>CM065594.1:87159423-87648259 GCA_033119425.1 Bufotes viridis | reverse complement strand
GTGTTAGAATAGGGTAGGCACAGTGTATTTAGCTTTTGTATCGGGTAAATGTAGTCTATGTATTTTTGTATAGGGTAAATATAGTCTATATAGTATTTGTATAGCATATGTATAGTCTATATGGTGTGTGTATCGGGTAAGTTACTGCACATATTTGTAACTGTAATGTACATATTGCGTTTATGGTAAGTTTAATTTATATAGTGGTTGTAAAGGGTAAGTATAATCTATATTGTGTTTAAAGTGTTTTTTATCGTATAAAAATTATTGTATATGGAACCTGTAATCTGCATATTGTAAGTAAGTATAATAATAAGTATAGCGTATATAGCATTAGTAAAGGATAAGTGTAGTGTATACAGCATTTGTATAGGGGAAATATAGTGCATATAGTGTTTGAACAGGTTGAGTGTAGTGTATATAGCGTTTGTACAGGGTAAGTGTAGTGTATATAGTGTTTGTACAGGTTGAGTGTAGTGTATATAGCGTTTGTACAGGGTAAGTGTAGTGTATATAGTGGTTGTACAGGTTGAGTGTAGTGTATATAGCGTTTGTACAGGGTAAGTGTAGTGCATATAGTGTTTGTACATGTTGACTGTAGTTTATATAGCATTTGTATAGGGAAAATGTGTAGTGTATATAGCGTTGGTACAGGGTAAGTGTAGTGAATACAGCATATGTACAGAGAAGGGTAGTGGATAAAGTGATTGTATAGGGTAAGTGTAGTGTATAAAGTGTTTGTGCAGGAAAGCATAGTACATAAAGCATTTGTATAGGGAAAGTGTAGTTTATATAGTGCTTGTACAGAGTACAGGGTAAGTATAGTGTATATAGTGTTTCTGCAGGGTAAGTGTAGTATATGTGACGTTTGTATATGGTAAGTATAGTGGATAAAGCGATTGGATACGGTAAGTGTAGTGTATATAGTGTTGGTACAGGGTAAGTGTAGTGAATATAGCATTTGTACAGAGAAGTGTAGTGGATATAGCGATTGGATAGGGTAAGTGTAGTTTATATAGGGTTTGAGCAGGGTACGTGTAGTATATATAGCGCTTGTACAGTGTAATTGTAGTGTATATAGTGTTTCTACAGGGTAAGTGTAGTGTATGTGACATTTGTATATGGTAAGTGTAGTATGTATAGTGTTTGTACAGGGAAGTGTAGTGTATATAATGGTTGTAAAGCGAAGTGTAGTGTATAAAGCATTTGTATATGGTAACTGTAGTTTATGTAGTGTTTGTACAGGGTAAGTGAAGTGTATATAGCGCTTGTAAAGTGTAATTGTAATATATAGATTTTGTACAGGGTAAGTGTGGTGTATATAGCGCTTGCATAGGGTAATTGTAATATATAAGTGTTTGTACATGGTAAGTGGAGAGCATATAGCGGTTAAATAAGTTATGTGTAGTATGTATAGTGTTTGTACAGGGCAACTGTAGTGTATATGGTGTTTGTACAGGGTAAGTAAAGTGTATAGTGTTTGTAAAGGGTAAGTGTAGTGTATATAGCGTTTGGACAGGGTAAGTATAGTGTGTATATAGCACTTGTATAGGCGAAGAGTAGTGTATATATCATTTGTAAGAGTACGTGTAGTGTATTCAGTGCATATACAGGCTGAGTGTAGTGTATATAGCGTTTATATAGGGTATGTGTCCTTTATACAGCGTTTGTATAGGTTGATTGGTACAGGGTAAGTGTAGTGAATATTGCATTTGTACAGAGAAGTGTAGTGGATAAGGCGATTGTATAGGGTAAGTGTAGTGCATATAGTGTTTGAACAGGTTGAGTGTAGTGTATATAGCGTTTGTATAGGGTAAGTGTAATGTATATAGCATTTGTATAGGGAAAATGTGTAGTGTATATAGCGTTGGTACAGGGTAAGTGTAGTGAATACAGCATATGTACAGAGAAGTGTAGTGGATAAAGCGATTGTATTGGGTAAGTGTAGTGTATAAAGTGTTTGTGCAGGAAAGCATAGTACATAAAGCATTTGTATAGGGAAAGTGTAGTTTATATAGTGCTTGTACAGAGTGTATATAGTGTTTCTGTAGGGTAAGTGTAATATATGTGACGTTTGTATATGGTAAGTGTAGTGGATAAAGCGATTGGATAGGGTAAGTGTAGTTTATATAGGGTTTGAGCAGGCTACGTGTAGTATATATAGCCGCTTGTACAGTGTAATTGTAATGTGTATAGTGTTTCTACAGGGTAAGTGTAAGTGTATGTGACATTTTTATATGGTAAGTGTAGTATGTATAGTGTTTGTACAGGGTAAGTGTAGTGTATATAATGTTTGTAAAGGGAAGTGTAGTGTATAAAGTATTTGTATATGGTAAGTGTAGTTTATGTAGTGTTTGTACAGGGTAATTGCAGTGTATATAGTGTTAGAATAGGGTGGGCACAGTGTATTTAGCTTCTGTACCGGGTAAATGTAGTCTATGTATTTCTGTACAGGGTAAATATAGTCTATATAGTATTTGTATAGCATATGTATAGTCTATATGGTGTGTGTATCGGGTAAGTTACTGCACATATTTGTAACTGTAATGTACATATTGCGTTTATGGTAAGTTTAATTTATATAGTGGTTGTAAAGGGTAAGTATAATCTATATTGTGTTTAAAGAGTTTTTTATCGTATAAAAATTATTGTATATGGAACCTGTAATCTGCATATTGTGTGTATAGGGTAAGTCTAGTGTATATAGCTTTTGCACAGGGTAAGCTTAGTGTTTTGTAATGTTTGTATAGGGTAAGTATAGCGTATATAGCATTAATAAAGGATAAGTGTAGTGTATACAGCATTTGTATAGGGGAAGTATAGTGTATATAGTGGTTGTACAGGTTGAGCGTAGTGTATATAGTGTTTGTACAAGGTAAGTCTAGTGCATATAGTGTTTGAACAGGTTGAGTGTAGTGTATATAGCGTTTGTACAGGGTAAGTGTAGTGTATATAGCATTTGTATAGGGAAAATGTGTAGTGTATATAGCGTTGGTACAGGGTAAGTGTAGTGAATACAACATATGTACAGAGAAGTGTAGTAGATAAAGCGATTGTATTGGGTAAGTGTAGTGTATAAAGTTTTTGTTCAGGAAAGCATAGTACATAAAGCATTTGTATAGGGAAAGTGTAGTTTATATAGTGCTTGTACAGGGTACAGGGTAAGTATAGTGTATATAGTGTTTCTGCAGGGAAAGTGTAGTATATGTGACGTTTGTATATGGTAAGTGTAGTAGATAAAGCGATTGGATACGGTAAGTGTAGTGTATATATTGTTGGTACAGGGTAAGTGTAGTGAATATAGCATTTGTACAGAGAAGTGTAGTGGATAAAGCGATTGGATAGGGTAAGTGTAGTTTATATAGGGTTTGAGCAGGGTACGTGTAGTATATATTGCATTTGTATAGGGTAAGTGTAGAGTATATTGCAAGTGTATAGGAGAAGTGTGGTATATATGGTGTTTGTACAGGGAAGTGTAGTGTATACAGCATTTGAATAGGGTAAGTGTAGTGTATATAGTGTTTGCACAACTGTAGTGTATAAATTGTTTGTATAGGGTAAGTTTAGTGTATATAGTGTTTCCACATGGTAAGTGTAGCGTATATGGTGTTTGCATAGGTTAAGTGTAGTGGATATAGTGTTTTTACAGGGTAAGTATAGTATACATAGTGTTTAAATAGTGTAAGGTTTGTGTATTTAGCATTTGTACAGGTTAAGTGTAGTGTATACAGCATTTCTATAGGATAAGTGTAGTGTATATGTTAATGTATATAGTGTTTGTACAGGGTAAGTTTAGAGCATATAGAGGTTGAATATGTTACGTGGAGCATACATAGTATTTGTACAGGGTAAGTGTAGTGTATCTAGTGCTTGAATAGTGTAAGCGTAGTGTATATAGCATTCGTACAGGGTAAGTATAGAGTATATAACGTTTGTATAGGGTAGGTGTGGTGTATTGAGTAAGTGTAGTGTATACAGCATATGCATAGGGTAAGTTTAGTGTATATAGCATTTGTATAGGGTAAGTGTAGTGTATATAGCATTTGTATAGGGTAAGTGTAGTGTATATAGTGTTTGTAAAGGGTAAGTGTAGTGTATATAGTGTTTGTATTGGGTATGTGTGGTGTATATAGCGCTTGTATATGGTAATTGTAATGTATCTAGTGTTTGTACAGGGTAAGTGTAGGGCATATGGCGGTTGAACAGGTTAAGCGTAGTATATAAAGTGTTTGTACAGGGTACGTGTAGTGTATATAGTGTTTATACAGGTTAAGGGTAGTATATATAGCGTATGCACAGGGTAAATGTAGTATATATAGCATTTGTACAGGGTAAGAGTAGTGTATATAGCATTTTTAAAGGGCAAGTGTTTTGTACATAGCAGTGGTACAGGGTAAATATAGTGTATATAGCGTTTGTATAGGGTAAGTCTAGTGTATATAGTGTATGTACAGGGTAAGTGTAGTGTATATAGTGTTTATACAGGGTAAGTGTAGTGTATATAGTGTTTGTACAAGGTAAGTGTAGTGTACATAGTGTTTGTATAGGGTAAGTGTACTGTATTTAGTGTTTGTACAGGGTAAGTGTAGTGTATATAGTTTTTATACATGGTAAGTGTAGTGTATATATTATTTGTACAGGGTAAGTGTAGTGTGTATATAGCATTTCTACAGGGAAGCGTGGTATATAAAGCGCTTGTATAGGGTAAGTGTAATTTATCTATAGTGTTTGTAAAGAGTAAGTGTAGTGTATATATCACCTGTACAGGGTAAGTGTAGTGTATATGATGTTTGCATAGTGATAGTGTAGTGTATATAGTGTTTGTACAGGGTCAGTATTGTGTTTATAGCGTGCAGTATATGTAGCATTTGTACATGGTAACTGTAGTGTATAGAGTTTGAATATGGTAAGTGTAGTGTATATAGTATTTCTACAGGATAAGTTTAGTGTATATATTGTTTGTACAGGGTAACTGTAGTGTATATAGTATTTCTACAGGATAAGTTTAGTGTATATATTGTTTGTACAGGGTAACTGTAGTGTATATAGCGCTTGTACAGGTTAAGTGTAGTCTATATAGAGTTTGAATAGGGTAAGTGTAGTGTATATAGCGTTTGTACAAGGTAACTGTAGTGTATATCAGTGTTTCCCAACCAGTGTGCCTCCAGCTGTTGCAAAACTACAACTCCCAGCATGCCTGCACAGCAAAAGGCTGTTCGGGAATGCTGGGAGTTGTAGTTTTGCAACAGCTGGAGGCACACTGGTTGGGAAACACTGGTGTATATAACGCTTGTACAGGGTAACTGTAGTGTATATAGCGCTTGTACAGGTTAAGTATAGTGTATATAGTGTTTGTACAGGGTAAGTGTACTGTGTATATATCATTTGATAGGAAGGAATTAACTGTAATATCATTTGTAAAGACAATGCCCAATATTATGTTTCTTATATATTCTAACAATGTGACAAAGCAATAAAGACAGTAAGGGCAGCAGAAATCTGGTGACCGATTCCCTTTAGGTAGTATTTGGCAAAAAAAGAGAAATGACTGCGTGAGAGTTCCCCAGGGTCTTCCTTTTAAGTGAAATGGAACATCGTATCTTTTATCACACATTAAAGCCGTGTGATCCCATCTGCCAAACCTTATGGCATCTTTATCAGATGGGTCCCTACACTAACACTTTTAGAGCAGGAAATGTTAAGTGGAACTGCTGTGGGCATCTTTTGACCCCAGACCCCACAGAATCTGCATTTTATGAATGCCGTTCTGTTTTCAGCATCATGTGCGCTATATCTCTAGGTGTCCAGTTAAACAAAAAAGTCTCAGGGTAGGGACCCATCTGATTGAGGTCGCCTTGACGTGGCAGATGGGCTCGCATAATTTCATTACATTGTGCGCTAAGAACCTCACGTCACATTTTGAATATTTCACTCCTCAGTTTATATAAATACGGGGTATAACTTAATTCTGAGCTGAATTTTCTGAGTGATAGGTCACTTGGGTTGCTGTTCACATCTGCATCATAGTTTCCACCAGTGACACCCAACAGATCACAATGATTTATAATGGGGTCCATTGAGGTGTTTGCCGTTTTGATATGAAAAATAGCCTCAAACACAGATATGTAAATAGCTTCAGTTAAAGTCATTCAGTAGAGCAGGGACCAGCAACCTTCAGCACTCCAGCTGCTGTTAAACTTCAACTCCCAGCATGCACACTTACTTGGCTGTTTTTGTAACTCCCGTACAAATTAAAGGAGGATTCTGGGAGTTGTAGTTTCAGAACAGCTGTAGGTTGCTGATCCACGCAATAGATTACGGTGCAGTCCTGTACAAAGAAAGTACAGCTTATACATTGTGGATGTATGGCTATTGTAAGCCGTGTACTGGGGTGGGATTCCCAGCATACAGCAAAGTCACGAACTCAAACACCAGTTTTTGTCAAAACAGTATTTTACTTAACCGCTACAGGACCGCCTAACGCACGGTTGCGTTCGGCGGGCGGTCTCCTTTCTCTGGGTCGACGCATCGGCGTGTCAACTCAGAAGTTTCAGAAGGAGTTGGTCATCAGCCTGCCAGCCAATGATCAGCGCTGGCAGGCTGATGACTTTTAAAAAAAACTAATCAAAAGCCATCTAACACATTCTATTTATAAATATAATGTGTTAAATGGCTTCTGTGCTCTCTGCTGGGTCCTTTTCGTCGGTTGGACCCTGCAGAGAGCACATGTAACAGTGAGTACACCAAGCACTACACACTTAGCCCCAGATCACCCCCCATTACCCCAATTAACCCCTTGATCACCCGTTTCAATCACCTGTCAATCATTGTGAAAGGGAAAAAAGAGATCAGTGTAAACTGTCACTTTTTTTTTCCCACTAGTATTGACTGTTAGGTTTAGTTTAGTTTAGGCCCCTTTGGTAGGTAGTTAGCTTCCCGTAGCCCCCAGCCCACCTCACCGCAGTCACTGATTCGCTGATTAGTGTAGCGCTAATCAGCATTTGTATTTTCATAGTATCTGTAAGTGATCTGAACTGATCACAGTCAGATCTATATTAGTATTAGTGTCACCTTAGTTCGCCCCCCACCCAAAACGCAGTGTTTGCCCGATAAGACCTGATCGGTCGCCCACACGTGCGTTCACCCACGCCCACCCTGCCGCAGTGACAAAAAATTATACTTTTTTTTATCACTGCACAATCACTTCACAAGCGCTGCGGCGATAATAAAATCAGTTTTGATCTTTTTTATCAATCGCAGCGGCTTCCTGTACTTCGCTACACTCCTATTTGTAAGACAGGCTTGCTCTTTTTCTTGGGTAGTCTCAGGGAATACCCCTAAATTTAGTCGTCCAAATGTCAAATAAGGGGTGTTCGCCTTAAGAGGCCTACAGGATTCTGATCCAGTCGGATGAGGAATGGAAACCCTCACCTGACGAATCTAGCGGGTCAGAATATGAACCTGTAGAAAGCAGTGGCAGTCTGACCCAAAGTTCGGACAAGGAGGTTGAGGTCCCTGATAACACCAGGCATACCCAGCCCTGTGTCGCTAGACCACAGGTTGCGCAGTATCCGCTTCAAGGGCAGCAGAGTGGGGCTGGCGCTGTCGGATTACGTGGTGAGGCATACACCAGCAGCGCAGCCCTTCCTGGACCTAGTACCAGCACTGCCGTAGAACATGGTGAAGTGGCGATCACCAGAAGGGCAGTTGAAGCTGGTACGGTGGCATGTGCAATAGTTCCCCGCACAGACAGGCCGTAGATCCCCTAGAATCCCTAAGGTGCTGGCAAATCCTGATTGGCAGCCCCCATTTTCAGTCGCACCATTAGTTTCCCCTTTCACCGTCCAGTCAGGAGTTCGGGTGGAGACAGCTCAGATCGGATCGGCACTGGGGTTTTTTGAGCTGTTCTTCACTGGGGAGCTCTTTGACCTAGTCGTGGCAGAAACAAATCGGTATGCCACTCAATTTATAACCGCCAACCCGGGAAGCTCTTATGCCCAGTCTTTCCGGTGGAAACCAGTCCAAGTTTCCGAATTTAAAACTTTTCTGGGCCTTCTCCTCAACATGGGCCTAACAAAAAAGC
The DNA here is from genome assembly GCA_033119425.1 of Bufotes viridis. Taxonomy (NCBI): domain Eukaryota; kingdom Metazoa; phylum Chordata; class Amphibia; order Anura; family Bufonidae; genus Bufotes; species Bufotes viridis. The sequence goes on along the minus strand of CM065594.1, from coordinate 87,640,176 downwards.
ATGAATTGCGGTCATATTGGTCCATGAACCCAATTCATCACATGCCCATGTTCTTTGCTGCCATGTCCAGGACATGATTTGAGACCATCCTGCGTTTCCTGCACTTTAGCGATAACAGCACCTCTCGTCCCAGAGGCCACCCAGCTTTTGATCGGCTCCACAAGATTCGGCCCCTCATAGACCACTTTAACACCAAATTTGCAGATTTGTATACCCCTGAGCAAAACATCTGCGTAGACGAGTCCCTAATACATTTTACGGGTTATGGGTTCAAATTGTATAAGCTCTGTGAAAGGGCCACAGGCTATACCCACAAATTTCGTGTCTATGAGGGCAAATATCAGACCCTGGAGCCGGTCGGTTGCCCTGACTACCTGGGGAGCAGTGGGAAAACAGGCTGGGACTTGGTGTCACCCTTATTCGGCAAGGGGTACCATCTTTATGTGGACAATTTCTACACAAGTGTGCCCCTCTTCAGGCATTTGTTCCTAGAACAGATTGGCTGCTGTGGCACCGCGTGACCTAGTCGCCAGGGCTTCCCCAATGGCTCGTTACCACCCGTCTTGCAAGGGGGGAGAGGGCTGCATTGTGTAATGAAGAACTGCTCGCGGTGAAATGGAGAGACAAGCGTGACGTTTACATGCTCTCCTCTATTCACGCAGACATGACAATCCAAATTGAATGGGCAACCAGTGTCATTGAAAAGCCCCTCTCGGTCCACGACTATAATTTGCTCATGGGAGGGGTGGACTTTAATGACTAGATGTTGGCCCCATATTTGCTTTCCCGAAAGACCAGACGCTGGTATAAGAAGGTGTCTGTATATCTAATTCAATTGGCAATATATAATAGTTTTGTTCTCTACAGTAAGGCTGGAAGAACAGGATCCTTCCTCAAATTTCGGGAAGAGATCATCGAGAACCTCCTGTATCCAGGAGGTTCCGTGGCCCCAAGCACCAGTGTAGTTAGCCGTCTACATAAGTGACATTTCCCCAAAGTCGTTGCTGGTACCTCAAACCAACAGCTACCCCGAAAAAGATGTTGTGTCTGCAGCAGGAGTGGAATAAGGCGTGACACCTGCTATTTCTATCCCGACTGCCCTGACCACCCTGCCCTATGCCTAGGGGAGTGTTTCCGGAAGTACCACACTCAGGTACACTTAGGGACGTAGGCACCGCAGGACACAGGTAGTTTTTACAATCAGGATCTAGGGTCTCTCAGGATACTAGGTTTTGAGAGACCCTAACACACAGGGGTGCTAGTGTGCTACTGCAGCTATGTGAAACGGTAGAAAGTCTCCTTTCACTTGGGATAAAGTACATAATGTACTTCGCACCATCTCTGTGCAATTTACACTTTACAAATTGTCCCATGGGAAAGGAGAGGTTTCTGCAAGGAAAATAAAGAGTGAAAAAAAAAAAAAAAGAAAAATTTAAACAGGTAGCAAGAAAAAGAAATCTTGAGTTAGTTTAGGTTTTAAAAGTTTTATGATGTTCAGGTTTATAAAGTTCGTAACTTTCAAATTTATGAGCCTGCTGCTTCTTCTTTTTTTTTTTTTTTACTAACCAACTCTTTATTTTCTAGCTGGACCAACTGCCGAAAACGCTGCAGCACTAATGTGCATTCTGAGAGAAGCATTGCGCTGCTGTCAGAAGACACGTAAAGTCGGTGTATGCGGCGCTGCAGGACGAGATTTCTTCTCCGCAGTACAGGTACGTTTGCCCAGGCATATGAGCTGAGGAGAGGTGTTGGAGTTCATATGCTTTGGCAAACACTTTGTATCAAAAATCTGGCAAAGATGTCTTCCTCCACAAAAATCGATTGATCGATGTGAATGGAGAAATCACATTTGCCAGGACATAGGAGCTGAAGTGGGTATGGATGTTTGGGCGGAGCCCCTATGTCCTGGCAATCGCCAGGCCCCTCTTCTTTTTTTTTTGCATATTTTTTGGCAGAGATTTTTTCATCCACATTGATCGATGCGAATGAAGAAATTTGTGCCGTTCATTTTTTCTTTCAGCCCAGAGGCTGAACGGAAAAAAATATATCATTATCTGTATGCTCCATATAAGGAGAATAGCAGAAACTCCAAATTCTGGCCATACATGTAATGATTGCAGAGACCCTCAAATGCCAGAGCAGTACAAAAACCTCACATGTGACCCCATTTTGGAAAGAAGACACCCCAAGCTGAGGGGCATATTGAGACCATGAAAGATTGAACTTTTTGTCACAAGTTAGCGGAAAGGGAGACTTTGTGAGAAAAATCTAAAAAAGTCTAATTCCGCTAACTTGTGCCAAAAAAAAAAAATCTTCTATGAAATCGCCATGCCCCTCACAGAATGCTTTGGGGTGTCTTCTTTCTAAAATGGGGTCACATGTGGGGTTTTTATACTGCCCTGACATTTTAGGGGCCCTAAAGCGTGAGAAGAAAAATGCGTAAAAATGCCCTCCTAAAAGGTACTCATGGAAATTAGGGCCCCTTTGCGCATCTTAGCTGCAAAAAAGTGTTACACATGTGGTATCGCCATACTCAGGAGAAGTACGGCAATGTGTTTTGGGGTGTATTTTTACATATACCCATGCTGGATAAGAGAAATATCTCTGTAGATTGACAACTTTGCATAAAAAAATTGAAAAAGTTGTTATTTACAGAGATATTTCTCACACCCAGCATGGGTATATGTAAAAATACACCCCAAAACACATTGCCCTACTTCTCCTGAGTACGGCGATACCACATGACACTTTTTTGCAGCCAAGATGCGCAAAGTGGCCCTAATTCCAATGAGTACCTTTAGGATTTCACAGGGCATTTTTACGCATTTGAATTCCAGACTTCTTCTCACACTTTAGGGGCCCCTAAAATGCCAGGGCAGTATAAATACCCCACAAGTGACCCCATTTTAGAAAGTAGACACTCCAAGGTATTCCGTGAGGGGTATGGTGAGTTCATGTAAAATTTTATTTTTTGTCACAAGCTAGTGGAATATGAGACTTTGTAAGAAAAAAAAAGAAAAAAATAATTTCCGCTAACTTGTGCCAAAAAAAAAAAACTTCTATGAACTCGCCATGCCTCTCACGGAGTACCTTGGGGTGTCTTCTTTCTAAAATGGGGTCAATTGTGGGGTATTTATACTGCCCTGGCATTTTAGGGGCCCTAAAGCATGAGAAGAAAAATGCGTAAAAATGCCCTCCTAAAAGGTACGAAGTAAAATGAAGGAATTACGGCACTCTTGTATAATCAATCCGTTCTTTTATTCCACCAAAAGCTTAGCAACTTTTCAACCATAAGGTCTTTATCAAGCTCATATACTCATTCCTCAAGTGTCTATAAATACCCCGGGTTCCCCTCTGATTGGTTACACTGTGCATCACATAATAACTCATACTACATGCTCTTTTCCAGTGTCTACAAACATACACATTTACCTTACACACATATGATTCTTTCTGCAGTTGTTTTCACCAAACTCCATCGTAAATTCAGGCTTAAAATGACTAAATAATCGCTTTTGGCGTTCGATAATCTGTACCGCACATGCGCCAGTTTCATACGTCATCGGCACTCCTCCAGTCATAAACGCAGATGCATCCTTATTCTATGACTTCCGCATTGGTCACGTGTGCGTTCCACTGACGCGCTGGATGTTATGTACTTCAGTTTTCAGTTACATTCTATGGAGTTTGGACATCACTGCAGAATTCAGTGATGTCCAAACTCCATAGAATGTAAATACTCATGTATTTTGATACAAATGGTACTCTTTTCGATTGGTGTCTTCCCTCACTCATTCCACTTAACAGTTGTTGTCGGTCCTCCTTTCTGACCTTACCCAACTGTTTCTCAACTAGTTTTTTTGGGTATTGCCTATCTTTGAATTTCCCGGCCATAGCTTCCAATCTCTTCTCTAGATTCTCATCTTCTGATATTATTCTTTTCACCCGCAAAAATCGACTGTATGGGAGGGATTCTGTTGTTTTTTTAGGGTGTGCACTTTGAAAATGTAACAGGTTGTTACGGTCTGTAGATTTAATAAACAGATCCGTTTCCAGCCTGTCACCATTCACATATACAAGAGTATCCAAGAACTGTAGTGAGCCTTTGGATTGGACCCTGGTGAATTTTAACTCTGTATGAATCTGATTGATGAAGTCATGAAAGACTTGTAATTCACTCTCTGTACCTTTCCACACTAGAAAAATGTCATCAATATACCTCATCCACCCCCTCACAAATTGGGAGTGGGTGGATGGGTATATTTGACAAAAGATGACAAGTTAAAGGGATACCGAGAGGGCATACAAGCAACGAAGAGGCAAAAATGAAACAGAGATCAGAAAGATTACAGCAGAGTAGATATATATAAGATTACTCCGATATACGGTCCCAAACGAGGCATGAATACTCGACGTCAAAAGACTAGCAGGAAGAGGGGGCGTAGAGAAAACCAGACAGATACAGAATCTTCTAGAGAACAGAGTGAAGAGAGAGATTTTTTAGGAGTAATGGAAGGAGGAAAACCAGAAGAGGTGGACGCAGGAACCACGGGAGACGGAGGACACAAAGGGGAAACCCAAGTAAGGATTACGAGATCAAAGAAAGCACCGAGTGGGAACAAGCAAGTAGCGGTGCAACGGGAGATAAAATGAAACACATGGACAAGAGGAATCAACCCTCGTCACTGGTGGTAAATATATCTTCCTATGAATTGACAATGGAGGAAATTTTCCTGTTAAGTAGGGGACTCTCTTTTTGTCCGGCTGCTCCAGTGGACTGGTTCCAGATAGAAATGGACTTACACAATTTTTTCAGGAGGGTAAAACTGAAAATATATTTTAACGAACAGAATGTGGAGAAAACTGATGTAAATTCACTAGAGAGTCAAAGGTTGACACTAAAACAGAGTGGCCTATATGTTAAAAGTGATTTCCAGCCTCCGGTGGGGAATAAAATGATGGACACCTTTACCTTTCTGGTGTAAAAATAAATGGAAAATCTGAGGAAAAATGAGGAAACAAATAGGCAGTATTCAAATCTTAATAGATCTGAGAGAAAGGCATTGTCTGAATTATAAAGGAGAGAAGAACTAACAATAAAAAAAAGCAGATAAGGGGGGAGCCATCGTGGTGATGGACACCGCCAAATATAAAGCAGAGATATTTAGACAAGTGCTAGATGAAAAGGTTTACAAACCCCTGGATAGAGATCCCAAATGGGATATACTTAGGAAGATCAAATTGTTAGTGGATAATGCCTTCGCGATAGATCTGATTGATGAGAAATTACATTCCTTTTTAATACCTAGTCATCCCATTACCCCACTATTGTACGTCCTGCCAAAGATTCACAAGAACATTGTGGATCCTCCGGGGCGTCCAATAGTGGCCAGTACAGATTCTGTGTTCTCTAATGCCGCCATTTATCTTGACAGGATGCTTAGATCCCTGGCCACGGGGACAGCATCCTATGTGCGAGATACTACAGACTTTTTGAAGAAATTGAAGGTTGTGGAATTCAGTGCTGGTGACTGGTTGGTGTCATTTGATGTCACCAGCCTTTATACTAGCATTGAACATGAATTGGGGTTGGAAGCGGTAGAATGGGCCCTGGATAAAACCAAACAAGATTCTGACAGCAAGGAGTTTTTTCTGTCCCTATTAGAAATTTTACTCACTAACAATTATTTCCTTTTTGAAGACACCTTCTATGTGCAATGTAGAGGGACTGCTATGGGGTCGAACATGGCCCCTACAAATGCTAATGTATATATGTCCAGTATTGAGGAATGTCACATATACCCATCCACCCACTCCCAATTTGTGAGGGGGTGGATGAGGTATATTGATGACATTTTTCTAGTGTGGAAAGGTACAGAGAGTGAATTACAAGTCTTCCATGACTTCATCAATCAGAGTTAAAATTCACCAGGGTCCAATCCAAGAGCTCACTACAGTTCTTGGATACTCTTGTATATGTGAATGGTGACAGGCTGGAGACGGATCTGTTTATTAAATCTACAGACCGTAACAACCTGTTACATTTTCAAAGTGCACACCCTAAAAAAACAACAGAATCCCTCCCATACAGTCAATTTTTGCGGGTGAAAAGAATAATATCAGAAGATGAGAATCTAGAGAGGAGATTGGAAGCTATGGCCGGAAAATTCAGAGATAGGCAATACCCGAAAAAAATAGTTAAGAAACAGTTGGGTAAGGTCAGAAAGGAGGACCGACAACAACTGTTAAGTGGAATGAGTGAGGTAGGACACCAATCGAAAAGAATACTATTTGTATCAAAATACATGAATATTAGTAAGAATATCTCTGATATTTTGAGGCGAAACTGGCAGATCCTTACGAGGGCATTTCCAGAAGTGGAAGAATTCCTGTCTCCTCCCTTGATGTCCTATAGTCGACCCAGGAACTTGGGGGACGAGTTAGTTAGTATTGACACTATAGGACCCAAACAGCGATCTAAAAGGAAGGGGTGCTACCCTTGCCTGGGCTGCTGCAATTGTGGGGGCCTGATCAAGGGGAGCTCCTTTAATCACCCTAGAACAGGGAGAAGGTATGAGATCAAATAGTTCTATACTTGTTCCTCTGACTTTGTGATTTATGTCTTTCAGTGCCCCTGTGGCCTCCTCTATGTGGGGGAGACCACACAACCCTGTAAAAATAGGATCAATCAACATAGGTATACAATTCAGAAATTGATGATGAAGACTGAAACAGACAATAGGGAGGAGACAGAATTACCTGTCCCGGAACACTTTGTGAGGCATTGACATAATGTTTCACAAATGAGGTTCTGGATTATTGATGGAGTTCCACTGTTAAGAAGAGGTGGTGACAGGGTAAAAACTTTAAAAAGAAAGGAGTTGAAATGAATTTTTGAACTCGGTACGTTGGAGCCAAAAGGGCTAACTAGAGAATTCAAGGTAGGCGCCCTGTACTGATCTGAGGTTGCCCTTGGGATGTGTTGTGATAAAGAATACTCTAAGTACGGTTACCCGGCTATAGCCATGATGATTTTAATATTTTCTCCTTTTGTTTATCTTAGGATGAATTCTACAGTGATGTCCAAACTCCATAGAATGTAACTGAAAACTGAAGTACATAACTTCCTGTACGAATGAATGGTACTGATAGGCAACAAGGCTTGGAGGTAGGGACACGGACGGCTGGTGTACATAGAATATACAACCAATGTTGGTTTATGTTAGAATTAGGAGGAACGCAAGGTAGGGTGTGTAGCAAGCTGAATGTGGACCCGGAGGAGTCTTAGGGCACGTATGTGGTGCTTTACGTGACTTTTAGTCACCCATATGGAAGTATGGAGGGACTGGGGCGACATTAAGCACTAAAGTATACAGATAAGAAGCCATGTTGCGTCGTACTCCGTGAAATAATTGATTGGGATAGACGCCGGGCTGTTGAAATGAAATGAAGCGTGCTTTTATTGACTCTGCACTTGGGTCGGACACTGGAGTGAATGATTGTGTCTCCGCAATCCTCCTATGATAAATGATAGAGATATATACTATGTTTTGTAATAATGCACTCAGCTGTCCGTGCCCCCACTCCTTGACATTTTGTTGGCCACAGGAACCGCTAGATTCCATACATAGATGGAGTGCATCCGATGTGCTAATGTTTACTAGTCCCGATCACGTGGATGATCAGGTGACGTGGTGGCTCCGCCTTACCTACTATGTAATGTCAGGGGACGGCAGAGACTAATGATGTCAGTGAGACGGACACGTGACCAGAGCGTCAGTGGAACGCACACGTGACCAATGTGGAAGTCATAGAATAAGGATGCATCTGCGTATATGACTGGAGGAGCGCCGATGACTTTATTTAGTCATTTTAAGCCTGAATTTCGATGGAGTTTGGTGAAAACAACTGCAGAAAGAATCATATGTGTGTAAGGTAAATATGTATGTTTGTAGACACTAGAAAAGAGCATGTAGTATGAGTTATTATGTGATGCACAGTGTAATCAATCAGAGGGGAACCCGGGGTATTTATAGACACTTGAGGAATGAGTATATGAGCTTGATAAAGACCTTATGGTTGAAACGTTGCTACGCTTTTGGTGAGATAAAAGAACGGATTGATTATACATTATATTATACAAACATTGATTATACAAATTCCATCATTTTACTTCGTATTGACCGAGGACCCAAGGGCCGGGACCTGACATTACAGGCACCACCACAGAATACTTTACTTGTGAAAACACAGTGAGTAGTGTTGCCCATATTACTTATTTAGCTCCTAAAAGGTACTCATTGGAATTAGGGCCCCTTTGCGCATCTTGGCTGCAAAAACGTGTCACACATGTGGTATCGCCGTACTCAGAAGAAGTAGGGCAATGTGTTTTGGGGTGTATTTTTACATATACCCATGCTGGGTGAGAGAAATATCTCTGTAAATTGACAACTTTGTATAAAAAAATGGAAAAAGTTGTCATTTACAGGGATATTTTTCACACACAGTATGGGTATATGTAAAAATACACCCCAAAACACATTGCCCTACTTCTCCTGAGTACGGCGATACCACATGAGTGACACTTTTTTTCAGCCAAGATGCGCAAAGGGGCCCTAATTCCAATGAGTACCTGTAGGATATCACAGGGCATTTTTACGCATTTGGATTCCAGACTTCTTCTCACGCTTTAGGGGCCCCTAAAATGCCAGGGCAGTATAAATACCCCACAAGTGACCCCATTTTAGAAAGTAGACACCCCAAGGTATTCCGTGAGGGGCATAGTGAGTTCATGGAAGTTTTTATTTTTTGTCACAAGTTAGCGGAAAATGAAATTTTTTGAAAAACATAACAGGTGCTCAGAAAGTCAAAATGCGGAAATTCACTTTTTTGCACCATAGTTTGTAAACACTATAACTTTTACCCAAAGCAATAAATCTACACTGATTGGATTTTTTTTTATCAAAGACATGCAGAACAATAAATTTTGAGAAAAATTTATATAGAAATGTAGTTTTTTTAACAAAAAATTACAACAGAAAATGAAAAATGTAATTTTTTAGCAAAAATTTCAATCATTTTTGATTAATATCAAAAAAAGTAAAAATGTCAGCAGCAATTAAATACCTCCAAATGAAAGCTCTATTAGTAAGAAGAAAAGGAGGTAAAATTCATTTGGGTGGTAAGTTGTATAATGGAGCAATAAATGGTGAAATTAGTGTAGTGCAGAATTGTAAAAAGTGGTCTGGTCATTAAGGCTGTTTAAGCTAGGGGGGCTGAGGTGATTAAAGGGGTTGTCCCTCAAAAAATATTCTACAGTTTTCAAACCAGCACCTGGATCTGAATTATTTTGCAATTGCATGTAATTAAAAATTTAGCATAGCCACTGAGTTATTCAATAAAATGTATCTGTATAGCGCAACCTGCTGTTTCTTTTTTTCTTATTTTTCTGTCCTGCTCACTGAGATGCTCAGTTTCATCTATAGCTGCTTCCTGAGCTGTGACCGGGAGAGAGCTGCAGCAGAAAAGACACTGCTGGGGAGATCTCTGCATCCATGTGAGGTACGGGGCTGGTTCTAGCTTTGTTAGAAAGAGATTGCCATGTACTATATGATGTCTGGTTTTCAATTTTTACATTATTTATGGGATAACCCCATGCTGGGTATAATGACTAGAGATGAGCGAACACCTGGAAGTTCGGGTTCGGGAAGTTCGGCCGAACTTCCCGAAAATGTTCGGGATCGGGGTCCGAACTCGACCCGAACTTTATCCCGAACCCGAACCCCATTGAAGTCAATAGGGACCCGAACTTTTAGGCACTAAAAAGGCTGTAAAATAGTCCAGGAAAGGGCTAGAGGGCTGCAAAAGGCAGCAAAATGTAGGTAAATGCCCTGCAAACAAATGTGGATAGGGAAATGACTTAAAATAAAATAAAATAAATAAAAATTAACCAATATCAATTGGAGAGAGGTCCCACAGCAAGGAATCATGCGTCATGTCACCCACCACTAGAGAAGGCCACTTTCAGTTATTTCAGACCCAGCACCCAGACAGTGGAGAGAGGTCCCACAGCAAGGAATATGTCGTCATATCACCCACCACTGGAGAAGGCCACTTTCAGTTATTTCGGAACCAGCACCCAGACAGAGGAGAGAGGTCCCACAGCAAGGAATCATGCGTCATATCACCCACCACTGGAGAAGGCCACTTTCAGTTATTTCGGCCCAGCACCCAAACAGAGGAGAGAGGTCCCAAAGCAAGGAATACGTCGTCATATCACCCACCACTGGAGAAGGCCACTTTCAGTTATTTCGGCCCCAGCACCCAGACAGAGGAGAGGTTCATTCAACTTTGGGTTGCACCGCAAGATCATGGTAAAGTAAAAAAAATGAGGATTCAATAAAGAAGTGCCCCGGAGTACAAGAATACATGGTTGAGGGGGAGGCAGTTATAAATGTCTATTCTGCACAAGGGAGGCACAGGTCCTGTGGGATCCATGCCTGGTTCATTTTTATGAACGTCAGCTTGTCCACGTTGGCTGTGGACAGGCGGCTGCGTTTGTCAGTAATGACGCCCCCTGCCGTGCTGAATACAAGTTCAGACAAAACGCTGGCCGCCGGGCAGGCCAGCACCTCCAAGGCATAAAATGCTAACTCTGGCCACATGGACAATTTGGAGACCCAGAAGTTGAATGGGGCCGAACCATCAGTCAGTACGTGGAGGGGTGTGCATACTGTTCAACCATGTTAGTGAAATGCTGCCTCCTGCTAACACGTTCCGTATCAGGTGGTGGTGCAGTTAGCTGTGGCGTTGAGACAAAACTTTTCCACATTTCTGCCATGCTAACCCTGCCCTCAGAGGAGCTGGCCATGACACAGCTGCATTGGCGACCTCTTGCTCCTCCTCTGCCTTCGCCTTGGGCTTCCACCGGTTCACCTGTGACATTTGAGAATGCTCTCAGGAGCGCGTCTACCAGCGTGCGCTTGTACTCGCGCATCTTCCTATCACGCTCCAGTGCAGGAAGTAAGGTGGGCACATTGTCTTTGTACCGGGGATCCAGCAGGGTGGCAACCCAGTAGTACGCACACGTTAAAATGTGGGCAACTCTGCTGTCGTTGCGCAGGCACTGCAGCATGTAGTCACTCATGTGTGCCAGGCTCCCCAGAGGTAAGGACAAGCTGTCCTCTGTGAGAGGCGTATCGTCATCGTCCTTCGTATCCCCCCAGCCACGCACCAGTGATGGGCCTGAGCTGTGTCGGGTGACACCCCGCTGTGAACCTGGTTCATCCTCATCCTCCTCCACCTCCTCATCATCCTCCTCGTCCTCCAGTAGTGGGCCCTGGCTGGCCACATTTGTACCTAACCTCTGCTGTTGCAAAAACCTCCCTCTGAGCCACTTCTAACAGACTGGCCTGAAAGTGGTAAAAATGACCCCTCATCCTCCTCCTCCTCCTGGGCCACCTCCTCTTCCATCATCGCCCTAAGCGTTTTCTCAAGGAGACATAGAAGTGGTATTGTAACGCTGATAACGGTGTCATCGCCACTGGCCATGTTGGTGGAGTACTCGAAACAGCGCAACAGGGCACACAGGTCTCGCATGGAGGCCCAATCATTGGTGGTGAAGTGGTGCTGTTCCGCAGTATGACTGACGCGTGTGTGCTGCAGCTGAAACTCCACTATGGCCTGCTGCTGCTCGCACAGTCTCTCCAGCATGTGCAAGGTGGAGTTCCACCTGGTGGGTACGTCACATATGAGGCGGTGAGCGGGAAGGCCGAAGTTACGCTGTAGCGCAGACAGGCGAGCAGCGGCAGGATGTGAACGCCGGAAGCGCACACAGACGGCCCTCACTTTATGCAGCAGCTCTGACATGTCGGGGTAGTTGTGAATAAACTTCTGAACCACCAAATTCAGCACATGCGCCAGGCAAGGGATGTGCGTCAAACCGGCTAGTCCCAGAGCTGCGACGAGATTTTGCCCATTATCGCACACCACCAGGCCGGGCTTGAGGCCCACTGGCAGAAACCACTCGTTGGTCTGTTGTTCAATACCCCGCCACAACTCCTGTGCGGTGTGGGGCCTGTCCCCCAAACATATGAGTTTCAGAATGGCCTGCTGACGTTTACCCCGGGCTGTGCTGAAGTTGGTGGTGAAGGTGTGTGGCTGACTGGATGAGCTGGTGGAAGCAGAGGAGGAGGAAGCCGAGTAGGAGGAGGAGGCTACAGGAGGCAAAGAATGATGCCCTGCGATCCTTAGCGGCGGAAGGACGTGCGCCAAGGAACTCTGCGCCTGGGGCCCAGCCGCCACTACATTTACCCAGTGTGCAGTTAGGGAGATATAGCGTCCCTGGCCGTGCTTACTGGTCCACGTATCTGTGGTTAGGTGGACCTTGCCACAGATGGCGTTGCGCAGTGCACACTTGATTTTATCACATACTTGGTTGTGCAGGGAAGGCACGGCTGTCTTGGAGAAGTAGTGGCGGCTGGGAACAACATACTGTGGGACAGCCATGGACCTCAGCTGTTTGAAGCTGTCTGTGTCCACCAGCCTGAATGACAGCATTTCAAAGGCCAGTAGTTTAGAAATGCTGGCATTCAGGCCCAGGGCTCGAGGGTGGCTAGGTGGGAATTTACGCTTTCTCTCCAAGGTTTCTGAGATGGATAGCTGAACGCTGCCGTGTGACATGGTGGAGATGCTTGGTGACGCAGGTGGTGGTGTCGGTGGCACATCCTCTGTTTAGTGGGCGACAGGTGCCAACGTTCCTCCCGAGGCAGAGGAACAGGCCGAGGCAGCAGCAGAAGAGGGAGCAGTGGGAGCCTGAGTGAGTTCCTTGTTTTTAAGTTGTTTACTCCACTGCAGTTCATGCTTTGCATGTAGATGCCTGGTCATGCAGGTTGTGCTAAGGTTCAGAACGTTAATGCCTCGCTTCAGGATCTGATGGCACAGCGTGCAAACCACTCGGGTCTTGTCGTCAGCACATTGTTTAAAGAAGTGCCATGGCAGGGAACCCCTTGAAGCTGCCTTTGGGGTGCTCGGTCCCTGGTGGCGGTGGCCAGTAGCAAGCGAACTCTCTTGGCGGCGGTTGGTCTGCTTTTGCCCCCTGCTCCCTCTTTTGCTATGCTGTTGGCTCGGTCTCACCACTGCCTCTTCCTCTGAACTATGAAAGTCAGTGGCACGACCTTCATTCCATGTGGGGTCTAGGACCTCATCTTCCCCTGCATCGTCTTCCACACAGTCTTCCTCCCTGACCTCCTGTTCGGTCTGCACACTGCAGAAAGACGCAGCAGTTGGCACCTGTGTTTCGTCATCATTAGAGACGTGTGGACTCCGATGAGGTGGTATTCCCATGTCCTCATCATCAGGAAACATCAGTGGTTGCGCATCAGTGCATTCTATGTCTTCCACCACTGGGGAAGGGCTAGGTGGATTCCCTTGGGAAACCCTGCCAGCAGAGTGTTCAAACAGCATAAGAGACTGCTGCATAACTTAAGGCTCAGACAGTTTCCCTGATATGCATGGGGGTGATGTGACAGACTGATGGGCTTGGTTTTCAGGTGCCACCTGTGCGCTTTTTGCAGAAGACTGGGTGGGAGATAATGTTGTGAACGTTCTGGATCCACTGTCGGCCACCCAATTGACTAGCGCCTGTACCTGCTCAGGCCTTACCATCCTTAGAACGGCATTGGGCCCCACCAAATATCGCTGTAAATTCTGGCGGGTACTGGAACCTGAGGTAGTTGGTTCACTAGGACGTGTGGCTGTGGCAGAATGGCCATGTCCTCTCCCAGCACCAGAGGGTACACTAACACCACCGCGTCAGCGTCCCTTACTAGATGTTTTCCTCATTGTTACCGTTCACCAAGCACCAAAATAAGAAAATAAATATTTGGCCCAATGTATTGATTTCAAATTCAGGCCATTTTTTACGGACACCTAACACTATCTGCCTATTTATTTATGTAGCGTATTACACTAATCCAGGCACAGCAGTAACCACTGATTTAGGGGAATTTCTCTTTTAGGGCTAGTATTTAGGCCCTGGATGAAAGGTATCTTTTTATGGACAGATTTACACTTGGCCTGCAACAGCTGGAACACCAGAATCAGGGTATTTTGGCATTTGAATTTCACCCCAGAACAAAATATATAATTTGCAGGACACTATGAAACTTGGCCAGCCACAGCTGAAACCACTGATTTATGGTATTGCAATTTTGGCGATTGAATTTCACCCCAGAACAAAATATATGTTTTTGCGGACACTATGAAACTTGGCCAGCCAGTGCTGGGACACCAGATTTAGGGGATTGCTATTTTGACAATTGAATTTCACTACAGAAAATAATCTATCCTTTGCCAGACAGCAGACAGTATTATACTTGGCTAGCCAAAGCTGGAACACCAGATTTAGGGGATTGGTATTTGGGCAATTGTATTTAACCACTTAATAAAATATAGAAATTGCTATCCTGAGTTTCTAGGGGTGACAATTAGCACAGCCAAGCCCCTGATGTAGGATATAGCAAAAAAAAAACTAGTATTGATGGATTGATGGACTCGGTGGCAGCTTGTTCTGGTGCACCACAAGTCACAAAATGGCCGCCGATCACCCCAGAAAATAAGTGACAGAAAAACGCTGTGTGCAGCCTAAAAACCAGTGAGCAAGTAACTAGCAGAAGTTCAATCATTCACAGCTGTAGATCGATCACTTGATTAGGTGCTTTTGCTGACTTTCCCTGCCTAATCTCGCCCTCACAGCAGCTGGGTCCTCTCCCTACACTAATCAGAGCAGTGTGACTTGCGGCGCTACTTGACTCCAGCTTAAATAGCGGCTGGGTCACATGCTGCACTTGGCCAATCACAGCCATGCCATTAGTAGGCATGGCTGTGATGGGCTCTTAGGGCAAGAAGTAAAACGCTAGCTGATTGGCTGCTGTGAAGACCTTCAGAAAGCGGGAAGTAATCACCGAACAACGAACCCGAACCCGAACTTTTTTGAAAATGTTCGGGTTCAGGTCTGTGTTCCGAACACCCCAAAATTCGGTACGAACCCGAACTATTCTCGAACTGTTCGCTCAACACCAATAATGACCTAATTACCAGATGTTGATTCAGTTACATATTTATTCCCAGAGAATTCTTGTACAAGTCACTCAGAATTGAGAAAGCTCGTTGAAAGAAGTGAAACATTTTCAAGAAATCTACAGCAAGTCCAGTTGCCTTGATTTATTCTTTACAGATAAATGTGAGCTTGTTTAGCTTAGCACAGTGCTCTGTGTAGCTATTATACTGTATACTGCTGCCGCCTTGTGGTCGCTTTCTATAAACACACTGTAAGTAGTTTTATTAATTCTCTTCTTCCATTAATCTTTTCCTAATAAATTTTTAATATACAGTACAAACCAAACGTTTGGACACACCTTCTTATTCAAAGAGTTTTCTTTATTTTCATGACTATGAAAATTGTAGATTCACACTGAAGGCATCAAAACTATGATTAAACACATGTGGAATTATATACATAACAAAATAGTGTGAAACAACTGAAAATATGTCATATTCTAGGTTCTTCAAAGTAGCCACCTTTTGCTTTAATTACTGCTTTGCACACTCTTGGCATTCTCTTGTTGAGCTTCAAGAGGTAGTCACCTGAAATGGTTTTCACTTCACAGGTGTGCCCTGTCAGGTTTAATAAGTGGGATTTCTTGCCTTATAAATGGGGTTGGGACCATCAGTTGCGTTGAAGTCAGGTGGATACACATTTGATAGTCCTACTGAATAGACTGTTAGAATTTGTATTATGGCAAGAAAAAAGCAGCTAAGTAAAGAAAAATGAGTGGTCATCATTACTTTAAAAAATGAAGGTCAGTCAGTCTGAAAAATTGGGAAAACTTTGAAAGTGTCCCCAAGTGCAGTCACAAAAACCATCAAGCGCTACAAAGAAACTGGCTCACATGCGGACCACCCCAGGAAAGGAGGACCAAGAGTCACCTCTGCTGCGGAGGATAAGTTCATCCGAGTCACCCGCCTCAGAAATCGCAGGTTAACAGCAGCTCAGATTAGAGACCAGGTCAATGCCACACAGAGTTCTAGCAGCAGACACATCTCTAGAACAACTGTTAAGACGAGACTGTGTGAATCAGGTTTTCATGGTAGAATATCTGCTAGGAAACCACTTCTAAGGACAGGCAACAAGCAGAAGAGACTTGTTTGGGCTAAAGAACACAAGGAATGTACATTAGACCAGTGGAAATCTGTGCTTTGGTTTGATGAGTCCAAATTTGAGATCTTTGGTTCCAACCACCGTGTCTTTGTGCGACGCAGAAAAGGTGAACGGATGGACTCTACATGCCTGGTTCCCACCGTGAAGCATGGAGGAGGAGGTGTGATGGTGTGGGGGTGCTTTGCTGGTGACACTGTTGTGGATTTATTCAAAATTGAAGGCATACTGAACCAGCATGGCTACCACAGCATCTTGCAGTGGCATGCTATTCCATCCGGTTTGCGTTTAGTTGGACCATTATTTATTTTTCAACAGGACAATGACCCCAAACACACCTCCAGGCTGTGTAAGGGCTATTTGACCATGAAGGAGAGTGATGGGGTGCTGCGCCAGATGACCTGGCCTCCACAGTCACCAGACCTGAACGCAATCGAGATGGTTTGGGGTGAGCTGGACTGCAGAGTGAAGGCAAAAGGGCCAACAAGTGCTAAGCATCTCTGGGAACTCCTTTAAGACTGTTGGAAGACCATTTCAGGTGACTACCTCTTCAAGCTCATCAAGAGAATGCCAAGAGTGTGCAAAGCAGTAATCAAAGCAAAAGGTGGCTACTTTGAAGAACCTAGAATATGACATACTTTCAGTTGTTTCGCACTTTTTTGTTATGTATATAATTCCACATGTGTTAATTCATAGTTTTGATGCCGTCAGTGTGAATCATGAAAATAAAGAAAACTCTTTGAATGAGAAGGTGTGTCCAAACTTTTGGTCGGTAAACTATATATATATATATATATATATATATATATATTTAGCTAATGATGTACAGGTATGATTCTATACCCAGAAAAAGTGGAAGTATTACTTTACTGAGAGAGTAGTGGATGCATGGAATAGCCTTCCTGCATAAGTGGTAGCTGCAAATACAGTGAAGGATGTTAAGCATGCATGGGATAGGCATAAGGCCATCCTTCATATAAAATAGAGCCAGGGGCTATTCATAGTATTCAGTATATTGGGCAGACTAGATGGGCCAAATGGTTCTTATCTGCCGACAAATTCTATGTTTCTATGTTTCTGTAAGTGCTTGGAAGATACAACATCTGGTCTTCAAGGAATGCAATTTTCCTGTTCCTGATGGATGTAAAC
Organism: Bufotes viridis; assembly: GCA_033119425.1. Classification (NCBI taxonomy): domain Eukaryota; kingdom Metazoa; phylum Chordata; class Amphibia; order Anura; family Bufonidae; genus Bufotes; species Bufotes viridis. The sequence continues at coordinate 87,622,811 of CM065594.1, read as the reverse complement.
TCTTCTATTGCAGAGACTCTGTGCCTAAAAATACTTCTGATATTGCAGTTACCAATGGTAGTTTATAATAGGAGCATTTGGGTCGGCAGTCCCGTGCCCATCATTTCTGAGAGGCCCAATGCCGTCCTAAAGGGCCACATGTACACATGAATTCAGCAGCACTGCACTGTCCTACTAAGCTGTGGAGACGCATCGTTTCTATTGAATGCTGGCTGCTGTAGTCCTCGCCTCTTCCCTCTTGCTGTCGCTGCGAACTAGCTGGAAGAGGAGGAAATCCGAAGAGCAGGGTGGCAAGCAGGAGGAGGCAGCACCAGACTGCAAATAACATGTGCCACATTATCTGTACCCAGAGATGTTCCCTGCAGTCCTGTCTTATCTGTGGTGTTACTTAGGACTGCAGAGAACATCTACTACATTATCTGTACCAAGAGAGTTATTGCAATTTTATCTGGGGCATTACAGAGTACTATAGGGAACATCTACTATGTTATCTATGGCCTATCCTTAGGATAGGTCATCAATATGATATTAGCTGGGTCCAACTCCCAGTACCCCTGCCGATCAGCAGTTTAAGGAGATCCTGCTGCTACGGTGAACGCTGCATCTTCCTCGCTGCTTACCAAGCACAGCGCTGTCCATTGGATAGTGGCTGTGCTTGATATTGCAGCTCAGTCCCATTCACTTGTATAGGACTGAGCTGTGCCTAGGCCATGTGAGTGATAAATGTGATGTCACATGGCCTAGGAAGAAGCTGGGGACTAGGGCCCCAGCTTGCTCAGGGGCCCACCAGGGGATTTACCTGTACCCATGTGGGCCAATTCAAGCCTAGGCACAAAGATGGAGGGGGAGGAGGTCACAGGAAAATGGAAGGGGGGGGGGTGAAATTGAGTAGACAGCCCCAGGCCTATGATGCACTTAATCCGCCCCTGGAAGTTACCACTAGAGATATAGTGATTTGGGTTAAGGACTTTGTACATGATTACATACGTGAAAAGAAGGATGAATTCAAGCAATCTCTGGATCGGCTTTCCTATGGTTTTCACAGACATTCAACTGAAGTGGATTTAAGAATTATTTGTAAGAGGTCCACTCCTCTTCCAAAGAAGAGGAATTGAAAACAATATCTGTATATAATATGGAGAAGACAGTTGAGTTAATTAGGGCAATCCGGTTTGATGACCAGGAAACTGTCCAGAGGGATACGAGTGACCCCACCTCTAGCGGGCCTAGGGCATTCAAAGGTTAAGAAAAACTCTCATCTCCTATGACTACAGAGTGAATCCTAGGGCAAAACTCCTAGGCTCAATAAGAAGTTTAAGCTCTTCTTTCGCCTGGAGGATGAACAGAGCTTGAATTGGCTGATGCCCTCCAATATGTGGGCATAACCAAATTGTGACTTCTACCTTCATGGACTGCAAAGGCTAAATGTGCTATTAGACAGTTATATGGCTGCTATTTCTTAGAGTAAGGTTAGTCTAGTGCAATGTGCCGCCCCCCCAGGGCCGATCGAGTCCCAGGTTTATAGGAATGCTGGGTGGTGGGGTGCAGCCCTTCATAGTCTCTGTGTGGGTCACGGTGCTCCAACCTGGATACCATCGATCTCCAAGGCTTGGCTCCGAAGTAATAAGGGGAATGAGTAAAGGTGGAGATGGAGAATAAGTCGAGTCCAGACCTTTTTAAACTTCAACAGCTTTACTTGAGTAAACTTGCATCCAGACAATATTCAGGCTTTCTTTTGGTTCCAGCAGGCTTTGGCATAAACTGGCAGGCAAACTTAAATATTCTGCTTTCTCTCTCTGCTGTGATAAACTCGGCTTTAGTCTGGGAGCTGGGCTTTTGGGCTGTTCTGGTACATCTGGAGTGTGGTGCCTTTGGCTGTTGACCCCCTCCGGACACTCTGTAGGTAAGTCTGCAAGGAGTCAGGACACTCTATGAGCTACTCTCCTCTGGACAGACTACTGCTGCAGCAGGGGAACCTTCCCCTAGCTGCTTCATCATGGGCATGTCTGGCTCTCAAGCTGTCCTTGCTTACTCTGACTAGAATTCCTGCAGCCCTTCCCTTTGGCAGGAAGCAGGACTAGTGCAACGCGCAGCCCCCCAGGGCCCTGTCGCTTCCCAAGTTTGGTGGAAATGCTGAGTGGTTTGGTGCGGCCTATATACAGCAGAATCTCAGGCTTTGGCTCCGTAGCACTAAAAAGGGGAATAATTGAGGGATGAAGGAAAAAATAACTTGAGTCCAGACCTTGTAGTGAAGTCAACGGCAGCTTTACTTGGGAAAACTTTCATCCAAACAATTTGCAGGCTTTGTCTTGGTTCCAGCAGGCTTTAGCATAAACTGGCAGTCAAACTCAATAACTCTGCCTTCTCTCTTTCTGTGCTGTACTGACAGGCCTGCTTAAATACTTTGCTTTCTTTCTTTATGCTGCACTAAACTCTGCTTAAATCTGGTTTCTGTTCTTTAGGTTTGTTTTGGTATCCTTGGATGGGGTGTCTTTGGCTGTTATTCCCCTCCTGACACTCAGCAAATAACTTATTTTCAGGCGAAGAACTTCCTCTGGCTGCTACTTTTTTCAGGTCTTCGAGAGAGAGAGCAAGAGAGGGATAGTTAGCTCAGGCCTTTCCTCAGCATCAAACCCTTCTTCTACCAGAGAGGAGACTCTGTTTTGCACGTCAGTTTCCTCAAGTAAAGATGCACACTGGTTTACTGCAGACCCTGACTCTCTGGACTTATTTTTCAATGGGATCACCACGCCTCTCCATCCCCTACAGAGAGCAGAAATGTGTGGTGACAACTCGACCATGTCCGCAGGAACCAGCATAGCTTTGGGGCCACCCCAAAGCAGGAAACTGCATTTGCTCTACTTGGAAATACAGGGAACACTATACAGTACCACAAACTGGAATCTGCATAAATACTGTATATTATATTAGCTCTGCTCCCCAAAAAAAAACCTTAGGATGGTGTTACACATCATTAGTGATGAGCGAGCATACTCGACCGAGTCTCCGCCCCGCACGTTTTGCGGGTTTAATGCATCCAATAAGGTGCAGGTAAGTACTGCCCTCACTGTAATGCCAGTAGCCATGTTGGCTGCTGGCATTACAGTGATTGGCTGGCCGGAACGCGTCATAGGGTGCTATATAGAATTCGATGACGCATGTTCGGCTCAGACGTAGACAGGGAGAGCAGAGCGTAGGAAGGGAAAGACAGTGTAAGGAGAGATTTTAACAGTTTTTATTCAGAAAAAGCCCAAAGACCCAAAAGTCCTTTTAATGGAATACTGTATGTGTGTCTTTTAGAGCAGCAATCGATTTACCTCCTGCAGTTGAAGGGACAGTGCTTCGGAAGGGACAGATAGTACAGGGAGAGACTGTTTTTACTGCCAAAACTCCAAAAGCTTTTCAACGACCCCAAAGTCCTTTTAAAAACTACTGTGTGTGTTTGAGCAGCAAGATATTTTTATTTTATACCTATTAGTGACATATACTGTACATGATGGAGTTATTGGCTACCCCCCACCGTCATGCGAAACCCCAACTCTAACCTACCACACATCCAGCCCTTACCATTGGATCCCTTTTCCAACCTCCCCCTCCCCCCTTTTCCCGAAATAAGAGACCACACGCTGCATATGGATTTTATCGGCCACAGCAGCCGTTTTATTAATAAATATAACATAACAAACATAAAATAACCATATTGCAGTTGAACCTGACGAAGGAGGAACTGGAAGCCCCCAACTTGTAAGAAGACCAGCAAACCGCAGGGCTAACAACGTTGCCTCCAGCCGCAGAACACCAGCTCGGAGACCCCCTGACGGAGAACGGCCGGCCCAAACCGATCCATCAAGCCTCCACCATGGGAGTCCAGCCCCACCGTTGAGGCCCTCCCATCCTCAAAGAACCAATTCCAACCGCAAGCTTCCAGTACCTCCTACCGCCACGACTGCCGCGACATGTCCCAGTGCCCACACATCGGTAGCTCCACCAGAGAAATAGAGAAGCCCACGCAAAATAGCCACCTAGCCACGCCACAAGAGGAACAAAACAAAGAGGGACGGGTGGGTGGGGGTTCTTGCGCCCTGGGTCACAAAAATGGCGCCCACCTCGCGCCCGGGTGCCCCTTTTAACAGGTGGGGTTTAACCCCGCCCCTTGCTCCCGCTGACCGCCCGCCAAAACTGCCTCTCCACCCCTTAACCGGACCATTAACCCCTTCACCACCAACTTCCCTGGGGGGACGCCAAACTCATCATGCTGGCCTCCCCCTAGGCAAGCCCCAGTACGGCCATACTTGATCCGCAGATTGTGTCTTTAATAATCTGGGCCACATCTAGTGTCCATAATCTGTGGTGTTCTGTAACCAATACTGTAGAACATCTGCAAGCATTGTCTGTATTACAAATTCCAATAATCTGGGCCTAATGTAGTGTCCATAATCTGTGGTGTTCTGTAACCAATACTGTACTACATCTGCAAACAGTGTCTGTATTACAAATTCCAATAATTTGGGCCTAATATAGGGTCCATATTCTGTGGGTTTCTGTGACATATACTGTCCTGCATCTGAAAACTGTGTCTTTAGCGGACAGTAAAACAATCTGCGCAACATCTAGTGACAAAACTATTAATAAGAAGAAGGCGAGCACTAAGGGACAGGGAAGTGGGCGTGATGCTGATGGTGAACGCAGAGGCCGTGGCCCTGAGCGCAATGAAACTGTGCCTGTTGCCAGTGTACCAGAAAAAAAAAAAAACATACACCGTACCCAGCTTTATGTCCAACTTAGCTAGGCGGCGCAGGATAACACTTTCCAAGTCGGACCAGTGCGAACAGTTGGTCGGTTGGATTGCTGAAGATAATGCTTCCAGTCAGCTGTACAGCATCCACTTGCATATAATGTTTTCGAGCGTCATTTGAACAGCATGTACTCGCATATAATGTTTTAGAGCATCAGCTGAACAGCATGCACTCGCATACAATGTTTTAGAGCGTCAGCTGAACAGCATGCACTCGCATATAATGTTTTAGAGCTTTGAGTCAGCTCACCTGCTGGCACTCGCATATAATGTTTTAGAGCATCAGCTCATCTGCAGGCACTCGTATGTAATGTTTTAGAGAGTCAGCTGAACAGCATGCACTCACATGTAATGTTTTAGAGCGTCAGCTCACCTGCAGGCACTCGCATATAATGTTTTAGAGCATCAGCTCACCTGCAGGCACTAGCATATAATGTTTTTGAGAGTCAGCTCACCAGCAGGCACTCACATATAATGTTATAGAGCGTCGCGTCAGCTCACCTGCAGGCACTCGTATATAATTTTTTAGTGTCAGCTGAACAGTATGCACTCGTATGTAATGTTTTAGAGCGTCAGCTCACCTGCAGGCACTCGCATATAATGTTTTAGAGAGTCAGCTCACGAGCAGGCACTCGCATATAATTTTTTAGCGCATCAGCTCACCAGCAGGCCCTCGCCCTTAATGTTTTATCGGGTCAGCTAAGCAGCAGGCCCTTACCCCTAATGTTTTAGAGGGTCACCAGCAGGCCCTTGCTCCAAATGTTTTTGAGGGTCACCAGCAGGCCACCGATCATCATTTTTTAAGGGTGTGTATGATTGTAGGGCCGGTTGCTTGTAATTTTTGGCAGCCCTTTCACTTAGTGCATAGGCTTTATGAGTGTAGAAGTCCCACTACCTGAACAATTGTACCACAATGTGAATGAGGCCCTCCTTTATGTGATATACAGGCTGTTTCAGAGTGCCTCTCGCTTGTAATTTTTAGAAGCACTTGCACTTTATATACAATTGAATATACAGGAAAGAATGTTTCCTAACAATTTTAGCTGTAAAATTGATTTTTTTTTTGTGGGGGTTTTGTGCGTATTTTTGTCAGTCTGTAAAAGTGGCATACAACTCAGACAACATGGTTCCCAGCCGAACACACGAATATAGCAATGTGTTCGCGCCGAACACCTGAATACTTTGGTGCTCGCTCCTCACTACACAACATGTCTGCATCACTGCCAGAGAGCAGTTTTGCTACAGTTTTCTGAGATTTTGGTAACACACTATGATTTTGTTGCAATTACAGGAAAACCACAGTATAAAATGCAAAAAACTGGGCCGCAATGTGCACAGCCTGACATAGACTAACCTTAATTATTACCATTGCTTAGAAACAAGCAAATCATAATTAGATATGAGCAAATTGAAAGCTTACAAAGTGGAATTCGATCCAAATTTCAGGAAAAGTTCGTTTCTCACCGAATCCGAATCCCCTCCTGATTCGTGGTAACAAATCGTATTTTTTCCTAAAATGGCTTCTGCACGTGTGAGGACATGGAGCAAGGAACTCTGGGAAGGCGGGATTACCCATAATGCTATGCATGCAGCCAATCAGCAGCCAGCCAGCCCTTTGATGTCACACTATTCTACTATTCCACTATTCATACATATATATATATACATATATTTTTTATTAATTATTCTATACAAGAAATCTCTTATTGTATTGTTTTTTGTAGACTTGATAAAGGGGTTGTTGAGACCCCGAAACGGGTTGTCTCGTAATAAACTTTGTTGTATCCTGCATCGGGTTGTGGTTATGCGCCCTCTGATCGTCCATTAGCAAGATCACTGTACAGTGACAAGCTAAGATACAATTTTCAATTTGTCACCCAAGTGGCGACCAGGCCTTCGCCCCAGGGATATCCAGACATGTTTCTGGCAACACCAACCCGCGATCTACTATCTCCACAACCTCCCTCCATTACAGTTGCACCCTATTTCGGTGCCACCTAAACAGGTGAGTTTATTATATCCACCTGATTTTGGAGGTAGCTGTTGTATCCAAACTTTCATACCCTATGAGCGCCTCTCTCACCCTGTGGCCAAAACCTCCAACTCCTCGTCAGTCATTCCATCAGTAATCGATCACCAAAGCGATTGCCAAGGGACAACAGTATGCGTGCACTATCCAAAGTCGCAGAAGCTGAATGTGCTTCTGTCCAAGTTGCTGGTGCTGCAGTCTTTCCCTTTCCAAGTGGTGGAAATGAGAAGATGCTTGATTTTTTCAATCAAGCGTGTGGACAACAGGAGGCGCACTAACACAACTGGGTATTTTGCAATATTCAGTTTATTGATAGACAACGCGTTTCGGGGTACTCCTGAAACCTTTATCAAGTCTTGTGCGTATTGAAGGTTGTTTCATAAAACCTGGTTTGGGTCAGCGATGCGAGTGGCACAGCCGGTGGGTTAGTAGCACGTGGAGGACGCCGACCAATCCAATGGTGGACTCTGCACCTTTCAGAGAACTGATGGCTTTTGCCGAGCCGAGGTGAAGAGTCATTTCCTTGCCAAAAAAGCAGTACCAGCCCTGCACACACAAGTAGAACAGAAAGTGGGCCAGTCATTGAGCCTGTCAGTGTCTGCCAAAGTGCAAGGCATCACAAACGTTTGAAGCAGTAACTACGGTCAGGAACAATACATGTCCTTTTCGGCCCACTGGGTGAATGCGGTTCCTGCACAGCCACACCAGCAACTTGGCAATGTGATGCAGCTTCCGCCTCCATGTTGTCACGCCGTTGGTCCTGTGACAATGTCTGCCTCTGCCTCCTCATCCTCCACCGTGTCCTCAGCCTCCACATCAGGGACAATTCACAGTGTCCCTTCAGCATACCACATGTGCAGGGCACGGCGGTGTCACGCTGTTCTGCACCTGGTTTGTCTGGGCGAAAGGAGTCACACTCGGGAGGGACTACTCCGTGTCCCTTATCAAGAAATCGAATTCTGGCCTTCTCCGCGAAAACTGAAAATCGGAACCATGGTGACCGACAACAGGAAAAACATGGTGTCGGCGCTACCTCAAGGACGGCTGAGCCATGCGCCCTGCATGGCACACGTGTTCAATCTGGTTGTCAAGCAGTTCTTGAAGTATTTCACCCATCTGCAAGACATCTTAAAAATGGCCAGAAAACTTTGCATGCACTTTAGCCACTCGTTCACCGCAAAGCACACCCTCCTTGAGCTGCAGCGGCAGAAATACATCCCCCGACACTGGCTGATATGCAACGTTTCCACCTGTTGGAATTCCACCCTCCATATGTTAGACCGACTATACAAACAGAGATTTCTTGATGATCGAAAAGGACAGGAGTAACCCCTGTGTAACTTTGATGTCAGCCAGTGGCAGCTCATGCGTGACACCTGCCGTTTGCTCAAGCCCTTTGAGGAGGCCACGTTATTTGTCAGTCCCAGGACTACTGGATGAACGATGTCATTCCACTGCTTAATGTCCTGGAACAGATGCTGGTAAATCTGGCTGGTCAGGGGACTGGAGACGTGGTGCCTAGATATCACGGCCAGATGAGCCTTGTGGGGGCTGAACTGGAGAAGGAGGAGGACATTGGAGCACAAGCAATGTGTAGCGAAATGAGTGGTTTTTCTACACAGTTGATAGGAGAGGAGGAGCAGGACCATCCAGAGAAGCTACAGTGCGATGAAGAAGATGAGGCAGAGGACCCAGACGTATGCAGTGGAGATGGAGGCAGGGAGTCCCTCTGAATCACTTGCACAAATGGCCCAATGCATGCTCGCTTGCGTAGTGACAGCGGAATTGTCACCATTCAGCAGAGGGATGACTTCTGGCTCTCCACCTTGTTGGACCCTCACTACCGATCCAACAGGGGGCCTTTTTTATACCTGCTGAGAGGGAGGACAAACTGAACTACTATAAAGACATCCTGTGTAGTCAGTTGGCCGCTGCCTATGTGCGCCATCGTCCATCCTCTCGCAGGTCTGACCGGGGGGGCCCTCTGTGCTCACGTTCCTCTGCCATGGCTGCTGTGGCAGGGTGGGGGGTAGGAGCAGTTCCAGCTCCATCAGCAGCAACTTGAGTCTAGAGTCGCTGATGAGCAGCTTTCTTCACCCGCCTAGTGAAGAAACTACTCACCAGCAGCAGCAGGTAGACCTGGAGCAAGACCTGAACTAGCAGGAGGTGGCATACTTGGACAACACCCTGCCACCCCACATTGCAGATCCGCTGGACTACTGGGCAGCCAAACTTGGTTTGTGGCCGCAACTGGCAGAGTTTGCCCTGGAAAAGCTGTCCTGCTCGTCCAGTAGTGTGGCATCACAGCGGGTGTTTAGTGCGGCGGGGGCCATAATTAGCCCAAGGAGAACTCGCCTGTCAACCAAAAATGTGGAGAGACTGACCTTTGTCAAGATGAATGAGGCGTGGATCAGCCAAGATTTTATCCCACCAATGCCTGACACATCAGATTAGATCATCCATGCTGCCTCACCCAAACTTTGACAAAAGAGACCGGTTTCTTCTGACTACCCGCCTCAGCTACTATTCTGATGCTGCCCACCCATCTGATGCCACACATCTGATGCCAAGTGCTCTTTCTTACACCCACCATTGTCAGCAGGTACTGTTATTGCCACCCACCTCCCCAGTCTGTCACCGGGTCACTCTGTGGCCTCCTGATGATGCTGCCACCTCCACACTATGTCACCTTGCCACTCTGTGGTCTCCTGATTCTGCTGTCACCTTCACACTATATCACCTTGCCACTCTGTGGTCTCCTGATGCTGCTGCCACCTCCACACTATGTCATCTTGCCACTCTGTGGTCTCCTCATGCTGCTGCCACCTCCACACTATGTTACCTTGCCACTCTGTGGTCTCCTGATGCTACCACCAACTCCACACTGTTATTGTGCCACTCTGTGGTCTCCTCATGCTGCTTCCACCTCCACACTATGTCACCTTGCCACTCTGTGGTCTCCTGATGCTGCCACCACCTACACACTGTCATTGCGCCACTCTGTGGCCTCTTCCTGATGCTTCCACCTCACCACTATGTCAAAGGGACACTCTCTGAACTTCCCACCCTCCCCACTTTATGACTGGGCCACTATTTTGCCTTTCAGCCTGGCTGAAATCATCATTTATTTGACCCTTCTTCTGATCTGTCAGAAGGAAGGAAAAATTAGATGCACAACGGATCCTGTCTGTGTAGCAGCTGTAAGGCCTGTATGGTCCCATCAAAATTGGCTTGTGATTTGGTATCCAAAAGCAGGAGTGGGTACAAAACACAGAACACATGCAAATATTCCATTCACGTGTCATCTCTGTTTTGGATCCACTCCTGTTTTTTTGGGCATTAGCAATACTGATGGATTACTGACCAAATGCTGACCGAGTGAAGGCGGATGCTCAACACCCCGTTTTTGGGGTTAATTGATCTGACGGATCAGAGGAAGGGCAAAATAATCAGTGACGTCAACACAAACTTACTGCTGACACCCTCTCCATTCTGTCAGGGGGCTCTACTTGTATAAGCGTTTAATATGAAATTCGCCTTGAATAAATTTTGATCGAACCAAATTTTTTTCCAAAGAATTCGGGGAACCAGCTAATCAAATTTTTTTTAAATTCGCTCATCTCTAATCATAATGATTATTGGCTAGTATAAGTGTGTCTTTACTGGGGGTGTTCAATCCAAGTGCCTACTGCAGCATGAGCTGTAAATAGTCTCAGTTCCTCTTTATAGGAGGGAGTAAACAGCTAACGGATTGAGGAAGGAAAATGTGTGAGGTTAGTCCATATCTTGACCAATGAATAGGTAGTATAGATACTGGATAGTGTTTGTAAAGGTCATGTACTCTCAGATCCCAGCTTGGTCCTTGGACACCACAGTGACTCAGTGGTTAGCACTAGTGTCTTGCAGTGCTGTGGTCCTGGATTTGAATCTGACCAAGGACTACATCTGCATGGAGTTTGTATGTTCTCCCTGTGTTTGTGTGGTTTCCTCTGGGTAGTCTGGATTCCTCCCACACTCCAAAGACATACTGATAGGGACCTTAGATTGTGAGCCCCATTGGGGACAGCTTGATGCTGATGTCTGTAAAGCTCTGCTGAATATAGTAGCGCTATATAAGTGCATAAAATAAATAAATTCCTGAGTTAGGGTAGATAGCTTTTTCTTTGGTGGGGATTTGTCGCCATCTTGTGGAATTTCTAGGGACCATTTAAGCTAGAGCAGCAGCTGCTTCTTTAAGAAAGGATAGAACATAGGTTATTGCATTTTTTTGCACAATCGGTTACTATGTTACAATCGGTGATAAACTACATAAGTTGGGAATCCATGACCGTTTCAGGAATATTTCTGAATCTAACATCATTTCTTCGTGAATGACCTTCAAGATCGGCTAGCTTTAGTTTGTTTGGTGCTATATCGGTCTTCATTGTGTACATAAACCAGACTATTGTGCGCCATCACAAACTCCTCCATTGTTTCCTCTAAATGAGCAGTGTGTTCACCTATAGTAATGAGTTCATTGTGGACTGCAGAAATAGCATTGTGTATGTCATGGATGGAGGCTTTCAAATCCTGAAATGTGTCTTTAATTTCAACATCTGAGAGTTCTCTAAATCAGCATGCTATCATCAGTTTGCGAATTCAGCAACATATAACTTATGGGAAGTGGTGCTCTGACTAGGTGTAAATCACTTGTGAGGAGAGATGGAGGGTATTTTAGGAGAGCTCTTGCCAAAACCAGAACTCCCCACACTTGAGTTTGCTGATTAGTTTCGGAGTGCTAATGCTTTTTCTTCTACTTTTGGGCATGTTTCTCTCATAGCAAGGTACCACTTGGAACTGAACCCAAGTTCAGGAAATGTTTTTTTACAGTACAAACTCATTTATGAAGTTATTTCGCGAGACTTCACGAAGCAATAACTTCGGCTCATCGGAGCCAATGCATTCTAATACTGTTCGGAGCTCCTGCTCCGTACAGTATTAGAACAGAGTCTTATGTGAGTCAATTCGCTCATCCCTAGTCCACACCCCTTACAGAGTTATTCCAGTTATATAAAGTTATCCTCTATATTACAGCATAGGTGATAACTATCAGAATAGAGTGGGTTGTAACGCTGTGACTATCACTGACCATGAGAATGAAGGCCCCGTACCCTGTGGAGGCCACCCTGAAATGTACAGAGTGGCTTGTCTAAAAGCATGCTGAAGCTTCATTCGTTCTTCTGGGAGCGAAGGATATAGCCTTGCCCCCACCAGTCTGACGATAGGGGATAACTTGTTATAACCAGAAAACCCCTATAAGTTTCTTTTGAGCAGTTGCTTCAACCCAATACATCTTAAATAAAAATGTGAGGTTGTCTAAGAACAATCTCTCTAGTGGGGCTTGTGGGTTGATCTCTTTTTGTAAAATGGCTTTCCACACTGCAGTGGAGATCATGTAAGGAAATTATCTAGTCCCTGGATCACGACGATGTTACTTAGCGTTCACCCAGCCCAACAAACCCCAAAGTACAAAAAAAGACACAAAGTTGGTTTGGGCAAAGTGTCGGACCCTTCACCACAAAGGCTGAAGAGCATCGCAAACCCACAGACAAATAGCAATATCCATTTGTGGAGAACTATAGTGGAGACAAGAGTCATCATGGAAAGCTGTGTTGCCTATAAACACACCCTGTAAGGTGGTTGTGGGACTGAACTGTTTTTTTTTTTTTTTATGAATCTTACCCCAGGTCTTCCATGTGAACATTATGAGAGGTGGTTATCTTTTGCTAACGATCGGATGTCCTCATAGAGGCAGTACGTAGAAAATTAAAATGTGAAATATTGGGTAGTAGGATTTTGTCTAATGCTATATCAGTGTGAAATGAGGTTTACTCCCATAGAGGATGTTTTAGGCAACTTTACACCCAATTATTTCATCAATGCTTTAGTGAAGAGCAGAATCATGTCTATTAGTGTCCATTCACACGTCCACAAGTGTTTTGCGGTCCGCAAATTGTGGATCCGCAAAACATGGACAACCGGCCATGAGCGTTGCGCATTTTGAGGACCACACATGGTCCACACTTTAATAGAAATGCCTTTTCATGTCTGCGTAACAGAAGTGCGGATGCGGAACGGAAGTGCGGATGCGGACGGCACACTGTGTGTTGTCTGCATCTTTTCCGACCCCACCGAAAATGAATGGGTCCGGATACATTTTGCGGACTTGTGAGTGGACCCTTAACCATCATTATACTGACCAACAGTGGTAGGTCTGTAGTATTACACAATCTTCTATAGATTCATATTGCAACTTTCACATATAATTTGGGGGTACAATTCCCACCCTCTGCATGCTGCCATTGAATAGGAACATTTTTGTTTACAGTCAGGCTGAATTAAGCCCCTTGGAGAATGTCAATGATGTGATATAAGGTGGGAAACTGAACTGAAAATCTGTATTTTTTTATCTCACCTAATTGCTCTGAAATCAGACATGATGAATAATAGGATTTGGGCTGTATGGTGACTTTGGTTTCATGACAATTGGTTAACCATGAGAATGAAATCACTGCTTCCCTTTGATTGGTGCAAGTTGCCTATGATGTTGCCCCCTGTAGGAAAACATTCAGTCAGTAACTATGAAGAAGATAGTTGCATCCATAACCTAGTGCATGAGCAGGCCCTATGGTCCCTCTGGCAGAAGCTACCAATACTTTAAGGGTCCTTACTAGTGCTGAGCGAATCAAAGTCAAACAAATTAACTTCAGTATGAATTTCAGGAGAAATCTGATTTGCCACAAAGCCAAATTTCCTTGCACTTTGTAGTAACAAATCAATTTTCCCTGAAATAGAAAAAAATTGCAAAAAAAATAATGAAAGCAAAAAAAATAATTACTCACCTTATCCATTTGCGCATGAAGAGGCCGTCGTGGCCATCTTGATTGAAGATACTGCGCAAAATATTGTGCGTGGTGACCGCACGTGATTTTGGGGTGGTGTCTTCAATCAAGATGGAAGCGACGGCCTCTATGCATTCAAATGATTAAGGTGAGTATTTATTAATTCATTTTTTTACACTGATTAATCCCTGAAAGGCCTAAATGGTGGCCTCAGATGCCGTGATCAGCGATGAATATATATCAATGTATTTAATTAAAAAATTCCCACTCTAGTATGTGTAGCATCCCCAAGTCAGAGCAATGTGTGGGACTAACCTGGGGAATGCCAGTGATGGAGAGGCCGGCACGCTGTTCCTCTGGGGCACTCTCTGGGTTCTGGAGGGACACAGCCAGGTGCAATGTGAGGTGCCCTTGGTGTTGTAGATTAACGTGCCTATGGCTAAGTCCCTGATGTTTCGTGACGCCAGTGCCAGTAAACGGTGGCACACCGTATTTATAGTGGGAATAATGGAGGTGCAGACTTGTATCTTGAAACAGAATTCCAACTTTACTGAAACAGTGGTAATACAGAAGGCACTCTCTTAAACAGTTCTTTTGTAGACAATTGGCTTTGGTACGATCTCAATTACAGCAGGCTTATATCCAGCAAGGTAAACAGAGGGTTAAATAACAGGACTTTTGAATTGCAGGCGAACCTTACTTTCTTCCTGGCTTGTCCTGACTGGCAATTATACTTCAAGGCCCCAATGCCCTACTTCTGGCTTATATCCTTGAATCTCCAGTTTGCTGCGTACCTCCTCTGACATTACAGTACCTCTTGCTTTAAGGATTGCCTCAGCTTGACTCCTGCTGACCTGCCTAGGCCCGTGACATGTGGCCTTCACAGACTCCAGGGTCTGCACTGCCTTCACAGGCCCATGGCCTGGAGTGGACTTCACAGGCTCATGGCCTGCACTTGTCTTAGACACCGTCTAAACTCCTTTCCCTTCCCTGACTGGGCCTTATATAAACTAGGGCTCCCTAGCTCCCTCTAGTGACTAGAGCTGGAATGACATCCCTAGCAGGCCTGCACTTGGCACATTTCACAGTAACAGGGAAATACATAGCATTACATTACATTGCATTTTATGAAGAGGACTTATACCAGCTTCCCCATAAATGAGGGGAAACGACAGCACTCAAGTGACCCTTCTGTAGTGACGGGCATCACAACTCCCGTACACTACATATGCAGAGTACATGCGCATAGTATTGTAGGCCAGAAAGATGCGCCTCAACAGGTCTCCATAATAGAATCAGTACCCACCCAGAGGTTCCCCGAAGCCCTTGCAACTAGAAAAGCTGTTCCCATCTGCTTTGCTCTGATGAAGGGCTTTTGTACTGAAAGAGCTAGTTTTAGATGTGAGGCTGGCTTAGCTAATTTCCTAGCTTTCCGACATAAGCATGTTTAAAAGGCTGGAAGGCACCCCTGCCGATCAACTGTGTGAAGTCAATGCAGTGCTCATACAGGTGCTGTGTTCTCCTTATGGTTTAATGTGTTTTGTGTGAATACAAACTTTTTAAGAGTATTGGAACAAATCATGAACTGGTAGCACTGATTTGCTCAGATACTATTCACACAGTGTACTTTTTTTTGTGTGACAGGTCCTCTTTAAAGGGGGTTTCTGGTACTTTTTTAAATTGATAATCTCTCTTTAGGATAAGCTATCAATATTTGATTGGCAGGGTCTGACACCGAACACCTCTGCTGATCAGCTGTTTCAGTAGGAGCAGTACCGCAGTGACAAGCTCCGACAACTACACAATGGACGGACTTTATCACTGCAGCACTGCCCTCACTGAAGCAGCCGGAGCCAGTGCAAGACAACTGATTGTCAGACCCCCAATAATCAGATAGTGATGGCCTAAGTTGAGAATAGGCCATCAATAAAAGAGTGGATTACCCCATTAAAGTTAATGAAAGCTGAGCCGCAGTATGCTGACACGGCCACTACACAGAGGATAGAGCCTTCTGCTTCAAGCTCCATTCACTGTTTAGTTTCCGCTGGCGGTGGCTGTTAAAAACATCTGTAGGGGGGGTTGTACCCACACAATCTGATAATGATGAGCTAGCCAGAGGACAGGTCATAATTATGTAAAAAATTGAGTACTCCTTGAAGGTAACAACTAACATATGTAAAAATCTTTTTTTTTTTTCTATGACACACCTGATCCACACTAGACTTGTCATAACCAAATGCTTATGTCTGAATGCAATTGTCCCATTCCTGGGCCCTCATTATACAGTATAACTTCAGGGTTTACTGCCATTTATGATTTATTATTACTTCAATGAGATGTGTTATAAGGTAGAGAAAAGCTTCCTTCATAAGGAATATAATCTCCCAGTTCCTTCCATTAGAGATCTGATGGAAATTTCCACTCGCTGGTCACAGGATGTCCTAAAGAACTTAAACTTTAACACAATTCTTGTAACTATTACGGAGTCTAATGAGGCACCGTCTGGTGCAATAAGTGTCTTTGAACTCATTAAAATGCAAATTATCTCTGTGGATGTAAGACATTGTATCATTACCAAACTTGACCTTAGGGGTCTTAAAGTACAGAAATCCAACAAGTAAGATTACGGCTTCATCACTGCATAACTCTCCACTTTCTCTAGATCTGCCCTTACAATGGCAGTTACAGGGTACATTTCCTATAGAGATAGCAGCATGCTCCCATATAAAGCGATAGTCAAAGGACACCTATTCATTTTGCATCCACATGCCCTCCTATATACTGTGCAGCCACATGCCATGCCCAAGGCATTGTTTGCATCAGTGTTACGAGTGTCTGTAACAGATTCTGCTAAAAAAAAAAAAAAGGATAGACAAAATAGTTCAGCATTTTGCCCTACTTTCTCTGGTAAAAAGCTGGACCTAATGGACCCTACTATAGTGATATATATAGTGGGGTGCGTAGAGCACTACCGATGTCCGGCATGCACAGATCTAGAGCAGAACATCAGATTTAACAACACAGACATGAATTAAGCATTTTATAGTGCGCCGACATGCCTTGTCATGTGTGCAACCATTATACATTGCATATAATCACAGAGTACCTTCAGCAGTGTAAAACGTAACCTTTACTGATGATCATTAAAACTCACCCAGATTGTGCCCATAAAAAGAAATTGACAATCAGGCTGGGCGGGACAAGGAAAGGAAAAATATCTCACCCTCACACTTGCCCTATCAAACTACAGGCCCTGCCTAGCAAAACGGAATGGCTGTCCCGATGGCGGTTCCTGACACTGGATCGCCTCTATCGGGGCAGCCATTCCGTTTTGCTAGATAGGGCCTGTACTTTGATAGGGCAAGTGTGAGGGTGAGATATTTTTTCATTCCTTGTTCCCGCCCGGCCTGATTGTCAATTGCTTTTTATGGGCACAATGTGGGTGAGTTTTAATGATCATCAGTAAAGGTTACGTTTTACACTGGTGAAGGTACTCTGTGATTATATTATAATTAAATTACTCTAGTGACTACCTGACAGCTGATGTCCATCTCTATCAGAACTGTGATACATTATACTGTACATTGCAGCCACATCACCTTTCATTCACAGTACAACATGCCGACCTATATATATATATATATATATATATATAGTGCAAGCAACATGCCCTGCCATAATACTCACCAACCAGATGTCCCATCAAACAATATAGTGCATTTGTCAACCACATGCCCCATCATACAAACTGTCCCTCTGCAAAGCGAACTATAGAATACTCACATCCTCCAGGCTTTAGTATCCAAGTAATATTGCCACCTCTGGCAACTTTGACCCTGCCTTATCTAAAGTAGAGGTGACATAATAATTGCAGTGTCTCAAGTCCCAGTAAAGTTGGCTATACACATTAGATCTATGTCAGCCAAACCCACGGAAAAGGACTGACAATACTTATGTTGTCCCCCAGACTCTACCCCAAGGGTTATGTTGGGGGAGATCATAAGGATTGCATGTATCAGGGATGCTCAACCTGCGGCCCTCCAGCTGTTGTAAAACTACAACTCCCACCATGCCATTCTGTAGGATGATAGCTGTAGGCTGTCCGGGAATGATGGGAGTTGTAGTTTTGCAACAGCTGGAGGGCCGCAGGTTGAGCATGCCTGCTATATATTGTATAACAACTGCCAGACACCTCGGGGGCTTTCTTTGCTTTCCCCATTCACCACATATACATGCTCATCCATATGGGAAGACTGGGGAAATAGCTGTTGGCCAAACAAAAGCATAGTTTCCAACTGTTCCAAATTTGGAGGGCTTGTCCCTGATATTCAGAGACAGTCCTGGAAAATTTGCTCTGTCTTGGGCTGAAAATGGGTGGGGCTTGTATAAATCCCACCCATAAATGGTTGTTCCTTGGCGGGATCGGGGGAATTCCTAGGCTTCCCATGCTCCGATTTTACCACCTGAAAGTTTGGTAGGTATGCAAGCATTCGTTCAACAGGTATCTCATGCATATGGCCAGCTTAAGTCTCTGTTAACATGACTTTTTGGGACTCATGGCGACCTGGAAGTAGACTTCAGGGATGATCGAACGAGTCTAAATCTGATACATTTCCATTATTTTCTGAGAAGATTGGTGGTTTGTGAGTGCCTGATACCTAACAATTTACCATTTTAGTAAAGGCAGCTGCTGGTATCCCATCAACAGGACTAACATGTTTTAGGGGGCATCAAGAACAGCTGTAATTGGCTTACCATACTGCGTAGATGCCTAGAATATTGACCAGTCTGGGGCATGATGGGAAAATACGAGACCTAATTTCAGCGTGAAGGTGATCCCTTATGGACTGCTGCTTCTTTACTGAGTCTTTATTCTTTGCTGATTGTTTGCTACCACTGCTTCGAGTCTAGACAGGCCATGGAAGATATCGGGTGTATACCAGATTTCAGCTTATGGATGTAAACAAGAATGTCCCCATTCATTTCAAGCAGTGATATTGTATAGAGAAACTAATACACAAAGTACAGTATATCACACCTAAAAAATTAACAAAGAGGGATGGCAGTAAAACCGTAATATGTAAGAACAGTTCAGTTTACGATTAACTTTATGGTCTTGTGATAGTTTAGGTTAAATATTCATCGCAGCTATTAAGCTGTATTTCGTACAGAGGGTGTGCAGCCTGGTAATTATAAATCTACTCTGCATACATTAATTTCTGTATATTAATCAGTCTATGAAAAAAATGATATTCAGGTAAAATGTACATTATCTCATGTACGTCATGAGATAATTAAAGTTTTTGTTAGAAGTCGTTGATGATCTTGGGTTCTCAAGGAGCTCTGGACAGGACTACTGTGGAATGTAGACTCAATGTCCAATGTCAGTTATAATGCCAGGTATCATGTTAAGTTCTTAGCATAGCAGAGGTTACCAGAGCGTTAACCTAAAGTTCCTGATTAGAGATGCCCTTGCGGTTCGCCTGGCGGTCGTTTTGCGCATTCCCGATTCGCCGAACATATGGCGATATTCGCACGCGCCATATTTTGTGCCAAGCTTTGACCCATGACACATCCATCAGGTGGGACAGGACAGCCAATTGAGACGTTTCAGCACATGGACACCCCCCCAACCCTATAACAGAACCCGATCTGGCAGCTATTTTACATTATGTGTTTTGCCAGTGTAGGGAAAGGTTGCATTTTGGAGCAGGGACAGGCTGTTAGGTACTTAGGGACACCAAACACTAGCTAATAGGGCCACAAAAGTTCTTTTAAGGACTGGTAACGTTGTGCTATCGATAGGTGTGATACACAGAGGGGTGTGATATACTTATAATATACTTTCTAACATAGAAAGTATATTATAGTCCATTTGTATGCTTCCAGAAAATACTGATTGAGAACTGCAATCTATCAGCTTCCACAAAATAGTGATTGAGGTTTTTAATATACCTGTGTCCACAAAATTCCTGCTTGAGGCTGATATACCTGCTGCAACTAAAAACTGATTGAGGCCTTCCATAAATCAGCTTCCACAAAATAGTGATTGAGGTTTTTCATATACCTGCGTCTACAAAATTACTGCTTAAGGGTGATATACCTGCTTCGACTAACAACTGATTGAGGCCTTCCATATATCAGCTTCCACAAAATAGTGATTGAGGTTTTTCATATACCTACGTCCACAAAATAACTGCTTGAGGGTGATATACCTGCTTCAACTAACAACTGATTGAAGCCTGCCATTTATCAGCTTCCACAAAATATTGATTGAGGTTTTTCATATACCTGCGTCCACAAAATTACTGCTTACGGGTGATAGACTTGCTTCAACTAACAACTGATTGAGACCTGCCATATATCAGATTCCACAAAATAGTGATTGAGGTTTTTCATATACCTGCGTCCACAAAATACAGATTGTGGGTTTTGATATACCTGCTTCAACTAATAACTAGTGACGAGCGGCAGGGGCAATATTCGAATTTGTGATAATTTGCGAATATTCGCCATATATTCGCGAATTCCTGATCTTCAGGAATTATTTTCTTAATTGGGAAATTCGCATAAAAAAGTTGCATAAAATTTGCATAAAAATTCGCATTGACTGGTATTTAAAAAAAAATTAATATTCGCTATTACGAATATATTTTGAGAAATTCTAAATATTCGCGAATTCTCGAAGTGCCGATATTCGCAATTAAAAATCGCAATTTGAATATTCGTGGTCAACACTACTAATAACTGACTGAGGCCTGCAATATACCTTCTTCCACAGAAAGAGGGCATCCCTGAGCTATATGGCCACGTTCAGCAGCAAGTTAATATATCTCTGGCACACAGTGTCATGCCAAGATACATCTGACCACAGACACGTGGTCTAGCAAACACGGGCAGGGAAGGTACATAACTTTTACTGCTCACTGGGTGAACCTTCTGTCGACCGTCAAGTATGTAACCCATGTGGATTTGATGTTAACACCATGGATTGCATGCAGGCCTGCCTCTTCTTCTCCTCCTCCTCCTCCTCCATCCTCCGTCTCCTTCTTGGCTGACTCCTCCTTTTGCACTGCTAACGCCTCTTCCGTTGCACCCCCCAAGCTCGCCAGAACCAATTCGACGTGCCAGGTGAGACGTTGCCATGCTGTGCTACAGCTGTTGTGCCTGGAAGCCAAGAGTCACACCGGTCCTGCTCTGCTTTCAGCTCTGCAGTCACAGGCCGATCAGTGGCTAACCCCACTCAATTTGACAGTTGGTAAAGTGGTGTGTGATAACGGTGCCAATCTGCTGAGTGTGCTGAAACAGGGCAAAATGACACACGTGTCGTACATGGCACACGTCCTGAACTAAGTCGTGCAGCGATTCGTTGCTAAATACCACGGGGTCCAGGACGTCTTGCAGCAGGCCAGGAAAATCTCTGGCCATTTTAGAAGATCACCACCACTTGGCCATCAGACATCTGAGTTGTGACTGCCCGACGCGCTGGAACTCGACCTTGTATATGCTTGATAGTCTGCTCCAGCAGAAACGTGCCGTTAACGACTACCTGTATGAACTCTGCGGCAGAACAGGTTCTGGGGAGCTTGGTTTCTTTTCACCGCGCCAGTGGCTGCTTATGCGCGATGCATGCAGACTTCTGCGGCCATTTGATGAGATCACCAAACTGGTCAGTCGCAGCCAGGGCGCCATCAGTGACATCGTACCTTACGCTTTCTTTCTGGAGCGTGCATTGCATGTTGTCATCAGGAGCAGGAGCTGGAAGATGAGGAAGTCGCAATACTGAATGAATTCCCAGGGGTGGCTACTTCATTTGAGACAAGTCAGCAGGAGTCTGAAGAGGAGTCAGAGGAGGATGGTGGCTGGGGGGAGGAGGAGGAGCAAGAAGAGCAGGCTTTAAACTTTTTGGGGATCCCTGGTGTTGTCCGTGGCTGGGGGGAGCAGACCAAGGATGACATTCTCCTCGGCAATGAGCAGGAGCCAGGGGGCTCCACCACTTCCAATTAAGTGCAAATAGGGGCCTTCATGCTCCAGTGTTTGAAGAGGGACCCCTGTATAAAAAGCATAAAGGTCAAGGATCTCTATTGGGTGGCAACGTACTTAGACCCTGGTACAAACACAAAATGGCGGACATGTTACCAGCATCACAGAGCGCTGGCAGAATGTAGCATTTCCAGGCCTTGCTGCGAGAGATGCTGCATTCTGCTGTTGCGGGCACTGGCAGAGGAATTTCCACCCACAGCGAAACATGTGGGGGTACCAATCCTACCGCGCCTGCAAAAAGAGGGCGGTTTGAAGATGTGTTGGTCACTTCGGATATGAGATCATTCTTGCAGCCAACCCATCGACAGCTGTCCTCCAGATCCAGCCTCAGGGAACGTCTACACAAACTACATCAGGTTAATGGCCGATGTGGACGCTCTGAGAAGCGAGGAACCCCTTGACTACTGGGTGGGCAGGCTTGACCTGTGGCCAGAGCTGGCACAATTTGCCATGGAACTCTTGGCTTGCCCCTCGTCGAGTGTCCTGTGCGAAAGGACGTTCAGCACAGCAGGGGGGATCGTGACCAATAAGTGCACTCGACACGTGTGGACTACCTCACATTTCTAAAAATGAATGAGGCATGGATCTCGGAGGAATTCAACACCTGTGATGACCACGTGTAATTGAATTTCCTCATGCCAGCCCACACATATCCGCCACCACCCAGAACAAAGAATGGTCCTTGCCTTATGTATATACAGCAGCATAAAAGGCCTTTTCTGTCAGTTGAATGCCTAATTTTTGGGCCCTGTACTGGCCGACAGTTACATTTTTATCCTGTGACCTCCTAATGTACCTCCAGCCACAGAATCCAAAGTTCTTTGCTGTCAGGTGAATGCCTATTGCCTAATTTTTGGGGCCTGTACTGGCCAACAGCTACATTTTTATCCTGTGACCGCCTAATGTACCTCCAGCCACAGAATCCAATGTTCTTTGCTGTCAGGTGAATGCCTATTGCCAGGGCCGGTTTTAGACAAAATGTTGCCCTGGGCAAAATGAAAAGTGGGGCCCCAAATCTTGTAATAATGTTACAAGATTTAATATATATATATAAATGCCAGTATAAATATATATATATATATATATATATATATATATATAGTAAAGAAATAATGCTGGCAGCACTACCAAAAGACGGGCGGGTGCTAAGCCTCAGGACTAGCGTGGGTCCCACATATACAAAGAGGAAAAGAGGCAGCACTTCCAAAAATAAAACTGAAGATTTATTCAAACATGTGCACATGTTTGAATAAATCTTCAGTTTTATTTTTTGGAAGTGCTGCCTCTTTTCCTCTTTGTATATATATATATATATATATATATATATATATATAATGTACCCTGTAGTGTCAGTATATAATGCTCCTTCAGTCCTTCCCAGTAGTGCCAGGTATATATAATGATCTCCTTCCCCCCTTTCCTGGTGCCCCCAGCAGAGTGGACATTTAGTATAAAAAAAAACACCTCCCTCCCATCCCCCCGCCGCTGTCTGCAATGCAGACCACAGTATTATCTATGACTTGTATTGCTGCATTCTGATGCATGCAATGCCAATGACATCACCTCTCCTGCTTCGGGTCTCACGTGATCACGTCACCATGGGAGACCCAGTGCAGGAGGTTGCGTTGATGTCCTTGCAGCTTCTTTCTCTGTTCTAAGGCCTCACAGGCTTGAGGCCTAGAGGCCTGAGGCTTTTGAAGTTGGACCGCCATGAGTGCGCCCCCTTTATGGGTAGCGAAGTGGTGCCCTAGGCGGGTGACTACCCTCGCCTATCCATTGTCCCAGCCCTAATTCAGAGCACATTACTGCAGAAGGTACAACAGGAGAAGACTAGAACTCCCAGCATGTCTAAGCTAGGTCTGCAGTAAAGGATTTTTTTTGTAATCGATTATTCTACTGATTATTTTTTACGATTAATCGAGTACTTTAATAAGAAAAAATGAATTAATAGACTGTTTTCCTTTATAAAAAACTCATCAGACCCCATGCCATCAGTCCCCAACACCCTTCGTTCCCACCCAGTACCATCAAGGTCCCCCCAGTGCCATCAGCTGCCATCCCAGTGCCACCAGCTGCCATGCCAGTGCCATCAATTGCCATCCAGTGTCATCAGCTGCCCCCTCAGTGCCACCAGCTTCCCCTCCCCACCACCAGCTTCCCCCTCAGTGCCATCAGCTGCCCTCTCAGAGCCACCAGCTGCCACCCCAGTGCCACCAGCTGCCCACTCAGTGCCACCAGCTAAAACTAAAACTCTCATCAGATGAAATGATGATTGAACACTTCCAGCATCCACCTCACATCAGGTCAGAGAGATCTGCGGACAGATTTAGAATGGAGGGGATCTAGAAAGCATCCAAAGCCCTTTGGTACTGCTCAGAGATTGCTGACACCATTTCTGGCATATCTCCATAGGGCTGAGGTTTCAGGTAACCTATAGACAGGAACAAACAGGTTTAAGGGGGGACTCCAGGAGCAATGGCCTGGAGCCGAACCATAAGCTCCATTCATTCTTTAGGTCAGCCTGTCTGACTGGAGCCCTGTGACCCCACACACATCTATGTGACAAGGTCATTCAGGCCGGAGCCCCCCTTTAATCAGGAGGCTCTGAGGAGCCATCAACATGTCAGTATGGAGGAAGGTGCTCTGGTCTGATGAGCCTAAAATGGAACTTTTTGTCCATTAAAGAAAACGCTATGTCTGGCGCAAACCCAACACATCATATCGCCCAAAGAACACCATCCCCACAGTAAAACATGGCGGTGGCAGCATCATGCTGGGGGGATGTTGTTCAGCAGCCGGGACTGGGAAACTGGTCAGAGTTCAGGGAAAGATGGATGGTGCTAAATACAGGGATATTCTTGAGCAAAACCTGTACCACTCTGTGCGTGATTTGAGGCTAGGACGGAGGTTCACCTTCCAGCAGGACAATGACCCCAAACACACGGCTAAAGCAACACTTGAGTGGTTTATGGGGAAACATGTAAATGTGCTGGAATGGCCTAGTCAAAGCCCAGATCTCAATCCAATAGAAAATCTGTGGTCAGACTTAAAGATTGCTGTTCACAAGCGCAAACCATCCAACTTGAAGGAGCTGGAGCAGTTTTGCAAGAAGGAATGGGCAAAAATCCCAGTAGTAAGATGTGGCAAGCTCATAGAGACTTATCCAAAGCAACTCGGAGCTGTGATTGCTGCAAAAGGTGGCTCTACAAAGTTTTGACTTTAGGGGGGTGAATAGTTCTGCACATTGACTTCTTCAGTTATTTTGTCCTATTTGTTTGCTTCACAATAAAAATAAATAAAAAATAAACATCTTCAAAGTTGCAAATCCTCTAACAATCCATGTTAATTCCAGGTTGTGAGGCACCAAAATACGAAAAAAGTCAAGGAGGTGTATACTTTTGCAAGGCACTGTATATATGCGGAAAATAATTGCGGAGGTTGTTTCCTTGTAAAACAGGTGATTGGTCTTGTTTTTAAATCAGATGTTCGGTGCGTCTCTCGTAGTCGTCAACAAGAAACAGTTTGTCTCAAAACGCGTAGACTGGAGACCATGTACCTGTTTTTAATATGAAATAAATAAAGCCTTGGATTTGAGTGCGGAAGTCGTCATCCCTGAATATTGCTTGCCATGGCCGATGGTTTCTTCAGTGTGAGTAATGATCACATTATAGCTGGAAGAAATGTGGTGAGCATGTCAGGACTCAGGAGCTATTATTGATACCTGGAGGAAACCCACACAAACACAGTGAGAACAAACAAACTCCATATAGATGTTGGTCAGATTCGAACCCAGGACTGCAAAGCATCAGTGCTAACCACTGAGCCACCGCTCTGCCCGTGTTTATATTTATTTAGTACCTCCATATTTTCCATTAAAATTATAGTGCAACATGGTTAATGTCCCTCAAAGTATTGTTCTGATGTGTACGGCTCTAAATATAGGATCCAGACGTTGGAGGTCTGGGACATGTGTCTTTAGTGACCTCCCGAGTATCTGGCCGTGTCTAGAAGGTCCTTGCTAGCAAACATTGAGAAAGAATGATATGGTGTGTGGGAAAGTATAGGGGACATTTTGCAAATGGCGTTAAGGGTCCAATCATTGGGTGGTACATGGGGAGGAAGTCATTGATTCTAAACCCTAGAAACAGGATGCAACAATCTCTGGTGGCATCAAGTACTGTGAAATCATCTTGTGAGTACCTTTTTTTATAAGAGTCCATAATACATATTACCCAACCCTACATTTTGTTGTCTGAAGCAATGTGCATTTGTGGATCTGACCACAGTCATCCTCATTATTGACAAGACAGACCTTTAATAATCATATTAATGTGAGCTTATGGTGAAGTGGGTATGAGCTGAGCATGCTGGGAAGATATTTGCTATTTTGAGGTATATATAGACCCCATGCCTCATGTTCCCCTACTCACCACAGGCCATTCAAGTCTCAGCAGATCTGTCACATGCTGCCATGGTTAAATATAACCAGTTATTATAACTGAGGCTGGCAAGAAATGATTATTTACTTCTAATGTTCTTGTTGAGCCAAAATTAACATGTGTTGAGGTAAAAGTGTGAAAAGTGCAAGACAGACACAAAAATTCCTTGCATTTGGAGCTCATGAGATAAAGACCCTTTATTAGAGGTGTATGACTAGCTACGTGCAACATTTAGCGAGCTAACCATACTTGGGTCAAGTGACATTCATGTTCTCTTCTGATTCTTAACTACAGTAATGTTCTCAAGTAGTGTTGAGCGCAAAAATTTTAAAAGCGAATTTTTATCTCGAATATCGTGATTTCGAGATTTGGCGAATATGTCGAATACATGACCCCATATTCGCAATTACTAATAAGATGGATAGTGATAGGGAAACTGTATCTTGAAAATAAAAGATTCAGACGTATTTTTCGCCCTATAAGACGCACTTTCCCCCCCCCCAAAGTGGGGGGGGGGAGGCAGTGCATCTTATGGGGGGAATACTGGCGTTTACACTTGTATACCGCCGACCGCATGCTGCACTGCACTGCGGGTGTATCAGCGGGCAGGGAGGAGGGAGGAGAATCCAGCATCTAGTTATGTAATGACAACAGGCAGGAATCCTAACTGTAGGCGTATGTACAGGTTTATTAAATCGTCTATATATCCTTTACTTACTATACTACTAACGTCCCAGGCAAGAGGCAGGAGAGGAGGCCCATTCATAAAGTAAGCGGAGCTGGCGCGTGACATAGTGAGTTACGCTGCCAGTGCCCGTCCGCCGGCCCAGCCTCCTGCTTCCTGCCTCTTGTCTGGGATGTTAGTAATATAGTAAGTACAGGATATATAGAAGATTTAATAAACCTATACATACGCCTACAGTTAGGATTCCCACAGTTAGCAAGCCCGGTGTAGCAGAATACAGTGACTGCACCGCGGGCCTGCTGTCATTACAGAACTACGGTATTGTAGATGCCTGCCCCCACCACCCTATTGGGGGTCATTCAGTGAATGACGATGTTATGGGAATATGTGGATGGCACTGTTATGGGGGTCTGTGGATGACACATAGCATAAAATGCTATTCATGTGTCATCCATAGATCCCTCCATAGCAGCATCATGCACAGATCTCCAGTGTCATCCACAGACGCCCCCACTACAGTGCCATCCACAGTCCCCAATAACCGTGCCATCCACAGTCCCCAATAACAATGCCATCCACAGTCCCCCAATCACAGTGCTATCCACCGACCCCCATAACTGTGCTATCCACGACCCCCATAACTGTGCCATCCACAGATCCCCCATAACAGTGCCATCCACAGTCCCCAATAACCGTGCCGTCCACAATTCCCCAATAACAGTGCCATCCACCGACCCCCATAACTGTGCCATCCACCGACCCCCATAACTGTGCCATCCACCGACCCCCATAACTGTGCCATCCACAGATCCCCCATAACTGTGCCATCCACAGATTCCCCATAATTGTGCCATCCTCAGATCCACCCCATAACTGTGCCATCCTCAGATCCCCATAACACCATTAGTTCAAAACCCACCAAAAGGCACACCTTTTTGTTCAAAATATTTTTTTTCTTATTTTCCTCCTCAAAAACCTAGGTGCTTCTTATGGGCCGGTGCGTCTTATAGGGAGAAAAATACGGTAATTCCCCCAATCTTAATTGCTTTCTATAACAATTTCCACTATTCCTGTCAGAGTAAAGACTTAATAGGTAAAACCTGTCCTGCGAATATTTGTCAATTGATCATTCGCATTAATCTATTCGCGGTTTGTATTCCCTTTCCTACCAAGCGTTAACAGGTTGTGTCAGACTCCAGTACGCTGCATGTATTGCGAAAATTCGTATATGTCTTTTTTGCACCTTTCCATTCGCACAAATGACTCTCGCCATTTCAAGCTTTCAATACATGTAAAGCGGTTTAAACGTTATTTATAACGATTCACGAATAGATTCTATGCACACGCGAATATAACTTGAAAAATTCATCGCAAGTCATAATATTGAATGCGAAATGATGAATGATCGCGAATATATGACGAATATGATGCAAACTATTTGTCAAATATCGTGAAATCGAATATGGGTCTTTGCGCTCATCACTATTCTCAAGTCAAGGAGACCTTGTAAGGCTTCAGAACACCAAATACATCAATATCATCCTATCATTAAAGAGTTTTCCAGGTCAGGACAGGCCATCAATAGAGGTCAGATTGGCTGTTCTGCAGTAGCATATCCAGCAAAACTACACTGTTCCGTCTACTGTGTAGTGTACGGAGCTGGTTACTGCAGCGCTACTGCCACTGCAATGAATAGGAGGAGCATTGCACTCGCCACCTCCGTCCACTGCACATTAGCTTCGCGGTTCTAGCACCATAGCTACCCAACAACAGCCGATCACCAGTTATGTGAATATTGGACCCCCACTGATCAGATATTCGTGGCCTTCAATAAGTCATCGATAGTAAAATTCTGGAAATCCATTTAATATGTGTAGTTATGTGTATGCAATGTTTTCTTTTCCGTTCATGTCTAACGCTAAATTGAGAATAACGCTAGTTTCCGGTTAGCAGACAGCAGTGCATTGTGGGAAAAACAGTTAGTCTTTTAGTCTGGTTTCCATGGCAACCAGAAGAATTTTGAAAGCAGCTATCTTTGGATTTAGGCCTCATGTAAACAACCGTTGTCTCGGTCCGCATCTGATCCGCATTTTTTGTGGAATGGATGCAGAGTAGACCCATTCATTTCAATATGGCCACAAAAGATGCGGACAGCACACAGTGTGCTATAAAGATAGAACATGTCCTATTCTTGTCCGTTTTGCAGACAAGAATAGGCAGTTCTAACAGAGAGCAAGACATAGCGATCCACAAGGTGGAACGCACACGGCTGGTATTCTTGTTTTACGGATCTGTATTTTGCTGAACCGCCAAAACGCCTATGGCCATGTACAGGAGGCCTTAGAATACTATGCTTTACTGGGGTAGCTACTGTGCATTGGGGACTGCAATTTGGGTCCCCAATGCACGGGCACCGTCCATGCGGCTGCCACAGACCAGAGTGGACTCATTCAACTTGAATGGGTCCATGATCTGTCTGCACCCCAAAAAAATAGAACAGTGGGGAGGCACTGAGAGAAACCCCACAGAAGCACTCTATAGTGCTTCCTTGGGGTTCTGTGCTTCCGTTCCACACCGCACTGTCTGGATTGTGGACCCATTCAAGTGAATGGGACGCAATATGGGCACAGCACAGCAACGGCTATGTGCATGAGGCCCTAAAGTTCTACCATAGAAAAGAAGCGGAGACCCAGGGGAGAAGCTACTTACATTCTGTGCGGCGACCGGGGCGCTCATCGATAACGTCACCGGGTCCCTGCGTCGCATGGATCACATAGCTATGCCCGTTGACGTAATCGAGGAGCGCCCCGGCCGCTGCACGGAAGGTAAATAGCTTCTCCCCCGGCTCCCCGCTGCTTTTCCATGGCAGCCGGGACTTTAGTAGCGTCCTGGCTGCCATGGTTACAATTCTTTAAAGCTAAACGTCGGATCCGGTGATGCGCCGAAATGACGTTTAGCTTAAAGTCAGATCCGGATTAATGCTTTTCAATGGGCATTATTCCGGATCCCTCCTTGCGGCATGTATTCCGGATTTTTGGACGGAGGAAAATCCGCAGCATGCTGCGGTTTTGTCAACATCCAAAAAACGCTCACATACTGAACGGAAGACATCCTGATGCATCCTGAACGGATTTCTCTGCATTCAGAATGCATTGGGATAATCCTAATAGGTATCTTTCCGTCCTAGAGCCCTGAGAACGTTACTCTAGGACGGAAAGCAAAAACGCTGATGTGAAAGGGGTCTAAGGGTGCTTTCACACTTGCGAATAATACTGATCAGAATTATCCCCATGTATTCTGAATGGAGAGAAATCCGTTCAAGATGCATCAGGATGTCTTCAGTTCAGTCACTGAACGTTTTTTTGGACGGAGACAATACCGCAGCATGCTGCGGTATTCTTTCCATCCTGGGATGTGGAGCAAAAGTCAATGGGGACAGATCCGTTTTCTCTGGCACAATCTGCCACAATAGAAAACAGATCTGTCCTCCGTTGACTTTCAATGGAATTCATGAAGGATCTGTCTTGGCAATGTTAAAAAATAGTTATAGTTAATACAAGCGGATCCGTTCAAACAGATGCATGTGGTTATATTATCTGTAACTGAAGCGTTTCTTTTCGGCATAGAGCCCCAACGACGGAACTCTATGCCGGAAAAGAAAAACGCAAGTGTGAAAGTACCCTAAGACAGGGTCAAAAATGTTTTATCAAACTAGATTCTTCTCTTACCTGGACATACACCTTCTCAGGTGAGAAATATTTATTTCTGTTTGAGGGTTAACATCAGTATGAGGGTTTAGTAAGACCGCAGTGTGCACCTGTCTTTTCAATTGTTATTGTTATATTGTTTATCACATCCACACAATTGCCATCTTGTGTAGGATGTCTATTGTGGTACTTGTGGTCCGCTGCGGGCATCCTCCACTGTATGCAATTTTTGCTGGGGATCGTCATTAGTAACGGGCTACAAGTGCAGGATCTGCTCCCCTGTATATATATGCACAACTGCATTTGGGTTTGAGCACTTCCTGCCTTTTTACCACCACACAATTTTTTCAGTTGTTTTGTAGATAGAGATGCTTGGAGGTGTATAAACTCCTATGTAAATGTGCCTGATTTTCATCCACAGGCTACATTTCGGTGCACCTGTGAGGCCTGGGCCATATCAGCCAGTCTTGGGTGGGGCTCACAGCCTCCTCCCTCCTCCCATTGCAGGCATGGCCAGATGCTGGAGGTAACTGGGAGTTTGCTTTAAGTCGGCCTTTACACTCCTGTAATTCACCCACTGGCCTCTAGTATTGCCCATATGGCACAGGTAGGTGAGTGTTAGGTCCCGAGCTACTTGAGAAACCTTGGTGCAGTGCTCGGGCTCAAACATATCCTCCATAGTAGGATATGTCAGCTAATCTCTCAATTTTAACATCAGTATGAGGGTTTAGTGCACCTGTCTTTTCAATTGTTATTGTTTCTGTTTGATGGAGCTCACATCACTGTTATTTTTCCGTTCTTCGGATCCATCAGAAAAACAGAAAAATAAACAAAAAATAGATTGTGTAAGTAAAAAAAATAAAAAATGAATCCTGTGCATCAGTTATGCACATTTGGCATCTGTCTGAGCGATTTCCATCAGAGATCTGTTTTCTTTTTAGATGAAAAAAAGTACTGCATGCAGTACTCCCGATTTTTTTTTTTTACAAGATCCCTTTTATTTTATTTTTTTTCTTCCTTTTTTTTCTGTTCTTCTGATGGGTCAGAAGAATGAAAAAATAACAGTGCTGTAACTCACTAAGATAATATATTTAAAAAAAAATAATCTGTTAAATCCAAAGGGAAATCTTATAAATGAGGAAGATACTGTTTATAATGAATCAGTGCCTAATTTCTAACAAAGAGGAACTCCACATTGAGCCGTACTCTTGTCACATGCATTTTTTTAGAATCTGTTTTCCTCCTGCAGGATTAATTGACTCATTACGCTATACAAAAATTGTGAGTTACTTGTTATGACCAACACCCCCATTTTTTCCCCTGTTACTCGTGATGTATGCATAAGGATTCCTCAAAACACATGGTTTGTTAATTTTTCCTATATTAACATAAGCACATCACTTAGTGAATGTGTAAACCAATATAAACACAATTGATGTAGGACATTGGACAATTTCGAGGCCAGGAATAGATGTCTTGTTGCTATATACAGGGTTAACCGGGCTGCCCGAATAAGCCAATCACAGGGCATCCCATGGCTGGAACCTCCAATGAACAGTTGTCATCTCTCGAGAACCTGGTGTCAAGTGTTCAATCGCCACCACAGGGGAAATGGAGCATTACATGGTGCACATTGAAACCAAAAAGCTGGCTGTGTAATGCAAAGAGGGATAGACAATCTTTATAGCTGTCTTCCACTATGACTATTCATACTGCCCCCTCTGGTCAAGAATATGGATGCAAATCTGTATTTCTGAATCCTCCTCAGTACTGGTATAAGTGACTCCATGGTTTCTCCTTAATCTGCTGAGTGATACTTCCCAGTGCATGATAACTGCAGCTGCTCGGGAGCTCCTGAGGAGTAACAGTCAAGGGGCATCAACCACTGCTGGGCAGACCAACATCTTGTGCAGCTGTCAAAATAGAGGTCACTGACCTGTCTATCATGCCAGTTGCTGATCACCACTTTGTAAGGAATTGTCAGCATGTATCATCTCTATAGAGAACGCCGAACAATATTTTGACAGCCGCTTAGGGTGCATTTACTGATGATCTCAGGCGGCGAGTGCATTGGTGCTTATGGCAGAATTCCACTCTTTCCATCCCTTCCCCTACAATATTAAATTTTGCCAGCTTTCTGCTTGTACTACATCACACATTTTAAGAGATCAGATTCCCTTCATACAACCTTTAAGTTAAATGAAAACACTCAGTCTGCTTGCAGCCACCCCCTGCAAGTCAATTGCATATGGATTTTTGCATTTACCCCTGCAAAACCTCTATATAATAAATCAGTATGCAGAGTGCTCCCCCTAGTGGCAAAATAAATTGCATTACTGAACTGCAGAGAGGGAAGTTTTTGGATAAAACCCTCTTAGGGTGGGTTCACACTAGCATTAGGGATTCGATTATGGCTTTCCGTTATAATGGTTATAACAGAAAATAACAGAATGCACAGACAGAATCCAAAACGGAAACCTTTAAAAAGCATTCAGTTTGCTTTGCGGCATAATAGAAGTCTATGGGAAAGCATAACGGATCCGTCTAGTTTGTTCCATACAGTGTTAAGGACTCACCGCACTCAAGCTCAAAGTTGGACGGGCGGGGGCTGTGGAAGGGGGGCGCTATATCAATCTGTGCAAAAGTAAAAAGAGGGCCCCAAAAACAAAGTCAATTGACTGAGTGGATGTGTCAGGTATCAGTCAATTGACTGATACCCCTAATTATGTGCCTGTGGTAGCACCCACTTGTCAATGTTCTAGTAGGAATAATAGGTTCTAGTAGGGATAATAGAAGAACAGCAAAAGAGAGTTACAAGAAAAGTTGCTTTAACATAGTTGTTTCATAGTGAGTACAATTATTTACTAGACAGATTGCAGGGCCTCTTTAAAGGGACACCCTAGGTAAAACTAATACACAGTTATACATATTGCAGGAATCTATGCAGCTGCGCTTGATACAGATTCCAAAGACAGAATTCCTGTGCCATGCTCTGCCCCTGCACTAGGTACAAGACAGTATATAACTTTCACTGGAGTGTTTTTTAAGCTGCCCATGACCTAACGGCATACTATAATCTACACATGAACCCATAAACATACACGTTTGGGCTAGGGTTGCTACCCGGTACACGTTTGGGCTAGGGTTGCTACCCGGCCGGTATCTTTTTCTACCGGCAATAATAATTTCTGATATCTTTCTATGTGACCTGTTACTAATAAGCGCTTCCATTGTGCAGTGCTCATTAGTATAGCCTTTAACTTCTGCCCTCCGTAATACCCCCCGCCCCCGTTGTCTTACGGATACTTTTACACTCGCGTTTGGTGCGGATCCGTCATGTATCTGCACAAACGCATCCTATCAGATAATGCAACCGCATGCATCCGTTCAGAACAGATCCGTTTGTATTCTCTTTAACATAGCCAAAACGGATCCGTCTTGAACACTATTGAAAGTCAATGGGGACGGATGCTTTTTCTATTGTGCCATATTGTGTCAGTGAAAACGAATTTGGGTCAGTTTCGTCAGACGGACACCAAAACGCTGCAAGCAGCGTTTTGGTGACCGCCTCAAACTGAAGCATTCTGAGCGGATCCTTATCCATTCAGAATGCATTAAGGGCAAAACTGATCAGTTTGCACCGCTTGTGAGATCCCTCAACGAATCTCACAAACGGAAACCAAAATGCCAGTGGGAAAGTAGCCTAAGAAGAAGAAAAAATAAATAAAACAAAGAACTCACCTCCTCTATTTAAACGCTCCACTGTGAACACTCACTGCTCACTGGAAGCTCAGGACAAGAGCAGCCAAACGTCATCACGCTGGAGCGCAGGTCCTGTCCTGAGCTTCAAGTGAGAAGGGAGTGTTCACAGCGGTGCGGTCAAATGGAGGAAGTGAGTTTGTTTTTTTT
Source organism: Bufotes viridis (assembly GCA_033119425.1). NCBI lineage: Eukaryota > Metazoa > Chordata > Amphibia > Anura > Bufonidae > Bufotes > Bufotes viridis. The sequence continues at coordinate 87,588,323 of CM065594.1, read as the reverse complement.
GTTCGTTTTTTTAAACAGAGAAGAGAAGCCGTTATTACTATTACTAGGGGGCACTAATGGGGGCAATACCATTACTGGGGGGCACTAATAAGGAAATTACTATTACTAGGGGCACTAATGGGGGCATTCCTATTGCTTAGGGGCACTAACGGGGGCATTACTATTACTGGGGGGCACTAATGGGGGCATTACTATTACTGGTGGGCACTAATAGGGGCATTACTATTACTGCGGGCACTAATGGGGGCAATACTATTACTGGGGGGCACTAATGGAGGTATTACTATTACTGGTGGCCCTGGCCACAAAGCACTGAGGGAGGGGGAATAGGGGGGGGGGGGCATTTCATTTTTCACCTCAGGCAGCAGAAAAGCAAGAATCGACCGTGACTGGGGGCACTAATGGGGAGATTACTATTACTGGGGGGCACTAATAGGGGCATTACTATTACTGGGGGGCACTATGGACCAGACAGGTGTAAAGCTAACTTGTCCAACTCCTCCTTACCCTTTACTGTCCGCTCCTGAGCTTCCAGTGAGCAGCGAGTGTTCACAGTGATGTGACCAAATGGAGGAAGTGTTTTTTATTTTCTTTTTTACACAAAGAAGAGAAGGGGGTATTACTATTACTGGGGGCACTATTGGGGGCATTACTATTACTGGGGGGCACTAATGAGGGCATTACTATTACTAGGGGGCACTAATGGGGGCATTATTAATACTGGGGGGCACTAATTGGTATTACTGGGGGGCACTAATGAGGGCATTACTATTACTGGCGGTACTAATGGGGGAATTATTATTACTGGGGGGCACTATGGACCAGACAGGTGTAAAGATAACTTGTCCCACTCCTCTTTACCCTGATGAGATATATTTTTGGACCAATGGCTCTACAGCTGTGGTGAAAACTAAAATTTCCAGCATGCCACAACAGAATGTTGGGAGTTGTAGTTTCACAACAGCTAGAGAGCCATAGTTTGGATATCATTGCTGTGTGAGCATCACTTGATTACATATGTGCTCTTCCCCTCCCCCAAATTCCCATACAGGAAACAGAGCTGGGCCTCTGTCTTGTATACTCTACTATAGTAGAAATCCTTGTAGTTCCAGGCCTGGTAGGTTCCTGTCTTGCAGAACACTGCCCCACTCATGCTGAAAGCGGCCCTGTGTGACGATAAATCACGCCACTGTATGAACATCTGTTACCATAATTAGTAATTGTGATTCTCAGCATATGCTATAAAATGAGGAACTTCATCCCATAAAATAGAGATGTATGTAAAGTTACAAACTTTTATCATCTGGGAACGGTTCCTGTCTTGCCACATGCACTGAGGGCCAATGTGCGTATCACTCTAAGCGTTAAGGGTCACTCAGGGGGGTGGCAGCATGTCCGAGCACAAAGGACACTTCATTTTGCTGTCCAAACAAAAATACTTAACATTCCTGCACTAGCGTCTCTCCTAATGTCAGTGCTGCCTGCAGAGGGTCCACTCACATCAATACTCTGCTTATTCAACAGCTTTTTAAAAAAGCTTAGTGGTTGTTCACAGAAGACAAACCCAATTTCATGAGGCAGCTCCCCTCACGGTGCACCAATCACACTAGTGGCAATCATTGAACTAATGGTTGGACCATGCCTCCCACAGCTACAGCAGCACCTAGCAATAGAGGCTCCCAAAAATGATGTCTATAGTTCCTTGTAGGGTATATGGTCAGTGTTTGTCTTCAGTATACAAGTCCTTTAAAGGCATCCATGGGTAACTACAATGACAGTAGGCACTATTCTGACTCCGATTGTTGTAATAGCGATTTATCGCTAGTGAGACCTCTATGCCTGGCCTCTATAAGCAGATATAATCACTGTGGACAATTCTTATCAGATAGCTTGAACTCACCAACACAGTGTTCATCCGTGTAACTTGCTTTATTGTGTAAGTCAGACAACAGAGTATAGCAGAACAGATGGATTTTGGTATTGTGCGGTCAAAAGATGATGCCTTCATTAGCATACATGAGAATACATGTGTACCTGATTCATGAGGCTGAAGCAGTATGGAGATACAAGAAGTGAAGTACACAGAATAAGGGTGGAGCATAGAAAGGAAATGAGTCATAGGTATAAAGAACAAGAAAAACAACAGCATTACCAAAAACGGCCACTAGATGGGAGCATATAACCACATATAGAAATACTGCATATGAACTGGTTCAATTAATTAAACTATATAACTCCACATAGATTTAACCACGTGGCAGCATACTCCCCGTCTGGCATTGGAAATGTCACTATTTAAACCATAACGGTAGTTATACATGCAAATAAACAACAGTGCAATTTGCTTGATGTCTTGAAAACCTGAAAGACATAAAAAGAAACATGCATATAATGCAACAACTATGAATGCAAATCTTCAAGTTATAGCAAATAAAGTTCAAACTCTTCTTGAAGTCTCAGGTAGGAACCAGCAGGCAAATAAGTTCATTCTCCAAAGGGCAAGAGCAGAACAAGTTCTGTGATAGGTCTGATGAAAGTTTTTACAGTCCCTTGTCTTGCAACTTTCACCTCCACCTTGCGTACCTTACCCCTTTCATGGTAGTGCCGTATGAACAGAGTGGTGATGTGGTGGCGAGCAGGTATAATGAGTTTTTGCTCAGTTCTGGTGATGAGGGTTTTAACTTCAGGACGAATCTCTGGATCTGCAGGATTAATTTCAGATGGGACATAATGCCATTGTTCAGGTTTAGATGATTTCCTGATTCTAGTAATTAACACTGAAGAGGACAGTTTTCTGCTACAGAGGGATCTGGATAGATTGGAGGCTTGGGCAGAAAAATGGCAGATGAGGTTTAACACTGACAAATGTAAAGTTATGCACATGGGAAGGAATAATGCAAGTCATCCGTACATATTAAATGGTAAAACACTCGGTAACACTGACATGGAAAAGGATCTAGGAATTTTAATAAACAGCAAATTAAGCTGCAAAAACCAGTGTCAGGCAGCTACTGCCAAGGCCAATAAGATAATGGGTTGCATCAAAAGGGGCATAGACGCCCGTGATGAGAACATAGTCCTACCACTTTACAAATCACTAGTCAGACCACACATGGAGTACTGTGTACAGTTCTGGGCTCCTGTGAACAAGACAGACATAGCAGAGCTGGAGAGGGTTCAGAGGAGGGCAACTAAAGTAATAACTGGAATGAGGGATCTACAGTACCCTGAAAGGTTATCAAAATTAGGGTTATTCACTTTAGAAAAAAGACGACTGAGGGGAGATCTAATAACTATATATAAATATATCAGGGGTCAGTACAGAGATCTGTCCCATCATCTATTTATCCCCAGGACTGTGACTGTGATGAGGGGACATCCTCTGCGTCTGGAGGAAAGAAGGTTTGTACACAAACATAGAAAAGGATTCTTCACTGTAAGAGCAGTGAGACTATGGAACTCTCTGCCTGAGGAGGTGGTGATGGTGAGTACAATAAAGGAATTCAAGAGGGGACTGGATTTATTTCTGGAGTGTAATAATATTACAGGCTACAGCTACTATAGAGGGGTCGTTGATCCAGGGAGTTATTCTGATTGCCTGATTGGAGTCGGGAAGGAATTTTTTTCCCCATAAGTGAGGAAAATTGGCTTCTGCCTCACAGGGGTTTTTTGCCTTCCTCTGGATCAACTTGTAGGAAACAGGCCGAACTGGATGGACAAATGTCTTTTTTCGGTCTTATATACTATGTTACTATGTTACTTTCTACACGGTTGCTGACGTAGACATAGAAATGTTTAGTCTGGTTGTATATGTAGCCCAGAACAACTTTACTGTCTTTGGTGTCATCTATCTGAATGTCTAGCTCGCGCAATATAAAATCTACGATTTCTACAGCTAGCACAGTCCCACAAAGTTCAAGCCTAGGAATTGTGTTCTCAGGCTTAGGTGCTAACTTAGCTTTCCCAAACAGAAACCCTATGTGGTTTTGATTAGAAGAGTCTCTCACCTTGAGGTAGGCAACAGCCGCTATGGCCGCAGTAGATGCGTCTGAGAAGATGTAAGCTCTTTTCTCCGGCTTGTAGCAAGAGAGGCTGTGGTGTAGCAGCATGGTATATCGATTCCATCTAAGGCATGTAGAGATTGCTTCCAGGACTCCCACTTTGAAGGCTTGTTAGATGGCAGTGGAGCATCCCAATCTTTAATAGACTCTGAGAACTGTCTAAGTAAGGCTTTACCTTGTATGGTGATGAGAGCCACAAATCCCATTGGATCGTATAGGCTGTTCATCACTGACAGAACATCACACTTGGTAAATGGCTTGTCTGTAGAGCTGACTTGAAAGCCAGAAGTATATTTTAATAAGTTCCACCGTCGGCCCAGATGTCTCTGTCCTGTCCATTCCCAGATTTAAGTCTTTAAACCCTGAGGCATGACCGCCAGGTTGAAAGGCTTTCATAACAGCAACACTGTTTGAGGCAATCTTGTGTAGTCTGAGGTTAGCCTCAGAAAGCATACCTTATGTCCTTTGGAGCAGGTCTATGGCTTCTTCGTTTGTAGGTAAAGTCCATCGTCAATATAAAAGTCTCTCTCAACGAAGTGTCGAGCATCCGCGCCATACTCCTTTTCTCCATCAAGGGCAGTCCTACTTAAACCGTATGTTGCAACAGCGGGTAAGGGACTATTACCGAAAACATGCGCCTTCATGTGGTATTCAATAATATCATTGTCCATGTTGTTGTTACGGTGCCACAGAAATCTTAGGAAGTTCCTATGGTCTTTGTGTACAATGAAGCAATGAAACATTTTCTCAATATCAGCAGTTATGGCAACTGGTTCTCTTCTAAACCTCATAAGTACGCCTTCAAGGTTGTTGGTTAGATTCGGGCCAGTGAGAAGAACATCATTTAGGGATATGCCTTGATGCTTGGCACTGGAGTCAAATACTATCCTGATTTGTTTTGGCTTACGTGGATGATACACTGTGAAGAAAGGCAGGTACCAGCAGTCATCGTGTCTTTGAAGTGGTGGCGCTGGTTCGGCGTGATCATTGTCAAAGATCCTTTTCATGAAAGCAATGAAATGGTCCTTCATCTCAGGTCTGTTTTTTAGAGTTCGTTAAAGTGAGTTAAATCTGGATAGAGCCTGTTCACGATTGTTTGGGAGTTTGGTCCTTGCAGCACGAAGAGGCAATGGTGCAACCCAGTTGTTAGACTCATCCTGAAAGAATTCCTTGTCCATTATTTTGATGAATTCTCTGTCTTCAACTGACAAGGTTATTTTGTTGTCCTCACTTGTAGTACAAAACACTGTGGTACCTAGGTTGTCATCACAAAGGGCAGGAGTAACATCAGGTACTTGGATGACGTCAAGAAGCTTCTCCTTTACTTCATAATGGTGAGGGAACTGTTTGAAGTGGGATGCACGTCCATTTCCCAACATGTAGGTCTAAAAAGAGTGGATGTCAGATGATGTACACACCATGTCCAAGCATACATCGCCCACTATCACCCAGCCTAGGTCAAGTCTTTGTGCATAAGGGGCGTCGTCAGGCCCATCGCACTGGTCACGTACTTTATGTACTCTGAGAATGTCCCTTCCTAACAGGACTAAGATTTCAGCACTCTTGTCCATTGCAGGAATCTCATCAACAAGATTCCTTAAATGAGGATGTTGATACACAACTTCTGGAGTGGGAATCTCTTCCCTTTCGTCTGGTATCTGGTCGCACTAGACAAACGTTGTTAGGGTTATGCCTCTGTAGGGAAAACAATAATACTGTTGATCACTTGCTTGAGTCACTGTATATTGTTAGTGATTCGAAAATGACAAATTGTAAAACTTAACCTTTATTGCTTTAGGAAATAAAATAAAGTCCCTCAATTTCTAGATAAATACAATGTGTAACCACAACAAGCTTCTGTTGATATAGCCAGGAAAAAATCGCAGATATAGTGGATCACACTGAAATCACGCAATTCCACCGAGCTTCCAAAGATATACAACTCAGTGGGCTTAGTGGTACCCAAGGTACCAAAACAAGACAGCGCCCAACAACACTGCTGTCCTGGCACATGAGACAGGAGTCAGCAACCAGTCCGGTGCCCAGTGTCACCCACAGTACAATGCACATTGATGCTTGAGACAGGGTGTGCTCGAGGACACTGTAATCACCCAGTGTCCTACCCTATAGTTGATAGAAGGTCCGGACACTCATTTTGCTTGGTTCCTGTATATTCCAAGTGGTCCTGTGGTAAAGTAGCGGCTAGGGTTGTGTAGGGAACTAGAAAAAAAGAGGGGGGCCCACATTTACGTTGTATATCTCAGATTTGGTCAGATTAATTTTAAAATCTGAAACCTCTTGAAAGGTGGAAAATTCTGAAATTAACTCAGGGATCGAGGAAGCTGGATTGGTGACAACAAATAATGCGTCATCCGCAAAGGCGGCAATTTTATGCTCCTCTGAGCCTGAGTTAAGTCCGGTGATGTTTTCATTTCCTCTAATTTTGGAGAAGAAGGGTTCTATGATCAAAATGAAGAGAATGGGGGACAAAGGACATCCCTGTATTGTGCCATTTTTAATACTGAAGGGGTCGGATAATAACCCATTTACCTTAACCCGAGCGCTTGGTGTGGTGTAGAGGGCCATGATTTTTTGAATGAAGGCTATGGGAAAGCCAAATTTAAGTAATACTTCCCTCAGGAACTGAGATATACAACGTAAATGTGGGCGCCCGAGCCTGGGCGAATGTTGTAAAGATCAGCGGTTTAAAACCAGCCATGGGTTCCTTTAAATACTTAGGGGTTCACCTCAACCATGACCCGGCGAAAATTTACGGATTAAATTTCCCAAAAGCTTTAAAACAGGTTGAAGTACTGTTTAGTGATTGGAATGATCTTTGGTTATCCTGGATGGGGAGGATAAACTTAGTTAAGATGAGCATTGTACCTAAAATTTTGTACCTGCTGCAAACTCTCCCAGTGAGGATCCCTAAAGTCTTCTTTGTAAAAATTAGACGGTTGATAGCTTCCTTTGTTTGGAATAAAAAGCCCAGTAGACTAGCTTATGACCTACTCTCAAGGCCCAAAAAACTAGGCGGTCTTGGACTTCCAGATGTGGAGAAGTACTACCATTCAACTTGGTTGTCCAATACTTTGGAGTGGTGTATACAGCCGGTGAGGAAAAAGTGGGTCTCTGTGGAGGCAGACTTGGTAGGTTGTCATCTGCCCCTGCTTCTTTGGAAATTTAATTTCCCCTTTAAAACTTCGAAAAAGGTCTCGAGCCAAATTACTAGGTGGGCGGTGAGCATTTGGAAAAAATTAGACCCGATCCTACATCTCACACCAGATGTATCCAGAGATTCGCCGGCGATATGCATCATTCCGTCCACTTTGCAATTTTGGCAGTCTACACTGCTGAACGATGTTAAGGGTGAGGTAATCACAGTAAAGGACCTTTGGCCCAGGGGCAGACCGATTTCTAAGTCAGATTTGGAAACTTTAATCTCCTCCCCTGAGATTAGTGATGAGCACTATTCTGAACTATACAACTTTCTAAGCAATTTTGAAGTCCCTATAACCCCATCGAGCGAAACAAATTGGTGGCACAAACTAATTTGCTTGAAAACCCCGACCACGCATTTAGTGTCCAAGTGTTACTCCCTCATAAATGATCGCACAGATCCACCTTCCTTTTTAAATAGCTGGAATAAGGAATTACAGTTTAAACTCAACGGGTCTGAAATGGTGGAGGTTGTTAAGAACGCACTATCTAACTCTCCGGCGTATAACTTTCAAGAGGCACATTACAAACTCACCTCTAGGTGGTATAGAACACCGGTTTTGTTGAACAAATACAACCCTGCAGTGTCTAATATGTGCTGGCGATGTAACCAAGAAGTTGGGACATACGAACACATTTGGTTTTCATGCTCCCTAATTCAACCATACTGGGATACGATTAAGAAAGTGATCAACACTATCTATGGTACTAATGTCTCACTATCAGTGAATTTAGTCTTGTTTAACCTTTTTGGTACAAACCAACAGGAGATCAAATCCGATTTATGCTTGTTTATCCTCAACGTGGCTAAATATCTCATCCCAAGATACTGGTTGCGTACGGATGTACCCTCAGAATTCGAGTGGTTGGCAGAGTTTAATAAAGTTATGCAATTTGAAAAGAAGAGGTGGCGGGCTGCTCGCCGTCCGAACAAGTTCAACATCATTTGGGACAAATGGACTTCTGCCACAGTTCAAAATAAACTTTCAGCGATACTCTGATTGCTTAGACTTCATAAATGCTCTTATGTTTCTGTCTCATCTGCGATGTATTGCCTTTGCCTTAATTATGTCTAGTTCCATTTTTCCCACTTCATTATATGGGAAATTAGAGCTTGTCACTAGTCCTTCAGATAAACTTTCTTTTATGCAAGCAATGTTATGTCCACATCCCCCCCCCTCTCCCCCTCTCCCCTCCTTCCCCCCCCCCAATTTTCCTTTTTGTATCTTAAGCAATGCCTTGTCAGGTTTACTTTTCAGGTGTAATAGGAAAACATTGTGTCACTATGTAGTAATGTTCATTTGTTCTTTCTTTTATTTTTGATCAATCTACCAATATTTTGATGCAAACCTACATTCACTTATTATTGTATGATTTATATTATATAATTTTTAAAATCTTGAATTAAAACACTAATTCACTGAAAAAAAGGGGGGGACTAGTATGTCCCTATTAAGCCCTTAAAACCCTACAATAACCCTTGTTAGCCTAACCACTCCCACTAAATGGGCCCCCGTCCGGAACCTAACCCTGGAATTGCATTCCCTGTTGAGCCCTGAATTTGTCCCGACATGCACGTTTCTAAGGTATAGAAACCTCTCATCAGGGGAAACAAAATATGGGCAAAATATAAATAGTTCTCAAATGCAGGGAAAGATGGTTCCCAGCATCATGTAATAGCACGGATAGGTGCCAACAAGTAGTTACAGAGCTGCATATCCCGCCGCTTTTTAAAGGCAGGTGCCCACATATAGAAAGTGTGTCGGCGTGATGACATCAGCGACGTTTCCCAGTGCCGGGCGCATACACGGTCCTACCTCCCAGGTTATGATCACAGCGTGCATTCCACTGGGTTCATGGCTGCGCAATGGCCTAGTGCGCCTGCGTCTAGAAACGCAGCGCAGGCGCCAAAGGATCCAGGGGCCTCGCACGGATATAGTGCCTGGGGGAGTTTCGAAGTAATGTCACAGATACACGCCCCTATGCTGGGCGTGCATCAATTACACGCTTCTAAAGCGATACAACAAGTCGCACATGCGTGAAAGGACCGACTACTGTAAGAGATGTATTTAAAGTCAAGTCTTTTGTAATTAGCAGCATTGTTGTGCCTTCATGAGCACTAGTATACATATAAATAGTTAAGGATTAACAAGTAATTATAGACAGAAGGATATGGTCATTTCCTCCGTCAAATAATATAGAAACACATAAATGGCGGTGCCCATAGGTGTGTGGCTGACCGGCAATTTGGACAATTGTCCTAGCCAGTCACACTAACAACACCCTGATGTGGGTGTGTTATAAACATAAATGGTATTATTGGCGGCTCGATAGGGTCATGCCTCTCACTCGGTGAAATGAGAGACCATGAACCCATCAACCCTTCTGTCGAAGGTCTCTACACGACCAGAACAGGTTCTGAGAATATATGGTGTTAAGTGACCTTCTATGCCAAAGATCTCAAATAATTTAGGCTTAACCAGGGATCTGTTGCTCTGTTCATCTATTATGGCATACATCCTAGCAGCTTTCTCAGGAATACTCTTTGGGTATATCTTGACTAGGCATATCTTGGCACAGCATTTTGTGGTCCTTGCCTTCTCCACAGACTTCTGTACAAGAAAAAGAGACATTATTTTTGGTTGGAGCATGACCTTGTTGCTCCCCGCCATGATTTGAGACGGGAGTGGTGGTAGGTAGCTGCTGTGAGTTGTCTGGAAGTGGAGTAGGATGCATGGCTGTAACATGTCTGTCGCTACCACAAATTCTGTGCACTTGATGAAAACTTTACAGTCTTTAGCAAAATGGCTATAAGAAGCACAACACTTGTAGCATATTCCAAGTTTCTGGAGAATCTCCCTGCGCTCTTGTAAAGTCTTCGCTCTAAGCCCACGACATTTCTTAAGAGGGTGAGTCTTCTTGTGAATAGGACACTGACGATTAGGGTCTTTATCTCTGTCATCCACAACGCCCTGATCAGTAGGTGAGGTTGTGAAGGGTGAGATGTCTGTCCTTCTAACAGATATTGCTCTATTTAAGTCTCTACGTTTAGCTGCGGTGTTATCATACCTTGATAATGGTGAGGATGAAGCAGGCAGGTTGGGTTCACTGAAGCTGAAGCTGGGATAGTTTGTCATCCAGGCTTGATCACTAATCAACCTGCAGAAATATGAGAATAGAGGAAAAGATACGTTATAGTCTCTTTTGTATCTTGAGCCCTGTTGTGCCCATTTCTCTTGTAGGCCATATGGCAGTTTAGACACCACTGGGTTGACACCATGAGCCGTGTCCAGGAAGCTTAGTCAGGTAGACATGGGTCAGTCTTTGCCAACTCCAGCTCCATGAGGAGGTCACTTAGATCTTGGAGCTTGCGATAGTCTTTGTTCGCTATTTTTGGGAAGTTTTGCAGTCTCTTGAATAGAGCACTTTCTATGGCTTCAGAGCTACCATAGTCTTTCCCATGCAGCAACAAGACCGGCATCTGGGTGGTCAACATGTACTGTTCTTAGTCTTTTAACACGACCTGCAGATTCTGGTTCCAACCACTTTATGAACAGAGATTAGCAATAGGGGCCTTGAAGGTTGATCTCCAGGCCCTGTAACTCTCTGGACAGTCCTCAAACCTTGAAACGCTGGTGTTAATGAGCTCACGGCGTACCATGTATCTGGCAAAGTTATTAATGTCTGGTCTCTCACTCCTTGGATTCAAAGTAAGTTGTGGAACCCCATGGGTGTGAAAGTTCTCTGGTGATGTAGGGTGAGGTTTACCAGGGTAAAATGATGTTGCATGAGCGTTTAACTGTGTTGTAGTCTCTAAGGCTTGTGCTGGCTTTGGTTTGAGCTGTGGCTTATAACTGGAAGTCAGCTTGTTGTTGGCATGAGTTGATGCGGTCTGCTGCATAGTTATACTTGTGTTGTAGACTTGAAGTGGCTCAGGCATATAAAGCTGAGAGGTCTGTGCATTGAGAGTCAGAACAGCGTTGTTAGTAGGAGGTACAGGAGATGACTCTGTAACTTTGCAAATGTTATGCTTTAGAACGTATTCACTGGTGCATTCAGCTGGATCTTCCAGTTCTGCTGTGATAAGGCAGTCTGAATTAGAACTTTGTCTCATTGCTTGTTCAAGGACCTTCAGCCTTGCTAGGGAAGCTGCCTCCTCCCTTTCCATTTGAAGAATCTTTATTTGTGAATCTGCCTCTATCTCTGCTTGTTTTCTGATAAAAGGGCTTTGCGCCTTTTTTGATTCTGCATCAGCACGGGCCTCTATTAGCTTGTCACTTAATGTTGACCTTCTGGAGCAAGAGGATCTAGAAGAAAGTGCAGTGCACTTGGTTGAAGTGGATCTGTGAGATCTGGTCTCCTGCAGTTTAGAAATGCAGAGTTCTGCCTTAAGCTTAGCATTTTGCAATGTGAGGTCTCTTATTTCAGCTGGTTGATCATTAGCGTGTGACAAAACTGACATGCAGTGTGAGGTTCTGTCCCAGAGGTCTGACAGATTGCTGGAGAACTCATCTCTAGTGGCTTCATAGTTTTCTCTGAGTTTCTGTGTTGGTTTTATTGTACGTTTGGGTCTTACACTCTGTTCGGTAATATCTGCAGAATCTGCTCCCTGTACGTCTGCCGGTTCAGAGGCATGATGTATCTGCGTTGGTTCAGCCATAAAAGAGTGTTCAGAGCCTTGTCTAGATATTTTTTTTTATGGTTTTGCAAAAAATGTTACTGTATCTTTAAGAAGACGAACAGCAGCTTAGACAGGGGGGGTAACACATTTCAATGTAGAGAAACAGCTTTCAATGACTGACTGACGTCACGTGCCTGCCCGGCCTACTTTATGAATGAAGCAGGCGGCGCAGGCACGTGACGTCAGTCACGCTGCCGCTCGTCTGCCGGCCGGCCTGCATTACGATACGAGAGTAGCCCTGTGAGTGTAGGATATATTGAATGTTATACCACAGAGGGGGCAGCATGAATCATTATTAATTGAATTACACATTTTATAACTGTACTGGAGCAGCGGGGCCGGAGCACAGTGAACGCACCGGCCCCGCCGCCAGCTCCTCCACCCAGTCCCTCCCCGCTGATATATTGCAGGCTGCGATGTCAAAATGTCAGCATGGTAGGTGGCCGGTGCGTTCCGCCAGAAAAATAGCCCTGGTGATATCACTGTGTATTCATACCTCCCAACTTTTGAAAAGCACAAAGAGCGACAATATGTGTGGCACGGCAAATTTTTTCATGATAGGCCAAGCCTCAAACTCAACCCAAACATAACTATACACACACAATGTTACCTAATCCCCTCAATGTCCCCACATAGTAATTATTTCCCCTTTATGACACCACAGAGTAGTAATGCCCACATTGTGCCTCATCACAGTAGTTATTATTGTTGATCACAAATTTTAATCGTGAATATCGCCACTTCGAGAATTCGCGAATATTTAGAATATAGTACTATATATTCGTATGCACAAATAATGTTCATTGCGAATATTCTAATCGCGCATTTCAGCAGTTAGCAATATCCCTAGCAACCAATAGGAAAGTTGCCCACCCCTTAGTGTTGATCGCGAATATTCTAATTGCTAATTTTTATTGCGAATATATTACATTGCCAAATTTCGCAATCGAGTAAATAATGACTGGAGATCACGAATTCTCGAATTTGCGAATTTATGGCGAATTGTCGGCCAAAAATTCACAAAATATCGCAAATTTGAATATTGCCTATGTTGCTTATCACTAGTAGTTATGCCCACACTGTGCCCCTCATAGTAGTAATGCCCACATGAAGGGGTCAAGTCCTGGGAAAAAAAGTGTGGGAACTCACCCAAATACCTCCGTGAGACGTCACGGCGCACGGCGTACGCAAAGGGCAGGGGAGGTCGGGCGGAGGAGCAAGCAAGTACAGTATTTTTCACCCTATAAGATGCACTTAGGTTTTAGAGGGGGACAATAAGTAAAAAATATTTTTCATTACACCTCAGGTCAGACCACCAATCAGACCTCCATGAGCTGATGAAGGCTGGACGGGCCGAAACGCGTCCGTGACCTTTATCTCTGTATATTTGAAATGCTATAATAAATCCTGAAGATCATTTGAGCACTCTCTGGGATATTCCTTTCTATATTGCCCTTAGAGAATTGGACAATATGCATTGGAGCTTGGCCCTCAGATCTTTTGAGACCCTAGCAAAGCCCCAGCACATCGCGCTGCTGGGCTGTGTAGGAGGAGCAGAGGCTGACTCCCGGCCTACACTGCACATCCTACACAGGCCAGCAGTGTGCAGTGTTGGCAGCTGAGCTGAATGGTGAAGCAGGGAGCGGACAGAGACGGCTGAGAGCGGGACATACCTCAGCCGCTCTGGGACAGCCACCGATATGGGAATGTCCTGCCGGATCCGGGATGGTTGGAAAATATGTGTACATTACCCTGGTTTTGTGACATCACTTCATGTATTATGCTGTGACATCACTGTGTGTATTTTCCCTGGGCACTTCTTCCACAACCTTGTATATTCTGAAGGGGATTAGGCATCTATTTCCTAGCAGTATCAGGTGCTGCCTGCTTCAGATACAGAAGAATTAAAGGGATTGTTAATTATTCAAAAACCTTCCCAAAGACAGGAATTATGATAAAAAAAAAATAACGATGGAATACTTATCCTTCTCATCCCCCGCCGCATTCAGTGACGCCACTCTGGTCTTCCCCACTGGGACATGTTTACTTGGCCACAGTGGTGACATGCCGTATGTGATCACCGCCACTAGTCACTAGACTCAGTGACCTCATGGCATATACTGCTGAGGCAAGTAATTAACTACAACACATTACCGATCAAATCAAGAACAACTGCTCCAATCATTAAAGGGGTTTTCTGGGATTTTGATATGACTAGGGATGAGCGAATCATCCGGATGAAACATCCGAAGTCGATTTGCATAGTACTTTGTTTGAATACTGTACGGAGAGACAGTATTCAGACCCGCATGTAAAATAGTTCACGCTTCTTTATTATACTTACAAAATCGTAATCTTGAACATCACATGGAACATATGAGAAAGCCCATATGTTCCATATGTTGTTCAAGATTACGATTTTGTAAGTATAATGAAGAAGCGTGAATAATTTTACATGTGGGTCTATGCTATGTTGATACTCTCTTTGAAGGCGTGAGAAACATACCCACTACCGCTCGTTGGTTCAGAGACTAAGAAGGTGCAAAGGAGGAAGGATAAGGAGGAGATTGGAAGAAGCAGCATAAAATGAACCAGTGATTTTTGTGTTACCCCTAAGCTTTCCTTTATTGCAGTGTGGACCCTAACCCTTTTTATACGTTTTGGACTGAAAGAAGTGGGGACCTATTCTACAAAGGTAGAGGAGATCCCAGCAACTAGTTGCTGGGATCTCCTCTATATGGTTGTGGAGCTGTGCTCCTTCACCCTGCAACGATTTCCATGCGACGAGTGCTGGCTTTCCTTTTTCCCTATTCTACAAAGGGACTGCAGCTAATATAAGCACGTAATCTAATACACAAAACTTTTGTATAAGAGAAAAGAACCAGCTCAGTCCTGCATCTGTGTGTATATGCATCCTACTACTGCAGATGGACCCCATACCTAGCCAAAGTTGGCTTGTCTCACAATAAGGGAGGATGCAGTACCCCAGAATAGGGCATTTGCAAACTGTTCTAGTTATGCAATGATATTTAATGTTAGTTAATATGTTAATGCCTTGTAATGTACCAGCATCTCTGTATGGATTAATTAGGGTTAATAATCCTGACTCTGCCCCTGTAGGAAATTAAGGTAATGGAGTTAGGTTCACCTCTAGCTCAATTTGTTGTGTGCTTGTAGAGGAAGTGAGAGGAAGTACATGTGCTCACTTCCTTAGAGTACTGGGCCTGAACTCCAGAGAACCACTCTCTATGGGAGAAAATCATGTCTACTTCACAGCAATCCAAAGAGAGAGAGAAAGGAAAGAACTAGAAGGTCTAGAATCTGCAAAGTCAGTCAGTAAGGTATTTACTATTTAACGCTGATAGAGACTTTACTGCAGTAAGAGGGACATTGCCAAAGCACCTTTAACTATTAGACATGGTCTCGCCCACTGTATCTTAATCCTGTACTCCTCAGTTGGGAATTACAGCCACCATTTTAGCAATAATATTGTCAGCCTTAGGTTTGAAATTCTTAGAGAGGGACTTTGGAGAGATAGAAGAAATGAGTACTACAACCCCCATCCTGGCCTATATCTATGCAAAGCTGTCTGGAAAGATTTGCACTGTCAATTGCTTGGAACTGTGGGGGAGATTTATTAAAATTGGTGTAAAGGAAAACTGGTTTAGTTGCCCAACCAATAAGATTCCATCTTTCAGAGCTCCTTTGGATCTTATTGGTTGCTATATGCAATCAATTAGAATCAGAATAAATTTATTTGGGCAAATAAGTTTGCACTTAGGCTGCATTCACACGTCCGTGGAACGCGGACCGTGTGATACCGGACTGGCACCCTGCTTAGTGCAGGAGCGCACGGTGTCATTTGTTGCTATGACGCCGTGCGGTTCCTGCTGCCGCCGCTGCACAGTAGTACACTCCTATGATCTATACAAGTGTATCACTGTACTGTGGCGGCAGCAGGAACCGCACGGCATCATAGAAACGAATGAAGCCATGCGCTCCTGCGCTAAGCAGGGTGCCAGTCTGGTATCACACAGTCCGTGTTCCACAGACGTGTGAATGCAGCCTTACAAGGAATTTGACTTGGCAGTTGCTTGACAGACACAAACAAAACAATACAAGGACAGACAGTATGGATAGTGCAGGACAAGGACAGTATGGATAGTGCAGGACAAGGACAGTATGTAAGTTTTAGTGGCAATAAACAGGGAGAAGTGTTCATTTTCAGTTCCATGCTGTAATGCTTTAAAGTCACAGCAGCTTTAGCGGGGTTCTGCATTAAGCAAGGCAACTGCCTGAGGGAAAAAGTTGTTCCTGTGCCTGGAAGTTTTAGTAGACACTAAACAGTATCTCACTCCTGAAGGCATAGGCTGGAAGATGGAGTGAGCATGGTGAGAGGGGCCTAAGGCAATCTTAACCGCTCTCTTTCTGCATCTGCTAGCGTGAAGATCCTGCAGGAAAGGTAAGCTACAGCCATTTATCCTTTCTGCTGTTCGGATGATGTGCTGCAGTCTCACCTTTTCTAATACTGAACAGGAGCCGAACCATACAGTCATAGATGTCATGATGGATTCGATGATCGCGGTGTAGAACTGCACCATTAATTTTGTTGAAGGTCAAACTTTTTCAGCTGCCATAGGTGGTACATCCTTTCTTGATAATAGTAACAGTATTGTTGTTCTATTTTAGGTTGTTAGAAATTGTGGTCCCAAGAAACTTGAATGACTCTACTCGGGTTACTGTAGATCCATTGATGATTAGGGGGAGATCTCCTAAAGTCTATTATCATCTTCATGGTCTTAAGAGCATTAAGTTCCAAGTTGTTGTTGCTGCACCAGGAGGAAAGCTATCCCACTTCATGCCTATATGCAGACTTATCCCCATTTTGTATGAGACCAACTACTGTTGTGTCATCTGCAAACTTCAGAACCTTAACAGATGGATCTGTGGAGATGCAGTCATTGGTGTACAGGAAATAGAGCAGTGGGGAAAGCACACAGCCCTGGGGAGCTCCAGTACTGACTGTCAAAGAGCTTGAGGTGTGTTTCCCAAGTCTGACCTGCTGTCTCCTGTCGGTTAAGAAATTGGTTATCCATTTGCAGATGGATTCAGGTATACGTAGGTGGGAGAGCTTGCTGTGTAGCAGCAATGGTATTATGGTATTAAATGCAGAGCTGAAATCCACTAATAAAATTCTGCCATAGGTTCCCGGGGAGTGTAGATGTAGATGTTCTAGTACATAATGCATACACATGTTTACAGCATCATCTGCAGATCTATTAGACCTGTAGGCAAACTGCAGAGAGTCCAGCAGGGGATCTGTGATGGATTTCAGATAGACCATTATCAGTTTTTCAAATGTTTTCATGACCAATGATGAAAGGGCAACAGGGCTATAGTCATTTAGACATGTAGGTTTAGATTTTTTAGGAACTGGGACAATGGTTGAGCGTTTAAAAGGGCAGGGACCGCTGAGAGTTCCAGAGATGATTTAAATATGTCTGTGAAAACAAAGGCTAGCTGATCAGCACAGAATTGCAAACATTTCGCAGACACAGAGTCTGGGCCGGCTTTCTTAATATTTAGTCTTTTGAAAAGATTGTTTACATCTAATTGGCATAATGATAGTGGATGCCATTTTGGGGACAGGTCAGCAGATTGTGGATGACATCCTGTGTTGTGTAGATGCTGAGGCACCACAGGGGTGGAGACGTCGACTGGCTGGAGTGCTCGGTTTGCCTGTTGGAACAGAGATGCAAATTATGCGAATTGACTAGGAGTGGATGGCTATTGTTGGTTGTATCAAACCAACAATAGAATGCGTTCAGCTCATTTGCAAGCTGCACGTTATCTAATGATTGTGGGGCTTTCCTTCTGTAGTTGGTAATTTGATGTAGAGACTTTCATATTGTGGAAGACTCCATTGTGTAACATTTTTCTTCAAGTCTTTTTGAATAATATTTTTTTTGCGGCAGTGATGGCCTTCTGCAGTTTGTATCAGGCAGGTTTGTAGAGGACTTTATCGCCTGTACGATACTCCCTTTCTTTATCAAGGCGCAGATTCCTGTAAACCAGGGTTTATCGTTGCTGTCCCTGGTGCACTTCTTGATGGGGATGCAGGACTCTTCGCAAAAGGTAATATATGATGTCACAGCGTCAGTGTATTCATTTAGGTTACTGGTGGATTCTTTGAATATATTCCAGTCTGTTGAATCAAAGCAGCTCTGTAGTTTTTCTACCGCTTCACTAGTTCATATCTTGACTATGGTCACTACAGGTTTGGCAGTTTTTAGTCTTTGTCTGTATGTTTGGATGGGCTGTATCACAGCATGATCAGAGTTCCCCAGAGCTGCTCTACTGACAGAGTGATATGAGTTCTTAGTCGTAGTATAACAGTGGTCAAGTGTTTTACCTTCTCTAGTTGCGCTTGTTGCCTGTATTTAGAAAGTTTTTTGTTTAGGTTAGCACTGTTGAAATCTCCTAGTATGATAAAAAAAGAATCGTGGTACCTCCTTTCCGCCTCAATGATTTGATCTGCGAGTTCTTGGAGCGCAGGCTGCATGCATGTTTGTGGAGGGATGTACACAGCAACCAGAATAAATGAAGAAAACTCACGAGGTGAATAATAGGGTCTGCAGTTTATGAAGAGTGTATTCAGCCCTTATACCACTTATCATTAATATAGAAGCAGAGTCCTCCACCTTTGGGTTTGCCAGAGATAAGTGGGTCCCGGTTAGATCTGTAGAGTGTAAATCCATTTATCTGCAGAGCATTGTCTGGAATAAGCTCAGACAGCCAGGTTTCTGTGAAGCAAAGAGCGCCAGAGAGATAGAAGTCCTGGTCAGTAGTTGAGGCTCATCTAGTTTGTTGCATATCGACCTGACATTAGAGAATATGATTCCAGGTAGTGGAGAGCACAGTCTTCTACGTCGAAAGCGGGCCTGGATCCCGGAGTGCTTGAAGAAGAAGCCAGTTTTCCTTTACATAAATCTACCCCTGATACCGTTGGATGCACTACAACTCCCTTTCTACCCTTTAGTAAAGAAAGACTTGTTTATTTTCTTTAAATGGCCTGGTTACTGACTCCAGCACCATATGCCGGCCACTGCACCTATATCTCCAGCACCCCAACTACCAATAGGCAGCATCCTCGACATCAGGGTGTGGCCCAATGAAAAAAGGGTGTGTCCGCTTATCACTGGCCACGGACCTGGGGAGCACTGATGTGAGGATTGCCACTGTGAATAATTATTACAGCCAGAGCCACTACCACTCCTATTCTCCACTCATCTCCTCCGGGGCTTGTGCACAAGAAGGACATAGTACAGCTTTAGCAGTTTCAAAAGTGGACAACTAAAATAATTAATGTAATGGGTGGACTACACGACTTATAAAGACTATCAAAATTAGTCTTTTTAAGTTTTAAAAAGACGACTAATATATCAAAGGCCAAAACAAAGATTCTCCCATAATCTATTTGTACCCAGGACTGTGACCAAGATAAGGAGACATCTCTACGTCAGGGAAAAAGAAAGTTTCTCCAACAACCTGGAAGAGTATTCTTTATTGTAAGAGCAGTAGGATCAGGGATGGATTATGGGGCAGGCACCAGAGGTGCCCTCCCAGATCCTCCACCACCAAAGGGAAAGAAGAGACCTTCACCAAACAGGCCCACCAGGGATATTATTGTGCATTGATGACAACCTGCCACTTTTTTGGCTGCATGGCGCAGCAGAAAAACTCTTAAAACAGGTCCCCTGCACTTTGCCACTGTCAACTACAGCAGCAGCGTTCTCTTATAGGCCACAGAGCTCTTCAAGCCTGCAGCCCATGAGTTGGCCACATACCATTAAAGAGTAAGACTTTTAGAGCTATGGATGAGCTTCAGACCATCTTGAAAACCTGAGCTGTTCATCTGTCTTTAATAGTAACCCTTCACTTACTGACTGGGGACCATGTCACAAGTTTGTAAACGATGCACAATCACCGCGTTCTTAGAGACGATGTCACCTGTGAGTCTCTGGATGTAACTGTACCGTCTGATGCAGAACTAATAGCTGCCACAGTATTATTGGTCATGTATGCCTTTGTATAGTGGAATGGTATACGATCATGAGAGCTGCTCAAATGCATTTGCTGTCCACCATTTTACATTGTATTTAGATTAACACGTGTACCAATCCCTATAGGGTCTGTCCAAATACATTTAAACACAGACTAGTCCCTTTACAATATAGTTCATGTGCTGGACTATGTAATTTAAAGTGGTGGACAACAAAAGGCATTCTACACAGAAAGTTCTATTAGGCTTTGTTCAGATTGGCACCGGGCTCCGTTCTTCTGTTTGGTCATTAGAACAGAAAGATTTTATGCAAATAAGAGATGGATTCATCCTAATATACCTACCGGTTTCTAGAAGGGCAGGTCTGTGAAGAAATACACGTATTGTCCTGTTTTACATTATAAGGAGCTGAGTGCATTCACCAGTGTTATGTAAAATTATGGAAAACAAATGTACTTTATAAATTAACCTACAGTAAATAGATAATGTTTTTTTTGTGCTACAGTTACATTAAAAACAAACAATATGAGGGCCCTCACCACCCTTAATCGCCCATGAGTCAAACTACTGAAGTATCTGTCAGAGGAGGTTGTGATGGTGAATGTGATGGGTATTTCTTAAGTAATATCACCAGTTATAGTTACTAGAAATCTGGAGAAGAGTAGTTAATCCAGGGAGTTATTCTCATTGTCACATTCAGTCTATTTTCACACTTTTGGCAGAGATCTCAGTCAGGCTGTTCCAGTAGAGAACAGCCTTCGAGAGTTCTCCGGATCCGGCATTGCCGGATACTACTGCCTTCCCGCTGGACTCCATTGACTATAATGGGGTCCAACTAAGATCTGGCGGCTATGTTGAGAATTGCCTGGACTAAAAGGCATGAAAAAGGATAAGATGAGGAAAATTTGGTTCTACCTCATAAGGGGTTTTTTGCCTTCCTCTGGATCAACTTTGCAGAATGCTAGGCTTAACTAGATGAACATGTGGCCTTTTTCAGCCTTACAAACTATGGCCCTGATTTATCAAGACTGGTATGTGAATTTATTTTATGAACAGGCGTATACCTCGTCATAAATTAAATGCTCCTCCAGCAGTCTGTGCTCCAGAGTGAAATCTACTCCAGACCATAGCTGGAGTAGATTTCAATCATTTACAACACTATTGACATAAATTATGATGAATGTGTCAGGCCGGTGGCTATGCCCACAATGCAGCCTTGCCATGCCCCCTTGTTGCAATGGTATTTACAAAGTCACAAAACGGAGTCTCCTGCTAATTACAAAAAAAACATCTCGGCTGAATCGGAGGAGTGCTGATATCATGAAAGAAAGTAAGGCACTAATGATAAAATTCCAAATACAAGAGAGAAAAATATGGAATTGCACATCCAGATGCTATGCATTTCAGATGCACACTGACCCATTCAGTTCTAACAACCATGCACAAACTTGTTTTTTGCAGTTCCATGTGGCTATTCTGCAAGTTATAGAACATGCCCTTTCTACTGATGGGAGGGAAAAAAATACAGAATGCACACGGAACGTATTCATATTTTGCGGAGTGAAATACAGAGACGAATTTGTGCAGGAAGCCTAAGGGTAGTGTTGATGAGCAAACTTGTGGTTTCAAGTTCGGCGTAGAAGGTTCAGGTTATCTAAGAATTCCGTTATGGATTCCGCTACCACGGACCATAAGTTATGTTCCATGGTAGTGGAATCCATAACGGAATTCTTAGATAACGCGAACCTTCTACACCGAACTTGAAACCACAAGTTGGCTCAACACTACCTAAGGGTAAGACCACATGGTATAGTTTCCTGATGCAGTTTTGGAAGCCCAGACCAGGAGTGAATAAAAAAAAAGAGAAGTCGTATCTGTCCTTTATATTTTCTCTCCTTTTATGATCCTCTCCTGATATTAGTTTCCGAAACTGAGGGCCGCAATACGGAAGAAGGAAATATGTTTGTGCATAACTAGACTGATTTGACCATCAAGATTTTAGAACAACTGGATAACATCACTGTGGGAGCTGTAATAATAGCGATATTGTTTGCCACCCAGCTTTCCCAAACTGTTGAATTACAAGTATTTGCATGTAGTATGGGTTTTGGGGTAATTGCAAGGCACATTTGACAGTCAGCATTCTAGAGGGACACGACCTTTCTATGACAAAGGGACCTGAGGATGTTGTGTAATACTCGTCTTAAGTATTTAAAGCTTATAAGATAACCCAGTCCTAGAAATCATTTTCCAAGAAAAGAAAAAAACATTCTGAGGTCTGATGGTGGTTGTGTGGGGCAGAGGGAGGTGCAAGGCTCAGGGGTGTGTTGTTTGAATTACAATTTGACACTGGAGCTCCTGTCCACACTGATATAACCAGCAGCTCCCAAGCAGCTCCAGCCTCCTGCGCAATGTCTGTACTTGTAGCTGTGGTCAAGAAAATCTGGTGTGTTAGGAAGTTCATCATCTTGATTTTGACTCCTGTGATCCTGTGTCCTATTCTTATAACACTTCCACCACAGGTAAGAGTGCATCAGCTATACCTCCTGTCCTTTATAGGGGAGAAAGTTAGGTTTTCAGGGGGTATTCATCTAGGACAGATGTAGTTAACCTTAGGGAGATGGAGATCTACTGTTAAAACTTGGGAGGCTGTTAAGATTTACATGGTCCTAAGTTATAACAGGTGCATATGGAGAATTCTGCGATCACGGAGGTTAAGCAAGGGTATTAAAACGCACTGTCCCTGGATGAATATTACATTTGAAATTAAATACAGCACCTGTAAGACACAGTTGCAGGCAAAACACAAAGCAGTGCCTTCCAGTGATGTCTTCCGGGGCCACATTGTCAGACTGCACCAATTCCAAGGGCCAAAAATAAAACTTAAAGGTGCAGTGCTATCTGAAAGCTGTATGGAACATCACTTGTTTATACCATACATGTGTGATAAGTGCTGGTTACATATCTAGGACACCTATTAGATGGAAAACACGTGTGGGTAGTCACTAGTCACTGACCAGGTATTTGGGGGATGCACATAATGCTATTGAGGGCCGCATGTGGCCCCAAGACTCAGGTTGTGTATCCCTGTTGTAGAGATTCTCTTTCCTCATATTTTCCATTTGTTCCAAACCACCATGATGATCTCTTCCATCCTTGAATCTTCTGTGCGGAATTTGTTGCCTAGATTCTCCATACTTCTCCTGACATTAAAAGGGCCCATATAGTGCCCACAAGATAATTGTACCACTTCAGGGGTCACCAAGATTAATGGTGCCATTCTTGTGTTCCCCAAGGTCTCATCTGGGCAAAAGCGGGTCTCTTAAGCAGATTGTCTTACCTTGTGAATCAATAAAAAAATAATTCCAATGTAGATATGCTCTTTTGTAGGCCGCAGCTCTATAGTAGCCTTATAGTCTAACCAGGGATGCCCAACCTGCGGCCCTCCAGCTGTTGCAAAACTACAATTCCCAGCATGCTCGGACAGCCTACAGCTATCAGCCTAAATACGGGCATGGTGGGAGTTGTAGTTTTACAACAGCTGGAGGGCCGCCGGTTGGGCATCACTGGTCTAAACAGATGAACCACAAGGAAACAATGACTTTTGAGTTATCCTACAATTTTTGATCACGATCAATGGGTTACCAATCTCTAATCTAGGATTCCCTGTTTTTTTTTACAGGCAGATCCTCTGTCACTAAGGGTCTGCCTGTTCAAACACCTAGTGATGACAGCAATGACTGACCAAGTGTGTGAAATCTGGAACTGTTTTAGACTGGCCTGTCTATATTCATGGCTCAAGGCCACGGGACCTTCCCAGTTTAGTTTTTGTTCCTATCTTTACCTTGGTTGCACAATAATCTTGTGTAACACTGATTGGGCAATTAAATGCCATTTTATTTGCTTACAATGCTGATCCCATCAGGACTGAAGGGAATTATTGACTTTACTGCTTCTCTCTTACTGCTCTCCATATACCTTGGGATCAAAATTCATGAAACAGAGGATCAGGATTGCCCTTGTCCACTTCAGATTGTAAAGTTAGACAATAGATGTCATGGTGGCAGGATATCACATCCACTCAAAGGGTTACGCCAGGTTCACATCATCGTTTAGTTTTCCATTCTTTCAGAAGAACAGAAAAATAAACAGAAAAACGAATACTGTATTTTAAGCATCTGTTATCCTCAGTTATGCCCATTTTGCATCCATTTTAGCTATTTCCGTCTGAGATCCATTATTTTAGATGAAAAAATGTATTCCAGGACTGCACAGACATGGATAGCATCCGTGTTTCTCGCAGACCCACTCTTTTGAATGACTGAGTCTTGCTGGAAAATCAGAGCTGGATATTGCATGCTGTGATGTCCTATGCAGGAACCAATGGTCCATGTGAAAAGTCGCACATGTGAGTTGTCCCATTGACTTTAATGGGTTATCATTCAGGTCCTGTCCATACAGGTGCTGTCCATTCTACATCCGGAGTCCCGGACAGCACCTGGACTGGTAAAAAAAAATCTTAACGAGCCTTGGATTTCCATATGGATCGGTTGCCTTCCTTGTAGGGGATGTCCATTAGAAAAGCTAAGAAGGAGGAGTAGCTATACTTTTAAAGGGGACTTCCAGGACTCCCAGACTAGAAGAGATGGCTGCTTCTTTCAATAAATAGTGCCACAATTGTCCACAGGTTGTGTGTGGTATTACAAGTCAACCCCTTTCCCTTAAATGGTGCTGAACTGCAATAACCCATGGACAGGTTATTGGAAAAAGCAGCCATGTTTTTCTAATCTTGGACAACCCCTTTAGAAAAGGACATCTGTAGTCCCTAAAAACATAATTTCTGTGTAGAAGATAGAATCCTTCAACACTCGATGTTATTTCTCTGCCCATCCAGGATCTTCTTCTCTTTCTACAGCGATAGCTTGCCTGTTGAATACCATGGTCTGGTGAGATGACATAGCTCTTTGCTTTAGTGTCCCTAAAAACGCCCATCTAATTAGCAATCCTTTTCCCAGCTTAAAATAGATCAAGTTGTATGTCTATGGATTGCTTTATGTTTACAACCCCTAGTAGGGCATATGGATGGCAGAAGGTGCCCACTACCAGGGAGACACATTTAATGAGCCAAAATGGAGTGTGGCTCTTGGACCTGGCCCTTTCATTGATTCGTTTATGGTCAGCCATTCTTTTGAATTATGGGGGAAATATATCAAACTGGTATAAAGTAACTGGCTTAGTTGCCCATAGCATCCAATCAGATTCCATCTTTCATTTTTCACAGCTCCTTTGGAAAATGAAAGATTGAATCTTATTGGTTGTTACAGGCAACTAAGCCAGTTGTACTGTACACCAGTTTGATAATCCCCCTATGTGTTTATTGTATGGACAGCAGCAGCTTCCTCTGGCCAGGGGCTTCTGAATGAGGACCTGCAACAGTCTACAGATTGCCGTGCACAGCATCAATTGATAACAAGATGTAGCAACAGCTCCTTTAATAAACTTCACTAATTGCAATGTGCGGGCAGCAGAGCTATATATATGAGTGCTCCATGTAACCATTTTGGTCACTTATGCACTTTGTAATTCATGGTAAAATCTCATGAAGATTCCAAAAAAGTGACGTTTCACTGTAAAGCAGTAATGAGTAACCCTTTAAGGAGGCCTGTTTATTGAGTTGTGTCCGTTTCCACCCGTAAAATGTCCCTGTCATCCTCATTCGACTCTAAACATCTGATTGTCCCAGTTTCTTCACAGGAGTGAAATGTGTTTGTGAACAATACTCCACTTGTATAAACTGCTTCCATCATCAGAATCTTTGGCAGTGTTCCCCCACATTGTAACATGCCGCAGAGCGCAGCGGTGCTGTCAGCTTCCACTAAATCCGTGTTTATGTAATAAGGTGCCAGTAAGAGACATAATCCATTTTGTTAATAAACCAGGTTTTAATGTGGATTATATATTATCCTTACAAGTACATTACCATCGGACTTTATTGCCTTTGGTTGCAAATGAGATTGACAGCAAAATCTGTAATATTGCGGGTGTAATGAATCTTAGTCCCATAGAAACAGCTCAGAACCTCCTTTCCTGATTTGAAGATCCTGGGCCCCAATGAAAAATCTGTAAAAGACACCCACTAATCATAATATCTTAGGAGCCCCCTATAGCACCAGGTTCTGGAGGCAACTCCCACCTCTGTACCACCCATGGGTACCCCCTTGTTTTTATCTCACAGACCTGAAAATCATGGGGATAAATGAAATATGCAGCATTAGCAGCTCTCTTTGTGGCCAGTGGAATGTATATCTTTCATTCCCTAGTGACCATTATATACTATCTATTTAAATTTAGAAATTTTGGGGGCGGAACAGGACCTAGGCTTAAAATGTCCCATGCTGTATCTTCTATGTAAGATGCAGTGTATGTAATTATGCAAACAATGCAGCATTTGGAAAATATTGTGCAGACCCTTTCACTTTTTTCAGATTTTGTTATATTGGAGCCTTGTGCTGAAAAAAAAAAGAAAATTCCAGCTTTTCCCTATCATTTTGTACTCAATACCCCATGATCACAAAGTTCAGTGGATTTGGGGACATTCTGCCATTCTTCTCTGCAGATCCTCTCAAGCTCTGTTCGGTTGGATGGAGACGGTCAATGGACGGTCAATTTTATGTCTTCCCAGAGAGTTTCTATTGGGTTCAAGTAAGGTCTCTGGCTGGGCCACTGAAGGACATGACTGGCGTACTATCGAGTCGCTTACCCTCACCCTCTCTGTAATTTAAGCTCCTAACCCAATAATGACAGACTCAGCAAGTGGATTTTAAGGCCACAGCAGCCTTTTATTAATGATATAAATACAAATAAATAACATAAATAATACAGAAAACCAGGCCTTCCCACCTGAAGGCCACGCTAAAGAACCACAACACGGGGAGGGTCCTTGAAGCCCCATATATGACCAATAACGGCCCCACCCTTCGTTAAATTACCTCTAGCCGTTGAACGCCAGCTCAGAGGCGTTCAACCGGTAACCAAGGGCAACCGACGTGGGCCGCTACCCGCCATATCCCACCTTAAACCAGTACCTGGGGAGTCCAGAGCCCCTTTTTGGTTCCCTCCCCACAACGCCAGAACCACCATAACCACCAACTCCAAGGACCCCCACCGCCCCAGGCCGCCTACCCATGCTGGAGGTGCGGCAGCGCGGGCGAGAGCGCGATTCCCCGCCTGCCCCCTCTCTTATTTCGAGGATGGCCGATCGGTTTCAGCAGAGTGTCAGCACATATCATGATGACATCATGCTGGCAAAGATGTCAGCCATTTAACCCCTTTCATGCCACAGTTCATAGGGACCGCTGTATGGTAGGGGTTAACAGGGAGGGAGCTCCCTCTCCCATCGGGGGCTGCTGTGCCGTTTCAGCCCCCGATTCTTGATGGGATCACTGAGGGAGGGGGCTCCCCTCCCTCTCCATCAGCTGCTGCTCTTTTGTGGCAGCGGGTGATGATTACCATGGCAACTTACCAACGGTAAGTCTGATCAGACTTCTGCTAAAGGTAGAAGTCTAGTCAGACTAAGTATAAAGTGAAAATACAGTACAGTCAGGCTCGGACTGGCCCACAGGGGTACAGGGGAATCCCCCGGTGGGCCCTAAGCAAGGTGGGCCCCTAGTCTCCCACCCCCTGCACAAGTGGCACATAACACATTCGATTTACTGTACTACATACATATATTCAATGTACAGCAACTTAACCTGCCTATGTTCATTAAAAAACTTGTTAAATTATTTGTTATATTTGAATGTATCCATACGGTGGGCCCCCAAAATAAATTTTTCTGGTGGGCCCTAGTTACCCCAGTCCGACACTGAGTACAGTACACTATAAAGTGTACTGTATTGTATTATACAGACATCAGACCCACTGGATCTTCAAGAAACGAGTGGGTCTGGGTAAAAAAAAAAAAAAAAACTATGATGAAATAGAAATTTTGCCCACCTTACTTTCCAAAAAAGGTAATAAAAGTGATCAAAAAAAGTCGTATGTATGCCAAAATGGGACCTATCAAATCGGCACCTCATCCCGCAAAAAATATGGCTCTCAGACTATAGAGACACTAAAACATATCCCCCCCCCCTTCCAAAACGCTGTTATTGTGTTAAAGTAAAATAAATTAAAAAAGTATACATATTAGGTATCGCCGGGTCCTTAAAATCCTGCTCTATAAAAATAACACATGACCTAAACCCTTAGGGGAACACAGCAAAAATCCCACAAAAAATGAGCCCCTACATAAGGTCTCTTTAACACCTGCGTTGTTAGGATCCGGCGTGCACTTCTGTCGCCGGAAGTGCGTTGTTACGGATCCGGCAGGCAAGTGAACTGAAAGCATTTGAAGATCAGTCTTCAAAATTCTTTCAGTGTTACTATGGCAGCCAGGACGCTATTAAAGTCCTGGTTGCCATAGTAGTAGTGGGGAGCAGGGGAGCAGTATACTTACCGCCCGTGCGGCTCCCGGGGCGCTCCGGAATGACGTCAGAGCGCCCCATGCGCATGGATCACGTGATCCATGCGCGTGGGGCGCCCTGACGTCACTCTGGAGCGCCCCGGGAGCCGCACGGGCGGTACGTATACTGGTCCCCCGCTCCCCACTACACTTTACCATGGTAACCAGGACTTTAGCGTCCTGGCTGTCATGGTAACCATTCAGAAAAAGCTAAACGTCAGATCCGGCGATGTGCCGAAACGACGTTTAGCTTAAGGCTGGATCCGGATTAATGCCTTTCAATGGGCATTAATTCCGGAGCCGGCCTTGCGGCAAGTGTTCCGGATTTTTGGCCGGAGCAAAAAGCGCAGCATGCTGCGGTATTTTCTCCGGCCAAAAAACGTTCCGGTCCTGAACTGAAGACATCCTGATGCATCCTGAACGGATTTCTCTCCATTCAGAATGCATTGGGATAACCTGATTAGGATTTTTCCGGCATAGAGCCCCGAGGACGGAACTCAATGCCGGAAAAGAAATACACAAGTGTGAAAGAGCCCTAAGACAGTCACCCCCAAAAAAAAAAACTTTCAGAATGTGGAGACACTATAAAATAGTTTTTTTTCAAAAATGCTTTATTATGTAAAACTGAAACAACCTGCTCTATAGAAATAGCACACAATTCTTGGTTTCCTTCCCCTCTTTCTTCTCCCTCTTTCATCACTTCTTCCTCTTGTTCTTTCCCTCCTTGTGTGTCCTGTCCTTTCTGTTCCCCCCTCACTTAACTTTTACAGTTTGTATTATATATACTGTACATGGATACCAGATATATAGTGATTATGTACCAGTCCCCGTTTTTCGGGGAGTCTCATTTGTGGAATAGAAAATGTTTTTTATAGTTTATCGAGGTCCCGAGACCGTTCAGGACATTGTTATAATACGATCAGCACTTGACTTTGTGTACCTTTTTTGCCTGTACATTACTTGTTTGCAGTCTATCTACGTTGTCAATGTTACTCGATGTACTGCCCTGATTACGGTAGTGTGTATGGGTCTCTGTGTCTTTGATCCCTCACACTATTTCGGTGTACTTTGGTTTGTTACGCTTAAAATGAATAAATAAAGAATTCAAAAAAAAAAAAAAAAAAAGAAATAGCACACGATTTAACCTGTCAGATCAACGATGTAAATAACAAAAAATAAAAACGGTCCTAAAACAGCAATTTTTTTTCCAAATTTTCCATTTTAATCAATTTTTCTAGTAACAAGGCAAGGGTTCACAGCCAAACAAAACTCAATATTTATTGCCCTGATTCTGTAGTTTGCAGAAACACCCCATATGTGGTCGTAAACTGTTGTATGGCCAAACGGCAGGGCACAGAAGGAAGGGAACGCCATATGGTTTTTGGATGGCAGATTTTGCTGGACTGGTTTTTTGATACCATGTCCCATTTGAAGCCCCCCTGATGTACCCCCAGAGTAGAAACTCCAAAAAAGTGACCCCATTTTGGAAACAACGGAAAAATAAATAAATAACGGATCAGTTTTTCCAGATGACAACCCGATGCAATGCATTTGTAAGACGGATCCGCATTTGGATCCATCTACAAATGCTGTCAGTTTTCATACAGATTGTCGGATCCTCACAACGCAAGTGTGAAAGTACCCTTATATAGACAGGAGTGTGTTTTTCCAAATAAAGTCCAATCAACAGATTTTACCATGGGTGGACTTTCATCAAGGTGTAGAAATATCTGAAGGATGATCAAGAGAAATGTGAGGCCCGAGGACAGCAAAGGGTCTGAACAGTTTTTCCATTTTAATAAATTTACAAAAATGTTTTCAGATTGTCATTATACGGCACTGGGTGTAGATTCATAGGGGAAATTAGATCTGTTTTTGTTTTAGGCCGCAAAATAATATGAACAACAGGGTCTGAAGACTTTCCAAAAGCACCCTATATCTTGTCACCCACCTTTCCTAGAATTCTGAATGTCAAATGTAGATTAATCATATAATTAAGCAGGCTTGCTGTCCAGGAGTCTGGAAATCTGGATGACAGTGCCTATGAGAACTGTAATGGCAGGCATATTGGTTACCACTCAGCTTTAGGCCTCATGCACACCACAGTTGTTTTTAGCGGTCCGCAAAATGGGGTTCCTTTGTTCCATGATCCGTGTCTGTTTTTGGCTTCGTTGTGTTTCCGTGTGTCTTCCGTTTTTTTTGGCACACCGTCAGAAAACAAGGAAGGGGAAAAAAGTGTAATTTTAATATCTCTGGTATATATCCAGGTAAAAAAATAGAAATAAAACGGATGCGGATGCGGTACTCGGACGCGGATGACAATTGGATGTGCCTCCGCATTTTTTTGCTGTGCCATTGACTTGAATGGGTCCGTGAACCATTTTTCGCGGACAAGAATAGGACAGGTTTTTTTTTGGGACGGACTGGAATCACTGACTACGGACGCGGGGCACAAATGGTGCCTTTGCCGAGTTTTCCACGGACCCATTGAAAACCAATGGGTCCGCAGAAAATCACAAAAAACAGCGCAATGGACACGGAATAAAACAACGGTCATGTGCATGAGGCCTTATATAACTGAAAAGTGGCTGCAAAAAGTACCACAAAAGCAATACTTAAGGAATTAAAAATGGGTTGTCCTCTTTATTTATATTGATTGACCCTCAGGTGCCGGGACTACTACTCACCTCCTCTTAAAAACAATTCAGGTTAGTCTAACACCATTTGTCCTTGGTAAACCCATGTTGATTATCACTTATAATATTATTTACAGTCACATACTCCTGAATATAGTCCCTTAAGAGTACTTCAAACATTTTTCCCACGACAGAAGTTAAACTAACTGGTCTATAATTACCTGTGGAGGACCTAGATCCTTTTATGAATATGGGCACCACATTTGCCTTGCACCAATCACTTGGCACTGTACCAGTACCTACAGAATCTTTAAAAAGAGGGGCACACCAATGACTGAACTGAGTTCTTTAAGGGTGTAATTCATCTGGACCCGGAGCCTTGTTCACATTTACCTTATTTAACTTACCTTGGACCATATCTACAGTTAGCCAATTGAGTATATTACTGTAATTGTATTTGCAGGAAGGAAAATGCCTCTTCGTGGTCCTACTCATGGCCTTATATTGGTGTACAGAAGCTCTACCTCTGGCTGTTACCGCTATGCTGCCAATAGTACTATTCCCCTTCTTGGGAATCCTGCCATCCAGCAAAGTCTGTCCACAATATTTCTTGGATACAAACTTTCTTTTCCTTAGTGGCCTTCTCATGGCTGCTGCTATTGAGGAGTGGAATCTGCACAGGAGAATTGCCTTGAAGGTGCTCATGTTGGTCGGAGTCCAGCCTGCTCGGTAAGGACTGTGTTATTTTTCTCTGAAATTCAAAAATCACAGCAGCATATTTGAATGTTACACCTTCCCATTGACTAATGGGAAAAAGTGCCACAGAAGTTTTTTTAAATGCCATAAAAATACCCACTGTATAAACAACGACACCTATTTCAAACGGAAATTGCTGTTTAAAGCATATTTCAGGAGATAAAAGTGTACGCTTAAAGGGGTTCTGCAGTTTGTTACAACTGATGATCTATCCTCAGGATAGATCATCAGCATCTGATCGGCCGGGGTCTGACACCCGGGACCCCCGCCGATCAGCTGTTTGAGAAGGCAGCGGCGATGCAGGAGGGCTGCGGCCTTCTGACTGTTTACCTCTACTAGCGCCCCAGTGAACAGAGCTTAGCCTCGCCCACGCCACTTGGATACAAGTCGTGACGTCACTGGGCGGGGCACTAGCAGAGGTAAACAGTGAGAAGGCCGCGGCCCTCCTGCAGCGCCGCTGCCTTCTCAAACAGCTGATCAGCGGGGGTCACGGGTGTCAGACCCCGGCCGATCAGATGCTGATGATCTATCCTGGGGATAGATCATCAGTTGTAACAAACTGCAGAACCCCTTTAAGTGCCGACATATGATTCAAATTTAGCACCATGAACATACCCTTTACAGTGGAGTACTTACCATGGCTTCAAATCACGTGCTGGTATGGCCTTGGTGAGAGAGGGGTCCTGATGTGTTACTCCTTCTCCTGCTTCCCAAAATTAATACAAAGCATTTTCCTGACGCCACTATTGGGGGGAAGCTCAATGTACTGAGATTTTCACAGCTACATTGAGTTCAATGGTAACTGCATAATTTTATATGCACTGGGCCCCCCTCATGTACTGCAGGGAAGTAGGATTTATCTTAGCTTGTCTACATGTCTAATATAAATACATTTAGAAACATGGTTTTCAGATTGGTCACTATATTTATGAATCACTGGTTCAACTATTTGGGACAAAGTAATCAAGTAAAGTGGGTGAGGCAAAACACATTTTTTATTTAAAAATGTTTAATTTGGCTGTAAGGGATTAGCTATATTCTTGTATGATGGGGGCAGCATTTTAAAAAATATATTCTTGTACATAGTAGTATGTATTGTAATAGTTATATTCTTGTATATATAAGACTGTATTATAGTAGTTATATTCTTGTATATAGGAGGCAGTATTATAGTATTCATATTCTTGTATATAGGGTGCAGTATTATACTAGTTATATTTTTGTACATATGAGGCAGTATTATAGTAGTTAAATTCTTTTATATAGTAGGCAGTATTATAGTAGTTATATTCCTGTACATATGAAGCAGTATTATAGTGGTTATATTCTTTTATATAGGAGGCAGTATTATAGTAGTTATATTACTGTACATATGAGGCAGTATTATAGTGGGTATATCTTGTATATAGGAGACAGTGTCATAGTAGTTATATTTTTGGAAGCAAGAACAGGATTATAGCAGTTATATTCTTGAATATACGGACAGTATTGCGTTATAACTACAATGTATACTTCAAGTCCTCTTCTCTACACCATCTCTCTGATTGTCTGTAGGTCGGTAAGAAGTGGGGCAGTAGTAGATTTTAAGGCTGTATTAGGGTACTTTCTCACTTGCGGCAGGACAGATCCAACAGGCTGTTCACCCTGTCGGATCCGTCCTGCCTCTATTTCGCCGTGCCGCCGGACTGCCGCTCTGTCCCCATTGAGTATAATGAGGGCGGGGTGGAGTTACAGCGCAGCACGGCAAGAGGCCTCAGGACTAAAAAGTCAGACATGCAGTACTTTTAGTCTGGCTGCCTCTCTCCGTGCACTGCCGTGCTGCACCGTAGCTCCGTCCCCGCCCCACTATAGTCAATGGGGACAGAGCGGCAGTCCAGCGGCACGGCAAAATAGTGGCAGGACGGATCCAACAGGATGAACAGCCTTTCAGATCCTCTTGCCGCAAGTGTGAAAGTACCATTAGACAGGCAGATTGTCTGCCAGATGATAGTTAAGAACCAAGCGTTCGTAGTAACACTCGTTACCAATCATCTAGAAGTCTAACACAGCCGTTGATTACCTGATGACTGAGCAAATGCTCATTCATCTGGCAATTATGATCTTTCGATCATATGATCTTAGGATCTTTAAAGAACATGATTTGCCGGTGGCAGATTGTGCAGTCTAATCACGATCTGCTGCCAGCAAACAACTATACAGCATAGGGATGCAATGGGATAACGCTTGCTGCTCTCCATGCTGTGTAGGAGATCACTGCATGTAATAGCAGCTGTCTTCTCCGATAGCGAGCAGGCAATTGCTGGGAAGGATCTCTAAATGCAACAATAGCCTGTAGGATCGCTAAATGTAATATAGGCTTTGCACACAGTACACAAGTTTTGTTTGTTGCCTGAAACCCTGAAGACATACGGCAGGACTGAATAGGAGCTATATGTATTATCAAGATTATTTGAAAAGTTTCTTCAAATTTTGTATACATTGAAGCAATAAAATTGATTTCAAAAGTAGACCCAGCAATCTGATCAATCCAATATTCTGTTGCCAAACACTGAGCAGAGTAAAAATATTTGTCTTTCGTTCCAGGCTCATACTGGGCATGATGATAACAACGGCGTTCCTGTCCATGTGGTTGAGTAACACTGCTTCCACCGCAATGATGCTTCCTATTGCCAATGCTATTCTCAAGAGTCTATATGGAGAATCATTTTGCAGGGAGAATACTATTAAAAGCGGTGACAACATTCCAGGTAATTGTAAGTAACACTTTATAGTTTACGTAGGCACAGTGGCTTGTTGGTATGAGGGGGCATGTCTGGTACTGCAGCACATCTTGTTCCAGGATGTGCTGATTGTGGGCAGTCCTGGAGGATGGAGCTTCACCAACCAAGAAATGTAGGCCACCCATGTTAAAGTCCTAGAGAACCCATTTAAGTGTTAGCCAAGCCCCCCCCTTCCCTTCAGCTACATAATTTTTCCCACCAGTTGCGGCAAAATTAGAGGATTACCACAACTTGCTGCTGGATGGAGAAAAGCCAAAAGGATAGCCACACTTGACACACTGTGACCCCCTTGCAATAGTTAGAGTCCAATGAGGTCTGTGCCCACTAATGTCATATATGCACTTGCATAAAGAATTATTAAATGTACAGTATATTGAAAGGAGAAGAACATGATGGAAAGTTTCAAAAATTGTTTACTTACCGTATTTTGAAGTCACATTGAGCTGAAAATCAAGCGGGACTCCTATAAATTCTCATCAAAGTTTTCTGTACTGTTCTTCCTCTGTGTTAATAGACAATCTGAAGGTTAGACCTTTAAACCTAATACAAGATACATAACATGAACTCACTCACTTCTTATTTAAAGGAAAAAGGTCGCACTGCTATGTTACATGCGTTTGGACTGCCATGTGGCCCTCATTACCTTACTGTGTTAGTTCCAGAACATTGTACAGTAATCTAAGCGGATACAGAAGACAATGGGATCTGACAATGAGGGCAATGCTGGCCAGACACATTACATGAATATTGGCCACACAAATGATGATTTTTTTTACTAGCACTGGGTGATCTAATGTGCATGAAGGCCTCCTGAGAGTCTCCTGACAGCAGATGCCACAGGAAATAAGGATTAGGCTGCTGGAGTTTCACATGTCTAGAGATGAGCGAACTTTAAAAAAAAGTTTGGCGTTCGGGTTGTGGTAATCGCCGCATCCCGTTATGGATTCCACTACCGCGGACTATTGCGGCATATGGAATCCATAAGGGGCGGCTTCCACCAACCCGAACTGTTGAACAGCCGAAGGACCTGGGGTGACATCACCGTCATGTGATCAGTGCAGGGGGCGTGGCTCAGCACTGGATTTGATCCCGTGCTGAGCCACACCCCCTGCACTGATCACATGACGGTGACGTCACCCCAGGTCCTTCAGCTGTTCAACAGTTCGGGTTGGTGGAAGCCGCCCCTTATGGATTCCATATGCCGCGATAGTCCGCGGTAGTGGAATCCATAACGGGATGCGGCGATTACCACAACCCGAACGCCGAACGCCGAACTTTTTTTTAAAGTTCGCTCATCTCTAAACATGTCCAATCCTTTTGTTCTCAGAGAGATAACCACCATCATGCATATAACGCCATAACTTCTATTAAATGTATACGTTAAAAGATGCATAGATAACCAGAAAATTGTATACGTCAGTGTACTTTTTTACTGTATTTTTAAACATATCCTCTTGACATGCAGCAAAGAGGAGATGTGAACAGTCCCCCTAAGGTGGAATAACACTGCCTGATGCAAGCAACGATAGATGATAATCGTCCATCGGCGCTCGTTTTTACCAGCCTGTTTATACCGGCTGATGTACATTTTAAATAAGTGAGGGATCATTGCTACTGGCCTCCTAATTACACAGGGAAATTCACTGCCAATAATTGGGCATCTTTCATCCTGATTAAAGATGCCCATCAGCCCATGAACGAGGCTCCTCAAGTATATGGGCTAATTTACTGAAAACAAGCATTCGTATTCCCAATAATTTGTCCGAAATTGTGCAGTATAATAGGGCCTCAACTGAACACATGCACACTTGGCCAAGCTGAGCATCCATATGGATGCTGGGTGTTTGGCCAGCAAGTATTTAATGTACAGCCAGCCAAACAAGCACACAAGCTTAACACATGGAGACAGACACAGTGCAGGAGGAGAGATGTATTGAATACAGGTAGGTGACCAACTTCCATTAATACATTAGTAGAAGGAAGTACAGTAGTGTTGATCACGAATATTCAAATTGCACATTTTTATAGTAAATATTGGCACTTCGACAATTCGCGAATATTTAGAATATAGTGATATATTCTTAATATCAAATATTCAAGATTTTTTTTTAAACAGTACGCATGATCCCTCCCTGCTTCTAGCTTGTGGGCCAATGAGAAAGCTGCAATATCTTTGATTTTAGGACTGGAGTAGTGTTGAATGCGAATTTTCATAATGCAAATTTTCGTAATGCAAATTTTTTAATTGCCGATTTCCGCAATCAAGAAAATAATGACTGGAGATAACGAATTTTCGAATTCACGAATATATAGCGAATATTCACCCAAATGTTCTCAAAATATCACATCATCACTAAAGTACAGGTCTAGAGTAAAAACTGCTGAGAAATCAAATACTCTGCTGATTACCTTCTCATGTACACAGTGCATACTGTGTTACGGTACATTATCTTCCTATGACAATGATGTTACAATGACAGACATAGAAGTCCAGGGACCCATTACAAAGATCAAAAAGGATGCACTATTATGATACTGGGTTTTGGTACCCAAAACAGAAGGGCCTGGTATTTGTTTTCCCAGCCAGAACCTTTCTCTCACCCCTGGGTCAATTCTCCACTGTAGAGAAAATTCCTAAATTGGTCATTGCCACCAAATAAAATGAGATAAGACCAAACATTGTTGAGCCCTTCCATCTCCAAGTACTCCTTAGCTCCCGGATGGTCTGCCTGAATGAGATGCGTCATTTTGGCCCAAGAAAAACTAAGATTCTGTATGGTTCCAAGAATGCCAAGAAAGTAATTTCAGCATGAAAAGGGCCTAAAGTTTGTTTACTCTATCCCCACTTCAATTTGGTCCCTCAGACATGATTTCAGGAGCCCCAACTCTATCACTGATCTATTTTTGTTTTATTATCCAGTTACATTACAGGAGAATGGTTTACACTCGGTCCCTACAGAATTGCAGCTGCTCACCGATGTTGAACAGTAAGACATTTACTCATTTCTGCAAGATTGTCAGTGAACTGGGCCAATGTGTTGATAGCCTTTATAGTTACACCTTAAAGGGCATCTGTCAGCAGACTTGTACCTATGAAAATGGCTGACCTGTTGCGTGTGCGCTTGGCAGCAGAAGTCATCACTGTTGGTACCATGTTTATATGTTCCCGCATTGCTGAGAAATATGATGTTTAAATATATGCAAATTAGCCTCTAGGGGCAACGGGGGCGTTGATGTTACACCTAGAGGCTCTGCACTCTCTGCTCTCTCCACTTTGACAGGAAAACAATGTCTTCATAACTGGCCCTGTCAATCAAAGTGCAGAGGGTGCAGCAGTTGCAGAGAGCAGAGCCTCTAAGAGTAACAGCACCTCCCCCGTTGCTCCTAGAGGCTCATTTGCATGTATTAAAACATCATTTTTCTCACCAATGTGGGTACATATGAACATGGGACCAACACGGATGCCTTCAGCTGCTAAGTGCACATGGAACAAGTCAGTCAGTTTCATAGATACAAATCTTCTGCTGAAGGTGCTCTGGCTGGCTTAGGCAAGGCACGTTCAGCAGGGACGTGGACCTGTTTATTTCCCCTAGCAGGCGGTACGCTCCACTGATTTATAACTAACTAAACCCCTCCTTAGAGGGAGAATTAAAATGGAAAGAAGGTTCCATTCTCTTTAAATGTAGCTCTGCCATGCTTGCTGCCACCTTCTGATGAACCAGGTACATTACATGAACATTAACAGTTACATAGGGATAGCAATGCATATTGTATAGGACCTGCAATAAATGCATAAGATGACACGACACTGTGTTAGCCCACAGGAGACAGTAGTGGTTGCAGAGTTGTAATGGCACTCTGGGTCATTACACATGGAGATCCGGCTGTCTGATCCAGCAGAGAATGGTAGGAATCAGCTGGACACAAAACGTAGCATGCAGCAGTTTGTATGCGGACGTTTCTATGCTTTTTTGCCAGAATGTGGCCTAATCTCCGCCGAACCCCTTTATACTTAAGGGGGTCGGCGGCCATTCCGTTAGTATTCGGCAGTGCCCGATCCGTAGAATTGTGTCGGCCTGTTCTCTGCCGAAACAACCTACTGGAATACATGCCGCAGGTGTGAAAGTAGCCTAACGGCTACAAGAAGGAGCTCTAATATATTGTACCTAACCTAAAAGCTGTGTGAGTAGATCTTTCTTTTCAATGACAGCCAGCAGAGATCTAAAAAAGGCAGAAGAATTAAAACACAAAGAATATTAGACAGCTCCCAAACCAATCATTAAGTTATTAAAAGGGGTTTCCAACTATAGACATTTATGGTGTATTTTTAGGTTTGGGATCTCCATCTATTGGGAGAATTGGGGTCCTGTAACTCCAACTATGATGGTGACTTCTGAAATGTACTTCCCATACTCTACACAGGGATTGTTGTGGCAGCATAAACCAGCCCCAGGATGGGGTCCTTCCTTGTGTGTGTCCACCTTTGATATTTTACTAGAAGGTTATAAAGGAACAAGCTGGGTTCTATGTAATCTAGATATGGATCATGCTCCTTTGTTTGACAGCTGGTTGTGTTAGCTCTTGTATAATGGGTAGTAGTAGAATTCCTGAAAGAGATTAGGACGGAATGTGGAATAAAGGTTAATTATGGCCTTAACAGGACAGTGTGTGGAGACAGACACATCCATGTAAAGGTGCTTTCACACTAGCGTTTTTACTTTCCGTCCTAGAGTTCCGTCCTCGGGGCTTTAGGACGGAAAGATACTGATCAGGATTATCCTAATGCATTCTGAATGGAGAGAAATCCGTTCAGGATTCAGGATGTACAAATGATTTGGGATGGTTATGGCCTGTATACTAGGCTGAGTCTATGGGCAACAGTTTAGGGCACAAAATGAATTTTGAACTATTTCTTTCCTACAGTATTTGTATATGTAATCTCTTATCATCTGTCTCTCTGCCTATTCATCTGTTTTAAATGACTGATTCTACTCTTCTACCCTTATAATCATTGCAGTAAGGTAGACTTTAAATCATAGGTAAGCCTGAGGAGGCCTTCATACTTCTCACGGGATACTGCATACTGTACTTTCATCTCACTGGCAAAAAGTTATTTGTACTTCACTAATAAAACATATCCCATTATTTATAAAGCAAAGAATTACCAGAGAAGGTGGAAATACCCACTGACAATCATTCGGATATGGAGAAAGAGCGCGAATATCAAAACAGGATCTGGAAGGCATTTCTCATCTCCATCCCATACTCCGCTAGTATTGGAGGAACTGCCACCCTCACTGGGACAGCACCAAACCTCATTCTTCTTGGACAACTGAGGAGGTGAAGTATATTATACGTCTTGAGGCTAAGTAACATCTAA
This sequence comes from Bufotes viridis, assembly GCA_033119425.1. NCBI lineage: Eukaryota > Metazoa > Chordata > Amphibia > Anura > Bufonidae > Bufotes > Bufotes viridis. Next base: position 87,548,245 of record CM065594.1, on the reverse strand, counting down.
TTTGGATTTGTGTGGTCAGTCAGGTCAGACATGACTCTACTAGTCAATCACTTGGATTGTTGAAACTTTCATTGAGGTCTTTGATGATGGCAATAGCCATAAGCAATGACTGCACAATGCAACATGTCAATAATAACCTCCTGTATATGAGACCATTATCATATTTTATGGGTTTTGTAGAGTTGAAGTCTTCTTAAGTATTAACACATGTAGTGAAATAAGGGTTCAGGAAGCTGAGCAAGAGAAGCTGTTTGGGGAAGTCCCCATGGTTAGCATGCTTGGCTTTTTCCAGAACTCACCTAAAAGCGAATAGAGAGAGCTGCACATGCGTGTACACCTGTAGACGTGCCATAATTGTCAAGATGAGTATACCAATTTAAAACAGTTTTGAACTTAGCACAGAAAATGTAAACATTTGTTTTTTTTTTCTCAGTATTTTCCCAGGTTGCGATGTGATAAATTTTGGCTCCTGGTTCATCTTTGCGTTTCCACTGATGATTTTATTCCTTATCCTAAGTTGGTTATGGATCTCAATTTCACATGGAGCTTTCAGCTTACGGTATGATGGCAATCGAGAAAATATTTTTGGCAATATTTCTACCCTTGGTTCTCCTTTATATATCAGTTTTTTTTTTTGTTTTTTTTGTATCTATCAGCTGCAAAAGTGAGAAGAAGCCGGAGATTAGGTCGGATGCAGAAGCTAAAGCCAAGGAAGTAATAAGGGAAGATTATCGTAAACTGGGGCCCGTGATGTAAGTATCATGTGCAACAAGCAGAAGTCACGAAATGTGCCCCAGTTTTTGTAAATTTTTTGCTTACACGTGTACTGTATCTTTCAGATAACTGTATTTCACTATTAGCCCTTATTCACACAACTGCATGTGTTTTGTAGTCCGCAAACTGCAGATCTGCAACACACAGATACTGGCTGTGTACATGCCACTACTTTTTCCCTATGACTAATGCGATTCTCTTTTTTAGTTTTGCAGAAAAGGCAGTCTTCGTCTTCTTTTGTCTTTTTGCCATCCTCTTGTTTACAAGAGACCCAAAGTTTATCCCTGGATGGGCATCAGTCTTCAAACCTGGGTAAGGCAATAACGGGCAGACAGAGCTAGATCGCAACTCTATGAAGATGATGGAATTGTAGAGCCACACGTGGTCAGATTTGGACCGTGGATTGATGAAATTTTTTTTTGAGTGTTTAAGCAGAGGAACATCATGAAGCTCCTGGTTCTCAATGCAAAATCAGTTTCAGCGCCCCACCACATGTTATTTATAATACTGGAGTCTTCTTATGCGGCAGAGGGTCCTTTGGACCCATTCAGGCACCAGGGCTTGTTGCGAAGGCCATCTCAGTATAAACTATAGATGCATCCCTATAGTAGAGAATTGTGTAATGAACTGGTGATGATCATGACTATAGGATGATGTTCCTGACAAGCACATGATTCATCGATTAGTGGTGTTGGTCATATCAAAGTCCTTAAAGGAGTCATCAGAGATGTGACTGGGAAACTGTCCCTGTGTCACTTGCAGAGAACCTCAATGTGCATGGGCCCTGTGCATTAAAGGGACTAACTGAAAGTTGAAAGTTAGAAGACCCCCCAAAAAAGACTTAAATGACCAATCAACATGACTCAATGATTGTTTTGATTGAAGACCATGCTCATTACATCTGTACCCACTGGGCCTTATGAGTAATTGGCACTGAGGACAGTTACTTGAGTAGGGTTGGTTGCAAAACAATGTGATGGCGGCTATAGACAATGTGTATGGGGCTCTTAATACTCTAGACAAAGTAGTGTATAGTGGCCTCTCAACTCTTTTCAACAGAGAAAAAGATCAGACAGTTATTTTTCAACTTGCCCAATCTTTTTGTTTTGGGGAGATAAGCTGCAGCCAGAGTTGTCTGACTGCAGCTTTCCAGCCCCTCCCTATTGAGAAAACGTGCATGCTTGTCAAGCAGAGAATGTATATATATATATATATATATATATATATATATATATATATGTTACAGATAGTTAGTGTGAGATAGTCAGTGTAGGTTAGATAGTAATATAGTGATATAGTGTTCCAGTGCAGGGTGTTAGGTAGTGTGATAGGTCCCTGCTGTCCATACATACATGCTACAGACATAGTGCTGTGATGTCACAAGTTCACAACAATACTTAGAGCACCAATCACTAATATGTAGTCAGACCTGCTAAAATGTGAAGTTGTCCGTATTGCGCATCAATTGATGCGCATCAATTGCCGATTTGTGCAATTGTGAATATATCGGAGCACTCTATCTGCATGTAAAGCTATTGTAATGTTCTGCAATGCCAACCATTTTTTCCAGTCTCAGTAAACTTCTAGCAGCTTGAAAAAAGTAGCAAAAGTGACCCACGCCTGTATTGCGTGCGCAATACGCGAATATTGCACTGCCAATCAAGAAATAATAGCAAATTGGCGAATTCACAAATATATGACAAATATTTGCCCAAATATTCGCAAAATATCGCAAATTCAAATATTGCCCCTGCCGCGCATCACTTATTATTAGCTAGAAAGTCCCCAAAAGTTTCTGCTCATTAACCCTTTCCACAGAGCCTCACAAATACAGTTCCCAAGAATATCTCACAACATATAAAACGCAGTTACACAGTATTAAACAGTGCAAGTTAACCCTTTCAAGTGAAATAAAGTGAGAAGTTTATAACTTTGCATACATGTCCAGACTTAGACGTCAAAGTATCCCTGCTCCAGGGCACTATATAATGAGTTGCACAGCAGGTGATGATGACGATCCGTCTTTGCATTTGCCAGGGTGCAGGTGTGCAATTAGACTACTCGTTGGTCGGCTCACGAATAAGGTACAAAAGTGGGGCAAAAAATTGCAGCCAACATGCAACTTTTTAAGCAAAGGCCCCATATGAAACATAAATTCAGTCTGGCATTTCTATTTGTAACAAATCTCAGTTTACCTTACTTGACCATTTCCACATTATGCTGGCAATGAGTTATGTGCCCATGAGCCTGACGGGAGATCATTTTCACTTGGTTAGAAATCGCATTTAACAGCTCAATCACAGTTAGAGTTTTGTTAAAAATGTTAATCAGCTTTGCTTAAATCTGAGTAATGCACTAATATCATTAATTCTGGTCAACAGGTTCACCTCTGACGCGGTCACCGGAATTACCATTTCCATCATTTTATTCTTCTTCCCATCTGAAAAGCCATCAATTTCATGGTGCTTTGATCTTAAAGGTACAGAATGAGAACTTTCATTTATCTATAGTGCCATACACATTTTCTGCATTAGATTTGTGTCAGTTGACCAGTGCTGTAGTCTATCTGAAATTGTTTGGGCAGCTGCACCATTATCTTCTGGAATCAGGGAATTCAAAACATAAAAAATGTAGGATTATTCGAATCCCTAGTTTGTGCCACATGTTTGTGTCTAATCCATAGCATAGAAGAATTCTACAGAGAGCATACCTCCCAACTTTTGAAAAGCACAAACCGGTACAATGTGTGCAGTGTGCTAAGCAAATTTTTTCTCACTAGGCAACGTCTCTAACTCCTCCTAAAACATAGCCATACATACCCATTCCCACTCAGTCCCCTTAATGCCACCACAGTAATTATTCCTCCTGTGTGCCACCACACAGCAATTGTTCCCACATTGTGCCCGCTTCACCATAGTAATGCCCAAATTGTGCCCCTCACATTAGTTATGCCCACATGTGCCCCCTACACAGCAGTTATGCCCAGATATGCCCCCTTCACAGTAGTTATGTGCAGACATGTGCCATCTCACAGTAGTTACAGTATGTGCAGATATGTGCCCCCTGTACAGTATTTATGTCCAGATATGTGCCCCTTTCACAGTAGTTAAGCCCAGATATGTGCCCTCTTCATAGCAGTTATGTCCAGATATGTGCCCCCTTAACAGTAGTGATGTCGAGATTTATACACCTTTCACAGTAGTTATGCCCAGATGTGCCCCCTTCACAGTAGTTATGCCCAGATACAGTTGAAACCAGAAGTTTACATACACTATATAAAAAGACACATATGCATGTTTTTCTCAATATCTGACATAAAATCAGAATAAACCATTCCTGTTTTTGGTCAATTAGGATTACCATAATTATTATTTGCCAAATGCCAGAATAATGAGAGAGAGAATGTTTTAAGGCATTTTTATTACTTTCTGCAATGTCAAAAGTTTACATACACTAAGATTACTATACCTTTAAACAATTCTGGACTGCCCATATGATGATGTCATGTGTTTGGAAGCTTCTATTAGGTTTGTTGGCAACATCTGAGTTAATTAAAGACACACCTGTGGATGTATTTAAATGCACACCTGAAACACATTGCTTCTTTGTGTAGCATCATGGGAAAGTCTAAAGAAATCAGCCAAGATATCAGGAAGAAAATTGTGAACTCGCACAAGTCTGACTCAACGTTGGGTGCAATTTCAGATACCTGAAGGTGCATCGTTCACCTGTACAAACAATTATACGCAAGTACAAACAACATGGGAATGTCCAGCCATTGTACCGCTCAGGAACGAGACGGGTTCTGTGTCCCTGAGATGAACGTGCTTTCGTCCGAAATGTGCATATCAACCCAAGAACAAAAGCAAAAGACCTTGTGAAGATGATGGTGGAAGCTGGTAAGATTGTGTCAATATCCACAGTGAAACGAATACTGTATCAACATGGACTGAAAGGCCACTCTCCCAGGAAAAAGCCATTACTCCAAAAGAAACACAAAAAAGCCAGATTAATGTTTGCAAATGCACACAGGAACAAAGACAAAGATCTACATTTTTGGAGACATCGTGTGGTCTGACGAAAGTAAAATTGAACTTTTTGGTCATAATGACCATCGTTACGTTTGGAGGAAAAAGGGAGAAGCTTGAAAACCTAAGAACACCATCCCAACTGTGAAACACGGGGGTGGCAGTATCATATTATGGGGTTGTTTTGCTGCAGGAGGGACTGGTGCACTTCACAAAATAGATGGCATCATGAGGAAAGAAAATTATGTGGAAATACTGAAGCACTGGTTGAAGGACTGTGTCCAGAGAGTTGTGGTCAATGACTCCTATTGAGAATGGTCCCAGGTTATAAGTGGTGTACCCCAAAGTTCAGTGCTGGGCCCTCTATTAGTTAATGTATTTATTAATGATATCGAGGACGGGATTAGTAGCACCATTTCTATTTTTGCAGATGACAACAAGCTATGAAGTACTGTGTAGTCCATGGAAGATGTCCATAAACTACAAGCTGACTTGAACACCTTGAGTGATTGGGCATCAACTTGGCAAATGAGGTTCAATGTGGATAAATGTAAACTTACGCATTTTGGTAGTAATAATCTCCATGCTTCATATGTCCTAGGTGATGTAACACTGGGAGAGTCACTTATAGAGAAGGATTTGGGTGTCCTTGTAGATGGTAGATTAAATAACAGCATACAATGTCAGTCAGCTGCTTCTAAAGCCACCAGGATATTGTCATGCATTAAACGAGGGCTCGAGGGCAGGGGTGTAATATATTACCACTTTACAAAGCGTTCGTGCTGCCTCACCTGGAATATGCTGTTCAGTTCTGGGCACCCGTTCATAGAAAGGACGCCCTGCAGCTGGAAAAAGTACAAAGGAGAGCAACTAAACTGATAACGGGCATGGAGGGTCTTAGTTATGAAGAAAGATTAAAATAATTGAATTTATTTAGTCTTGAGAAGAGACGTCTAAGGGGGGACCTGATTAATCTATACAAATATATAAATGGGCCATACAAAAAATATGGTGAAAAACTGTTCCATGTAAAATGTCCTCAAAAGACACTGCCTCCGACTGGAGAAGAAAAAGTTCAGTCTCCAGAAGCGTCAAAGCTTCTTCACTGTAAGAACTGTGAATCTGTGGAATAGACTTCCTCAGGACGTGGTCACAGCAGGAACAGTGGACAGTTTTAAAAAAGGGTTTAGATGAATTCTTAAAAGTAAACAATATTAATGCTTATGAAAACGTGTAGAAATCTAAGTCTCACTTCCTTCTGGGATTCGCGTCCCTAATAGAGTTGAGCGAACACTTGAAAGTTCGGGTTCACCGGGTTCGGCCGAACTTCATCGCAAAGTTCGAGTTCGGGACCCGAACTTGACCCCGAACCTGAACCCTATTGAAGTCAATGGGGACCCGAACTTTGGGGCACTAAAATGGCTCTAAAAGAGTGATGGAAAATGCTAGACGGCTGTAAAAGGCAGCAAAATGTGGGTACGTACATGGCAAGTAGCCTGCAAACAAATGTGGAAAGGGAAATAAAATAAATAAAAATTAAAAAATAATAATCCTAGGAGGAGGAGGTCCATATGGAGTAGGAGGTTGAGGGGGAGGGGGAGGTGGACGTGGCGGTGTAGGTGGATGTGGCAGTGTAGGTGGAAGCGGCAGTGGAGGAGGAGGAGGTAGCCAACACTTTTTTTTTTTTTTAATTAAATTTAATTTAGGTAGACCACAAAACATTGTGGAATATATAAAATAAAACAAAGAGAAAGTGCGCTGGTGTATAACAATGGCTGTGTGAGGCCGGTATACATCTATTCTGCACAAGGTATGGACAATTCCTGTGGGATCCATACCTGGTTCATTTTAATGAACGTGAGCTTGTCCACATTGGCTGAGGACAGGCGGCTGTTCTTGTCTGTGATAACGCCCCCTGCCGTGCTAAACACACGATCAGACAATACATTGGCTGCAGGGCAGGCCAGCACCTCCAAGGCATAAAGGGCAAGCTCAGGCCATGTGCCCAATTTGGAGACCCAGAAGTTGAATGGGGAAGACCCATCAGTCAGTACGTGTAGGCGTGTGCACACATACTGTTCCACCATGTTTCTGGAATGCTGCCTCCTGCTAAGACGCTCCATATCAGCTGGTGGTGCTGGTTCTTATGCCGTGCTGACAAAGCTTTTCCGCATTGCGGCCATGCTAACCTTGCCTTCTGAGGTGCTGGTGGCTCCCCAGCTACGTTGGCGACTTCTTCCTCCTCCATTGCCTTCACCTTGTGCTTCCAATGAGGCCCCGTTGTCAGGTCGGAATGTCATCAGCAGCGCGTCTACCAGCGCGCGCTTTTAAGGGGTATAGATCACCCAACAATCTAAACGCCGCCAAATTTACACAATATATTTCCCAGTCAGGTATGCAGTGCAGTGGTGGTTTGAAATTAAAAAGGGGTATAGATCCCCCAACAATCTAAACGCTGCCAAATTTACTGAATATATTTCCCAGTCAGGTATGCAGTGCAGGGGTAGTTTGAAAGAAAAAAGGGGTACAGATCACCCAGCAATCTAAACGCCGCCGAATTTACAGAATATATATCCCAGTCAGGTATGCAGGGCAGGGGTAGTTTGAAAGAAAAAAGGGGTCATGGAGCGTCCCCGTCATCCGGCATCTATTCGCCCCGCTAAAGGATTATTTTGAAAGTGTATAGAAGCCACACTGGGCCCCCACACTGCAGATTTATCATGGAGACATCATGGAGATTTTACAGCCTATAACTACAGCATCCAACAATCTAAACGCCGCCAAATTTACAGAATATATTTCCCAGTCAGGTATGCAGTGCAGGGGTACTTTGAAAGTAAAAAGGGGTATAGATCACCTAACAATCAAAACGTCGCTGAATTTACAGAATATTTTTCCAAGTCAGGTATGCAGTGCAAGGATACTTTGAAAGAAAAAAGGGGTATAGATCACCCAACAATGTAAATGCCACCGAATTTACAGAATATAATTCCCAGTCAGGTATGCAGTGCAGCAGGAACAGACCCTCCAAGCCACTTGTGAATGACTGGTCTGATAACCGTGGAAATGTCCACCCACAATCTAAGAGCTGGATTTACTGATTAAATTTCACCCTCAGAAATGCAGTGCGGGCCGCAAATGTACTTTAACAGACAATTTTACTAAATTTAGTTCCCTGTCAGCAATGCAGAGCAGGGGGTTTACCCGGCAAAACTGGGTTAATGTCACCCACCAATGGAACAGATGATTTTTAGAAATTTACGTCCCTGTCACCTATGCAGAGCAGGGGTTTGTATACGGCAAAACTGGGTTAATGTCACCCACCAATGGAACAGACGATTTTTTGAAATTTATGTCCTGTCACCTATCCAGAGCAGGGGTTTGTATACGGCACAAATGGTAAAATGTTACCCAAGAATGTAACAGATAAATTTTAGAAATTTACGTCCCTGTCACCTATGCAGAGCAGGGGTTTGTATACGGCAAAAATGGTAAAATGTCACCCAAGAATGTAACAGACAATCTTTAGAAATTTAGGCCTCTGTCACCTATGCAGAGCAGGGGTTTGTATACGGCAAAACTGGGTTAATGTCACCCACCAATGGAACAGACGATTTTTAGAAATTTACATCCCTGTCACCTATGCAGAGCAGGGGTATGTATACAGCAAAAATGAAAACCAACATACCGAGCCAAGAATTTACCCATAATAATTTTATGGGTAAATTCTTGAGCTCGGTATGTTGATTTTTGTTTTGCTCATAATTGCAAGCTTGTACCCCATTACCTTCTATTGACAGTCCTTGTACTAGTTACAATACTTATTGTTTGATTTCGAGCGGCTTATTGGGACTTTCATGGTCGGTTTGATACTAATACGGCAAAAATGGTAAAATGACACCCAAGAATGTAACAGACGATTTTTAGAAATTTGCGTCCCTGTCACCTATGCAGAGCAGGGGTTTGTATATGGCAAAACTGGGTTAATGCCCCCAAGAATGTAGCAGACGATTTTTAGAAATTTTCGTCGCTCAAAAAAAAACGTGGTGACATACTAAAACTTAACTTTTACTATAAACATCAATAAAAATGCTCAATTCCTTTGATAAAGTGTATTACACTTTATCAAAGGAATTGAGCATTTTTATTGTTGTTTATAGTAAAAGTTAAGTTTTAGTATGTCACCAGTTTTTTTTGAGTCTCCTTGTATTCTCGTGGTTGGTGTAGCCTCCAGAATCGTATTCTGGACTTAGTGTTGTTTTCAAATTTACGTCGCTGTCACCTATGCAGAGCAGGGGTTTGTATACGGAAAAACTGGGTTAATGTCACCCACCAATTGAACAGACGATTTTTTGAAATTTACGTCCCTGTCACCTATGCAGAGCAGGGGTTTGTATATAGCAAAACTGGGTTAATGTCACCCAAGAATGTAACAGATGATTTTTAGAAATTTATGTCCCTGTCACCTATGCAGAGCAGGGGTTTGTATATGGCAAAACTGGGTTAATGCACCCAAGAATGTAGCAGACGATTTTTTGAAATTTACGTCTCTGTCACCTATGCAGAGCAGGGGTTTGTATATGGCAAAAATTGTAAAATGTCACCCAAGAATGTAACAGATGATTTTTATAAATTTAGGTCTCTGTCACCTATGCAAAGCAGGGGTTTGTTGACTGCAAAACTGGGTTAATGTCACCCACCAATGGAACAGACGATTTTTAGAAATTTACGTCCCTGTCACCTATACAGAGCAGGGGTTTGTATACTGCAAAAATGGTTCAATGTCAACCACCAATTAATTAGACCAATTGTAGAAATTTATTTCCCTGTCACCTATGCAGAGCAGGGGTTTTTTTGACAGCAAAAATTTGTTAATGTCACCCAACAATGTAACAAACAAATTTTTTAAACTTATTGCCCTGTCGGCTATGCAGTACAGGCCGCAAAGGTACTTTATTGCCCAAAAAAGGTGCTTTTTTCACACACAATGAAACAGATGGATTTAAGTGTATTTATTTCACTGTCAGAAATGCAGCGCAGGCCGCAAATGTACTATCTAGCACAAAAAGTGAGTTTTTTTCTACCAACAATGTAAATGCAGTATTTAACGGTTTTATTGGACTGTCAGAAATGCAGCGCAGACCAAACATGTACTATCTAACACAAAAAGTGTGTTTTTTTCTACCAACAATGTAAATGCAATATTTAAAGGGTTTCTTTCACCAGATTTTGGCCTCATAAGCTGTCTGACATTAGCTATGGGCCAATGTCAGACCAACCTAATAATGTAAATAAAATGCCCCTCTGACCTGTCATAATGCTAAAAAATGATTTTATATCATTTGCAAATTAGCCTCTAGGAGCAGGGAGGTCGTTGCGCCTGCTCCTAGAGGCTCCGTGTTTCCACCTGCGGCCATGCCCCTCTTCTTCTGATTGACAGTGCTGGGCAGCGCAGCTCTCCTGCCTCCGGCACTGTCTTTATGCCGAAATCCCGCGCCTGCCCTGTCCACTCTTGAATTCCGCGCAGTGAGCTGAGGATAGCAGGCTAACAGATGGATTTAATGAACAGATTTTCCCTGTCAGATATTCACCACAGGGGTAGTTCACAGAAAAAAGTGGAAATATGTCCCCCCCCCCAACACACACACACCTGGGGCCCTGAAGTCACAGACGGATTGTCTATATTATTTTCCCTTCCCTTGCACATATGCAGTGCAGATACACTTAAAAAATGGCTAGATGTTGCCCACTGAACTAAAAGAACAGGATTAAATTATTGTCCCTCGCACATACAGTATGCAGATGCAAGTGCACTACACTTGCACAAAATGGCCACCGACACCCATCTAACTAACAGACGGATAAAACTTATTTTTCTGTGTCACTGGGCTCACATGGGTAAAAAAAATGTAGCATAGTACCCACAAAAATAATCGTTGTATTTTTCAGATTTAACACCAAGTACACCAGACCAAAATTTTTGTTCCTAATTTCTCCCTCACAGCAGCAGCATCCTATCCCTACACTAGTAAGAGCAGAGTGACATGCGGCGCTACGTGACTCCAGCTTATATAGATGCTGGGTCACATGCTGCGCTTGGCCAATCACAGCCATGCCATTAGTAGGCATGGCTGTGATGGCTTCTAAGGGCACACTAGTTAAATGATTGTTGATTGGCTGCCCTGCAGCCTTTCAACAAGCGCCATTAAATCACTGAACACCCAACTTGAACCCAAACTTTTACGGAAATGTTTGGGTCCAGGTACCAAAAACCCTACAGTTCGGGTTCGATCAACCCTAGTCCCCACCTATCCCTTGGTTGAACTTAATGTCTTTATTCAACCGTATCAACTATGTAACTATGTAACATCTCAAGACATCAGCCAGGAAGTTAAAACTTGGGCGGAAATGGGTCTTCCAAATGGACAATGACCCGAAGCATACTGCCAAACTAGTTACAAAGTGGCTTAAGGAAAACAAAGTCCATGTCTTGTAGTGGCCATCACAAAGCCCTGATCTCAATCCTATTGAAAATTTATGGGCAAAGCTGAAAAAGCAGGTACGAGCAAGGCGACCAACAAACATAGCTCAGTTACACCAGTTCTGGCCCACATTACGACCAACTATTGTGAGAAGCTTGTGGAAGGATATCCAGTACATGGGGATAATGTACATGGTAATCAGTACTGCATAAGAAAAGAAGGGAAAAAAAAACAGTTCAGTTTGTAGCACTTGTTTTAAAGAGGAACTGTAATTGTAACATCTGACGTGTTTTAGTGATAACAATTATGACGTTTCTTTTCCAGGTTTCTATGTGTGCCATTCCTCTAATATTCCTGCTAGAAGTTATGAATGAATTGCTAACAGTCTGCAATAAAAGTCCAGCTGGTTGTAACCAGTCAAAAGCGTGTCCCTCACAGTCTCACACTAGCAAGACTGATTGGGTAGTGTCAACCTGTGCAGGGTCACACCACCCAACTGGTGACACTCAGCGGAACCTTTATTGCAGAGTGCCGGAAATTCATTTATAACTTCTTACCAGGAATACAGGGATGGCATAACATAGAGTCGTAAGAAAAAATGATCCAAAATTGTTTTTACCTGGCGAATGCAAGTAATTACTAAAACATACATGTCAGGAGAGGTAACAGGTAGAGTTGAGCCAATCGAATCCAACAAAGTGGAATTAGATCCAAATTTCTGGATAAAATCGATTCGACATGAAGCCGAATTTCCTGGTGCTTCGTGGTAGCAAATTGATTTAACCTGAAATCGTGTAAAAAACAAACATTTTTTTACTTACCTCCTCCATTTGTTCGCCATGGACAGGATGCCACCATCTTGATTGAGGATCAAGTTTGAAATCCTGTATGTGTTGACGTATGACACCTCGTGAGATGTCATGCCAAATCTTCAAGCAAGATGGTGGCGGGTGGCACATCATGAGCAATACACAGTTTTTACTCTTAGATGCTGTTATCATGTATGAATGCGGCTTCTGAGGGGTACAATGATGGGGAACGGCACTAAGCGAATTTTTTTTTGTAAAATTCGGCAAAGCAGCCCAATCGGATTTTCCAAAACTTCGCTTATCTCTAGTGACAGGTCCTCTTTAACGGGTACTGCGGCCATGGAACCCTGCCGGTCTCCTGTATGAGTTCCAGCAGAGGTGCAGTGATGCAGGTGTTTTATGAATAAGAGTGTATCCCCAGTAGCATGGCTGCCAAGTCAATGGACAGTGACTGCGTTTTATTTTTGCATAGCTATATACCAACAATATGCTTCAGAGCTGGGTCAGGTTCCAACACTACCTGTCACTGTCTATTGCCAGCTGCATCACTACACCTGGTATTGCCACTGTAGAGTGAAAATGATCTAACTACAATGCTAGAATCATACACGCATGATAAGTGATGTCACATTACAAAAATGTACAAGTGCACACAGTAACGTCTATTAAGAAATATAATGATTCTTGACGCCTCTCTATGATGTTATACTGGATGACTTTTGTTTAAACCAATATAGAGAAATTATTCATCATTGGAATATTACTTTCTACAGCCCCCAATACAGAGAGTAGGCCTCTGTTGTCATGGAAGAAAGCTCAGGAGTCTGTACCCTGGAACATCATCTTACTGCTGGGAGGCGGATTTGCCATGGCAAAGGGATGTGAGGTGAGTCATGAGTTGGCCAACCACATGCAGGAAACATCTCTCCTAAATATAGTGGTCTACAACCTGTGTCAGGTTTTCCACCTTCAGCCTCATTAGCACAAGTGGTCATTTGTCTTTTTGGTTGTTCTATGACACGTTTTACCAGTAACAATGTGCATGTTGGTTGTCACGACCGTTGTTTTTTTTTAGACATCTGGTTTATCCACATGGATTGGAAGCCGCTTGCAGCCCCTTGAAGGTCTTCCACCAGCTCTCGCTGTCCTCCTTATCACCATACTGATCGCCTCATTCACAGAATTTGCCAGCAACACAGCCACTATCATTGTTTTCCTTCCGGTTCTGTCTGAGCTGGTGAGTAGTTTAATGCCAAAAGGGTGGCTGGTGGCTTCCATGACATGAGCTATTGTCTCATAGACCACGCAAGACCTAATTGATGAAAAGTAGCCATAAGATGTTTTTGAGGTTCCTGTGGTGGCCTAATTGACTAAATCTAGACAAATTCTAGTTAAACCACACTGTCCCGATGTTCCTGAGAATTTGCAAACTAAACCCTGAAGCTAGCTTGCAGGTTAATAAAACTAAGTAGTATAGTACTGTTGAGTGAATGGAAGTAAAAGTGGACTTCGATTTAAATTTCAGGAAAATGTTCATTTGTCTCGAAGCCAAATTTCCTTGTGCTTCTTGGTAATGAATCAATTTTTCCTCAAATGGTGGCTGAAAGAAAAAAAATTACTCACCTGATCCACATGCTCGTGGAGAGGCCGCCCGTTCCCGTCTTGATTGAAGAAAACCAGTCACATGATCACGCTGGGCTCTTGGTAACGTCATCGCTGATGTGACGTCATCACTGATGAGCAATAAACACATTATGTGAGCGGTTAAATGATGGGGGCGTTATTGCTATTGCACCCACTCCATACAATGGAAAGCGAAGATCGGCGAAGCGGTCGAATCAAATATCTCTATAGTATAGACATCATAAAGGGATTTGGCCAGCTATTAAAGAGATCTACCCTTCCATCACAGTAATGTATGCTACCTACCTAACAAAGGATCACCCACCCAATAAAAGGATCCACCCAGCCATGAAAAGGGATCATCTTATCAAAGTAATCCACTCACCCATAATAGAAATCCACCCATCCAGCAAAAAGATTTAACAAGCATTAAAAGAAACAACAACCCAACAGAGAGATCTACCCACTCACCAAAGCTTCATATTCATATACCTAATCATCAAACTAATCCACCTACTCATCTCTACACCTAGAAAAAAACTTAGAACATGGAACACAGAAATAAGCATCTCTCTTCTGTTTTAGGCCATACGTCTGAAGGTGAATCCATTGTACCTAATGATTCCTGGTACTGTTGGCTGTTCCTATGCATTCATGCTGCCTGTGTCTACACCTCCAAACTCTATAGCCTTTTCTACTGGACACTTGTTGGTGAAAGATATGGTAAGCTAATTGTGACTTAACTAAACTTATTCAGATAACAGATTATGCTGTCCAACAATCATTATTTTCAATGATTTTCATATTTGATTTTTTTTCTACAGGCTAAAACTGGAGTATTGATGAACCTGATGGGAGTCCTCCTTCTTAGTTTAGCAATGAATACTTGGGCTTCCAGTTTATTCCAGCTGGGCACCTTCCCTGACTGGGTTAACGTCCATTCAGAAAACATTACTGTTCTGGCTACTACTAAATACAACATGACCACCGGGGTATAACCATGGGAACTTCACAACTCTATTGACTATGGCCACAATAACTGACATTGTGATGACAACACTAATGTGGAGATAGATCTGTATGCAACTTTAAAAACAAAATGGCTGTAAACCTTCACTTTGAAGGAATGCTGTATATTTGGTATTTGATTGCTTCTTTCTAATTGTTACACAATTGTGTATTTTCTAAGTCATCAATTCTTCCAGAATTGTAATAACATATTAGTCATATAGGGCTGCATATGTCTGCAGTCTCATATATCTCAGGTCAACGACTCATTCTATACAAAGTCCTTCTCTATGGGTCCTCATAGGATACCATGGATAGGATCAGATACCATGTCATAGGGACCGAGTTGATTATAAGTGGTAGATGACCTTTTAAGGGGCCACCAAGAACACAGGTCTTTGAGGTATTGTCAGTAATTGAACTGGTTCAAGGTTTTTGTAAGTCTGAAAGTAGATATATTTTAAAAGATGCAGTCTCCAAGAAGTCTCATCTGATATGTACAAACAAATGTTCTTTCGTGATTTGGTGGAACATACCCAACTGGCAAAGGCCATGAAAATTCCTCTGAAAATGTGCTTGAATCAATCGTAAGAATATCTCCTCTCTTGAAGCTGGTCCTACCATGTCCATCATTCCAGGATAAAAGGGCTATGGGCTTTTTCATCTTTCATGGGTAGGTGGTAAGAGTGGCCTGATGCTTCATTCTTTCCTCCGGATAGGTGGAGCTCTTTAATTTTCATAATTCCCATAGAAAAAGTTATGAGACCTGAGCGAATGGTTTAATTCCTGTCTCCAAAGTCCAATATCACCTGTTAAGAGGATTGAACCAAGGTGCAATAAAAAAAAAAAAAATACTACTAGTGTTTGTGTATCTTAAATAATTCAATCAAAATGTGTAGATTTGTAAAATATGTTGTGTTGTAGTATATGCTGCATTATATTGGATGATTTCTTAGTTTTTTTGTACATTTTAATAGTTGATGGAAATGTTTGTTTGTTTATTTGTAGGCTCTACTCACAAAACCGTATTGCAACTGCATTTTAGTATAAGTTTGGTCCAGTTAAACTGCGGGGGTTCTTGTTGATGTTATGTGGCTGACTAAAGCTGGCCATATACATGTGAGTCATGACCAATCAGGCATCCATAAGATCATTCGTACAATCCCACCGGCTACAAGCCAGACTAATCTAGCCGACCAGGAAGTCAGTTTTTTACAAAAATGGACTCCCTGGCCCCTCAGCACAATGGCAAATGATTGGGTAAATTCAGCCGATCATGCCATAAACATGCAGTTTTAGCCAACGACAGCTGAAATTTTCCAGCATGGCAGCTTACATTTTTGCCAGAGAAGAGTCTGCCTTTGGCCATCGTGAATAACTAACAATTTGGCCAAAATGACCAACTTATAGCCATCTCACTGGGGGCATATATTGGTTTGCAATGGAAAAGGTAGAGGATAAATTGTTTTGTGAGGCTGTAGGTCAATTCAAAAAGATACAGCGGGAAATATTTCTCAAAACTGACAGAAAAACTGGCTTTGTTTTTTCTATCGCAGCAATAAAAGCTAAGCTGTAATTAGCTGCTATGGGCAACAAGGACAGTTTTTATGTTACACAGTTTTTATAAATGAGGCCCAATGATGCAGAGCTATCAATACAGGAAATGGGAAAAGTAGAATAGTTGTCAATGGCAACCAGACAAATTCCACCAATTTTTTCAGAGGCCCCTATGGATTCCGATAGGGAGTTACTTATCGCCATTGAGATACATCTGCCGAATATCTTCACGCCTCTTCTAGATATTATCAGATGATCCTCTACTAAGATTAAAAACCATATGCAAACTTGCCAACATATAAAAGGTAAAAATCTGGGGCTCATGTACACAAACATATTTTTCTTCCATTCCGTTTTTTTACAGGTCGGTATGTGGAACCGTTCACTTCAATGGGGCCGCAAAAGAAAACGGAAATTACTCTGTGTGCATTCCATTTCAATATGTCCATTCCACATACACACACAAAAAAAAAATAGAACATGTCCTATTATCGTCTGCATTACAGCATTACGACAAGGATAGGACTGTTCTATAGAGATGAGCGAACTTTAAAAAAAAGTTTGGCGTTCGGGTTGTGGTAATCGCCGCATCCCGTTATGGATTCCACTACCACGGACTATCGCGGCATATGGAATCCATAAGGGGCGGCTTCCACGAACCCGAACTGTTGAGCAGCCGAAGGACCTGGGGTGACGTCACTGTCATGTGATCAGTGCAGGGGGCGTGGCTCAGCACTGGATTTGATCCCGTGCTGAGTCATGCCCCCTGCACTGATCACATGATGGTGACGTCACCCCAGGTCCTTCGGCTGTTCAACAGTTCGGGTTCGTGGAAGCCGCCCCTTATGAATTCCATATGCCACGATAGTCCGCGGTAGTGGAATCCATAACGGGATGCGGCGATTACCACAACCCGAACGCCAAACTTTTTTTTAAAGTTCGCTCATCTCTACTGTTCTATTAGGGACCAGCTGTTCTGTACCGCAAAATATGGAATGCACACAGACGTCATCTGTAATTTTTGGGGATCTGTTTTATGCAGACTGCAAAAGACATACAGTCATGTGCATGGGCCATTATTCACAGAATTGTCAGACCGTAGGCAAATATGCATACGCTGGACCCTGCTGGAGCTCATCACAGGCTCCAAGTGGTACAAGGCAGTACTGGGTCAGCTGTGGAGTTCTGTGGGCCCTACTGTATCTCCGTATGTCACTGATTTCATATTTAGACTAAAAGAGTTTTCCATACGATTGTTCAATTAGATGCTGTATTACAGAAATACTCTTCCTTTGTAGGAATGGTTTTGGGGGAGCGTGTTTTGTTATGTGGCTCTGTATGGAGACACCATATGCCTCCATAGTACTCTTTGCTCTAATTGGTTGATATGGTTAGGCTAGTTTCACATTTGTTTTTAAATCGGGCAGGCTGTACACTGCGGGAGTTCACTGTATCAGCATAGCTGGATAGGGCTGTGTACTGCCGGATCCCCATTACAAAGGGATCTGACGGGGATCCGTCCGGTGTCATAGAAAGATAGAAAACTGACAGAAGAAAATATATTCTTACTTATCTTAGTATAGATATGAGGCATATTTAAATCTATGTACTGTTGATTTCCCAACCACATCTGCAGGTAGTTTGTTCCAAGCCTGAACTACTCTTTTAGTGTAAAAATATTTTCTGACATTTGTTCTGATTTTTTCCACAACAAATTTTAGATTGTACCCACTTGTCCTTGTAGGTACATGCACCATTTTTTGTCTGGCCGAAAACTGGCACTTGTGCTGGAAATTGGCTAGATCCTATTATAGTCAATGGGGTGCGGTATTGAATGGCAGTTTCCGGCTATGCCACATACGGTGACATCCGTCAGGCTGTACCTCTGCTGGAGTAGCCTGCTGGATTTAAAAATACAGGTATGAAACTTACCTTAGCCATGCTTTCATAAATGTCTCCCGCTATTTGTTATATAATGTTGAAAATTTACATGAACAAAGCTATTGGGGTCATTTATCAAACTGGTGTAAATTAGACCTGGCTTAGTTGCCCATAGCAATCAGCTAGATTCCACCTTTTATTTCCCAAAGTAGCTGTTAAAAATGAAAGGTGGAATCTGATTGGTTGCTATGGGCAACTAAGCCAGTTCTAATTTACACCGATTTGATAAATGATCCCATATATTTTTAAGCTCTTTGATAGAGGCTGATACTATTCTCACTGCTGCTATCCTTCACTGTGATTTGTACAGTAATTGCTGATAATAGTATACAATAGATATGTAGGGTGTTTATATTTATATGCCGCCTTTGTTTAATGGGAAGCAAAACCTTACATGGGGCGTACAGGATTAATAAAACATGGTTGTTATCTTTCAAAAAGAGCAACAGCTTAAATACTTACACAAAAAGCTCAGCTATAACTAAAATAATAATAATCTTATAATAAAAATTATGGGAGGTATTATTCCACTTCTGCCTTTTTTGGCGTAGCAAAGTCGCTATTTTTGCAAATTTTCGATGCATTTGCGACTTTTCTAGTCGCAATCTGAATTTTGTACCTATGAAGTCTGAAGTCCGGGCAGAGTGAGAGCTTTGTGAGGGTAAGGCCATCTGCCCGGGCTAATTCATCAGAAACTGGTGTAAATAATAACTGAAATCTATGGCAGCTCCGAGTTGCTGTAGATTTTATTCCGGCGCATGGAGAGCCTGAGAAGGCAGGTAATTTATGACAAGGCCTGTGCCTCCTCCAGCAATGCAGGCCATGTGAAGATGAAGCACACTCCATCCTTGATAAATCAGGGCTTCATTCTCAATACAATTTGTGCAAGTGTTTAATGGACAAGGCACAGTCTATGGACTGAAGTGGACATGTCAACATCCCTATTTTTCCAGGACAAACTCTGCCCAAAAGTGGGTGATTTTGGACATTTTGGGGTCTTTCCCAGGTGTGCAGGCTTATGCAGGTATGGCAATGATTCTGAAAGTAAATAGCCCTGTTTTTCCAATCCTGTACAACCTCTCTTTGAAAGTGGTTCAACTACCTTCTTTGGAATACCCGACAGTCATGGACAAGAGTGGCACAGTTTCTAAGTTAGCTCCTTAAACTTTATGAACTTTCGGGGGCTATTCTTTATGATTGCATTTTACTCATTTTGTGCTAAAAATCACTTTTTCAATTGGTCATGATTACAAAGTTTCAGCAGTTTTTGTCCCACAGGGTTAAAGGGCATTTGTCACAACAATTATCAGCATTAATCTACCTGACATGTGCACATCAAATTTCAATCTATTTGTAGATACTTTATTGTTTTACACTGAGTCCTGTCATGACGGCTGGATGAACAGCTCTTATCTCTGCGCTTCAAACAGCTCACAAACACTCATTATAAATTTGTGTCAAACTGATAAGACTATGGCTTAAATGAGTGTTTATGAGCTGTCAGGAATTCTGAGATGAGGGCCATTGATCCAGCCCTTAGAACAGCAAAATGATGAGACTCAGTATAAGGTGACATTCTGCAAACAGACTGAAATTTAACCCTGTACAACAAAAACAGCTGAAGTGTTTTAATCAAGATGAATTGAAATAAAGGAATTCAGCCCAAAGTCAGTAAATGGAATAATAAAAAAAACTGCCTCCAAAAGTGGTCATAGCCTTGAACTGTGTGGTCAGTTTGATAACTTTGTATTGGACATGGACAAATGCCGAATAGAGAAATAAACAAAATTTTCGCTACATTTTTATTGTCTCTGTTGTATTTTCCAGACACTTTTCATGAACAGTTTTCCATAATCACATGCGCACCAATGCCTTATTATTAGAATTTTTCATAGGACAGTTTGGGAAATTGAGTGATGTACAGTTGTGTTCAAAATTATTCAACCCCCACTGAAATTGAATGTTTTGGCCAGTTTGACATTGTTTTTGATCATTTCAGTCATCTTGTTTACAATTAAATCAAAAAGGCACTTGTAAGTCAGACAAATATAACATAACATTTATAATGAAATAACCACAAATGTCTTTTCTGTGCTGACATCATTATCAGTTTTATTCAACCCCCAAGTCACATTCAATCTTAGTACTTAGTACAACATCCTTTGCCAGTTATAACAGCTTTTAAACGTGAAGCATAGCTTGACACAAGTGTCTTGCAGCGATCTACGGGTATCTTCGCCCATTCTTCTCGGGCAAAAGACTCCAGTTCAGTCACATTCTTAGGCTTGCGCGCTGCAACTGCTTTCTTTAAGTCCCACCAGAGGTTCTCAATCGGATTTAAGTCTGGTGACTGCGATGGCCACTTCAAAATGTTCCAGCCTTTAATCTGCAACCATGCTCTAGTGGACTTGGAGGTATGCTTGGGATCATTGTCCTGTTGAAGGGTCCAACGTCTCCCAAGCCTCAGGTTTGTGACGGACTGCATCACATTTTCATCCAATATCTCCTGGTACTGAAGAGAATTCATGGTACCTTGCACACGCTGAAGCTTCCCTGTACCTGTAGAAGCAAAACAGCCCCAAAGCATGATTGACCCCCGCAATGCTTCACAGTAGGCAAGGTGTTCTTTTCTTCATAGGCCTTGTTCTTCCTCCTCCAAACATAGCGTTGATCCATGGGCCCAAACAGTTCTAATTTTGTTTCATCAGTCCACAGAACACTATCCCAAAACTTTTGTGGTTTGCCCACATGACTTTTGGCATACTGCAGTCGACTCTTCTTATTCTTTGGAGACAGCAAGGGGGTGCGCCTGGGAGTTCTGGCATGGAGGCCTTCATTACGCAGTGTGCGCCTTATTGTCTGAGCTGAAACTTCAGTACCCGCATCTGACAAATCTTTTTTCAGTTCCTCAGCAGTCACACGGGGACATTTCTCCACTTTGCGCTTCAGGTAGCACACAGCAGTCGAAGTCAGCATCTTCTTTCTGCCACGACCAGGTAGCGTTTTAACAGTGTCCTTTGCCTTGAATTTGCGAATGATGCTTCCGATGGTGTCTCTTGGTATGTTTAACATCTTTGCAATCTTCTTATAGCCATTGCCCTTCCTGTGAAGAGAAATCACCTCTTCTCTTGTCTTCCTGGACCATTCTCTTGACTTCACCATGTTTGTAAACACACCAGTAAATGTCTAGAAGGAGCTGAGTATCACAGCCATTTTACATCTGCCCAATTGGTGCTTATTATGCTTGATTGCTGCTCCTTGACATCCACAGGGGTTTTCAATACCTGATCGAAAACACTTGAATGAACCTCTGTTCTTAAGAGTGGTCGTCTTTAAGAGGTTGAATAATTGTGTCAATGAAGAAATCACAAAAAAAACATTTAATACTGTATTACAAAAACAATTGATGTCATTTTAGTTGCATTTGGTTCTTTAAAAAGTCCTTGTAAGATTTCATTCTGAATACAATTACAAATGTACACTAAATTCCCTAAAACCCTGTACAGCATTGGGGGTTGAATAATTGTGAACACAACTGTATGCTATGAGATTAGTGATGATCGAATATGCCCATATTCGAATTCGCGATATTTCGCGAATATTTTGTAAAATATTCGCGATATATTCGCAAATTCGAATATTCGTATTCGTCATCATTTAATCGCCATCTTTTTTTATAAAACCGCGGATAATCGCATAAAGAAATCGCATCGCTTAATAAAAATCGCATTACGAAAAATCGCAAAAAAGGCAGGATTTTGGCTATGGCTTTGAAAAAGAGCCTTGATGCAAAACAACACCTTAAATGAATGAAACTCAGAGTCACTCAAACTCATTTATCAACACAAGTGAACTGAAGTTCTTGAACTTATTGTGTATCATCTAATTTAACCAACGCGAATATTCGCAATATCGAATTAATGGCATGATATTCGAAAAAATCGCGAAATCGCGAATATGCGATATTCGCATCGCGAATATTCGCGCCCAACACTATATGAGATAATGCTTCCACAAAGACGACTCCTAATATTCTTAAAATGTATAGTTCATAATATACCTCAGCTGCTACAAAATCCCTTTTTATGGTTCAATCATATTTTATTGAAGCGAGGTTTTAGATAGACAAATACAGCCAGATGCAACCAGGCAAATTTAAAAGCAGGACATGGTGATACTCAAGATGAGGCTGCAATGGCATGCCATAATCAACACATAGGCAAGTATGGGGAAAAAATAAATAAATAAATAATAAGTAAATAAATAAATAAATAAAAGAACAGAGATGACAGGGGCACACAAGACAGAAACAGGGGGAGGAAGGGGTAGGGGATGTTGTCAAGCTAGAGGTATTACTCCAGAGGCCAACCAAGTGTGAAAGCTGGGAGAGTTCCTGAATTGTAGCCACGGGTCCCATGTCTGCAAGTAGGAACGCAGCCGATTGTGAGCCTCGGCTCCCAGCTCCTCCATCCGAACCAAAACATCTAGCGCATAGACCCAAGTAGACTTACGCAGAGGGTCCTCAGATTTCCACTGACGTGGGATGATCTGTCTCATAGCCTGCACAAAAACCTGAGGGCCCCTTTCTTGACTTGTTGTATCCTGCCCGAGTAGATAGAGAGCAAAGCCATCTGAGGGGACGGTGCTACAGAGACCCGGTACAAGGCATTATAGAGAGCAAAAACATCCTGCCATAGGGGAGCGACCCCAGGACAGTCCCACCAGATGTGCAACATAGAGCCTACAGAAGTGCGACATCTCCAGCACAGGTCGGAGACAGACGGATAAAATTGATGTAGCTTGACCGGGGTTCTGTACCATCGGGAAAGAATCTTGTAGTTCAGTTCCTGCAAACGGCAGGACACCGTCGACTTATGCGTGAACAGGAGGGACCTTCTCCACTGTTCAGCGGATATGGAGACCGCCAATTCAGTTTCCCAACCAGACACAAACCCCACTCCCTGCAAATTGTCAGCCAACGTGCCATCCCCCATCTCCCCAGCACCAAGCAGACCGTACACCAAAGAAATACCGTGGCAGGGTCCTGAGGACGCTGTGCAGAGTTTTTCAAAAGCGGTCAGAGGAGCAGATAATTGCGACCCAGGAGCCAGAGAACATGTAAAGTTACGGAGCTGAAGATACCTAAACCAGCGACCCGGTGAGGCCGGAAGGATGTCAGATAAATCATTGAGTGATAAGAGAGCCGAGTCCCTAAATATGTCCTTAATTAGTATCTGGGGTAAGGAAGAGGCCCGGAAAGCCCGAAGAGACCCAAAGTATGATGGAAATCCAGGGTGAATAGCTATAACTGTAAGGGGACCCGGTGTCGTGGCCAGCCCAGCTCTAGAAGCAAATTTCCTCCAGGCCTTCACCAAGATCTGGAGAAATGGAGATTGCAGAGACCGCGCAACAGTGTCACACGCGTCCCCTGGAAGCCAAAATATCCCGGGAATTAAATTTGGAGCCAGAGCATGTTCAATATCCACCCAGAGTTTTGAGGAGCGGTTATGAATAAGGTCTAGTATGCAATTCGCTACAGTCGCCCGGTAGTAAGACAAAAATTTGGGAGACCCACCCCCTAAGCTCTTTGTTCTAGACAGGATTTTATAGCTAATCCTAGCCCTGGAACCATTCCAAATAAAACGGGTCGCTATGGAGCGGAGTTGTGTAAAAAATCTATTGGGGAGACTACACGGGACCGTTTGGAGTAGATAGAGTACTTTGGGCAAGATATCCATCTTCAGTGCGTTAATCCTGCCAAACCAGGAGATGTGGAGAGGGGACCACTTCTGTAAGTCTGATTCTATATTCCTCAGGAGAGGTTTAAAATTAAGGGCGAACAGCCGATTGGGATTAGCTGGAAGGGTGATACCCAGATATCGAATAGCATCCGTTGCAACCCTGAACACAAAATCCCTTTTTAAACAATACATTTTACCCTTCTGTCCATAATTGATGACAAACTCTTTCAGGGCACAGCCACATGGCACATTGGACTGCACTGGAAACGCAATGCCATGTGGCCATTAACAATACAGTCTGATTAAATAGTGCAGTCCTAATTAGTTTAATTCGTTTGTTTCTCGGCTGCAGAGTGCTATTTCGGCATCATGATCTGCTGCCCGGAAATTAATTTACTTGCAAGCACTAACAACAGTTTCACCAGATGAAAATGGTTTTCCCTTATTCTTCAGATGATCGGCTGCATCTTTAGACAGGCAGATTGTCGGGAACGAGCGCTTGCAGGGACTTTCGCCCCTTATAATCCACCATAAACCACTCCTGTGTTGTCTTGGCTGTGTGCTTCATTGTCTTGTTGAAGGTTATCATTTGGCCCAGTCTAAAGTCCAGAGCACTCTGGTTTAGGTTTTCATTAAAAATATATCTGTACTTTGCTCCATTCAGTTATACCTCGGCCCTGACTAGTCTCCCTGTGCCAGCTGCTGAAAAACACTCCACGGCATGATGCTGCGCCTGCTACCTCAATGCCACACTGCAGGGACGGTATTGGGCAGGTGATGGGCACTGCCTGGTTTCCTTCAGACATGACACTTAGGCCTCTTTCACACGGGCAAGTTTTCCGCGCGGGTGCAATGCGTGAGGTGGACGCATTGCACCCGCACTGAATCCGGACCCATTCATTTCTATGGGGATGTGCACATGAGCGGTGATTTTCACGCATCACTTCTGCGTTGCGTGAAAATCGCAGCATGCTCCAGTTTCTGCGTTTTTTCACGCAACGCAGGCCCCATAGAAGTGAATGGGGCTGCGGGAAAATCGCAAGCATCCGCAACTTCCGCAAGCAATTGCGGATGCGGTGCGATTTTCCCGCATGGTTCCTAGGAGACGATCGGGATGGGGACCCGATCTTTATTATTTTCCCTTATAACATGGTTATAAAGGAAAACAATAGCATTCTCAATAGAGAATGCTAAGTAAAAAGGGCACTAGAGGGTTTAAAATAATAAAAACATAAACTTACCCCCTCCATTTGATCGCGTAGCAGTCGGTTACCGGTCTCCTGCTCTGTATTCAGCCGGGAAGGGGGTGAAGGACCTTCCGTGACGTCACTGGAGGTGATTGGACCATGTAACCCAGTGACGTCACGGAAGGTCCTTCACCCCCTTCCCGGCTGAATACAGAGCAGGAGACCAGTAATCGGCTGCTACACGATCAAATGGATGGGGTAAGTTTATATTTTTATTATTTTTAACCCTCTAGTGCCCTTTTTACTTTGCATTCTCTATTGAGAATGCTATTGTTTTCCTTTATAACCATGTTATATGGGAAAATAATAAAATCTACAGAATACTCCACCCGAAACCGGACTTCAGTAATGAAGTCTGGCTTCGGGTCTGGGTACCAAACATGCAGTTTTTTCGCACGCGCATGCAAAAAGCATTAAAACGTTTTGCACTCGCGCGGAAAAATCAAGCATATTCCCGCAATGCACCCGCATCCAATCCGGGCGTCAAACTTGACGCCCGTGTGAAAGAGGCCTTAGAATTGAGGTCAAATAGTTCAATCCTGGTTTCATCAGACCAGAGAATCGTGTTTTTCATAGTCTGATAATACTTTAGGTGCTTTTTTGCAAACTTCAGGTGGGCTTTCATGTGTCTTTTACTTAGGCTACTTTCACACTAGCATTTTAGTTTTCTGGTATTGAGATCCGCCATAGGGGCTTAGTACCGGAAAAAACCGCTTCAGTTTTGTCCCCATTCATTGTCAATAGGGACAAAACTGAACAGAACGGAATGCTCCAAAATGCACTCCATTCCATTTAGTTGCATTCCCATACCGGAGAGCAAACCTCAACATGTTGTGGTTTGCTTTTCATCCTGGGGTGCGGAGCAAGACACAATAGAAAACGGATCCATCCTCCATTGACTTTCAATGGAGTTCATGATGGTTCCGTCTTGGCAATGTTAAAGATAATACAACCGGATCCATTCATAACAGATGCGGATGGTTGTATTATCAGTAACGGAAGAGTTTTTGCTGAACCCTGCCGGATCCAGTAAAAACGCTAGTGTGAAAGTAGCCTTAGGCCTACTGTTGTAATGCGTTTTGCACGCGCGTGAGAAAAATCTGCATGTTTGGTACTCAGACCCGCAGCCGGACTTCATCACTGAAGTCCGGTTTCCGGTTAAGTATTCTGTATATTTTATTATTTAGTTATAAAGGAAAATAATGGCATTCTAAATACAGAATGCAAATTAAAATGGGTGATTGAGGGTTAAAGAAAAAAAAAAAAGTAACTCACCCCCTCTAATTGAGCGCGTAGCTGCCGGTCTCCTGTTATCACCCATTTTACTTTGCATTCTGTATTTAGAATGCTATTATTTTCCCTTATAACCATGTTATAAGGGAAAATAATTAAGATCGGGTCCCCATCCCGATCGTCTCCTAGCAACCATGCGGGAAAATCGCACCGCATCCGCACTTGCTTGCGGATGCTTGCGATTTTCCCACAGCTCCATTTACTTCTATGGGGCCTGCGTTGTGTGAAAAACGCAGAACATAGAACATGCTGTGATTTTCACACAACGCAAAAGTGATGCGGGAAAATCACCGTTCATGTACACAGCCCCATTGAAATTAATGGGTCCGCATTCAGTGCGGGTGCAATGCGTTCACCTCATGCATTGCACCTGCGTGGAAATCACGCCCGTGTGAAAGGGGACTTAGAAGCTTCTTTCTGGCTACTCTGCCACAAGGCCCAGATTGGTGGAGGGCTGCAGTGATGGATGACCTTCTGGAATTTTCTCCCATCTGCACACAGGAATTTTGGAGCTCGGCCAGATTAACCACTGGATTCTTGATCGCCATTTTTATTAAGGCCCTTCTCTCCTGATTACTTAGTTTGGTAGGGCAGCAAGATCTATGAAGAGTCCTGGTTGTTCCAAACTTCTTCCACTTAATTATGGAGACCACTGTGCTCTTGGGAATTTTTAGTGCAACAAAGATTAAATTTTTTTACTCTTCTCCAGATCTGTATCTACACACAATACTTTTTAGGGTCTCTACAGGCAGTTCCTTACTCCTCAGGGCTTGGGTTTTGCTCTGATATGCATTGCCAGCTGTGAGACCTTATGTAGACATGTGTCCAGGGGTGTTACGATCGCGGTTGCGACTGCGACCGGGTCCGGCGGGGGGTGGAAGGTTGGGCCGCAGTCTTGCAAGTGCTGTTAATGGCCAGTCGGGACCTCTTTGTGCCTGGCCCGCGGCGCTACTTGTGGAGTGCTGCGTACTATAGTATTAACCCACGCCCACCCCCACCCATAATTTCTCTGCAGCTGCGCCACCAGACACTTCATGGTGTGAGGATCCCGTGAGACCCATGACCTCAGTGCCGGGTCTCGCGGGATCAAGCAGCGCACGCCGGAGGATGTGATTGCATGAGAAGACCACGTCATCATCACCTCACCGGAGCGGAGCATAGTAGGTAAGTATTTTTTGTGCACACGGCCTTCATACTCACGAGGGGCACCTGGCAGTGGCGGCAGTGCAGCACAGTGGCACGCTGCACTTGACTAAACTTATGGTCAACTACTCACCGTCTGAATTCAGAAAGGGGGGCCCACACTGGCCATATGAGGGCGGGGCACTGGCAGCAAATTCTTCATACTGAGGGACCCGGGGGCAAAAAGTGAAATATACATGGGGGGGTGGGGGATGGGCAAAATGGAATATACACGGGGGGGTGGAATGGAATATACACGGGGGTGGAG
This sequence comes from Bufotes viridis, assembly GCA_033119425.1. Taxonomy (NCBI): domain Eukaryota; kingdom Metazoa; phylum Chordata; class Amphibia; order Anura; family Bufonidae; genus Bufotes; species Bufotes viridis. The sequence continues at coordinate 87,520,292 of CM065594.1, read as the reverse complement.
GGTGGAATGGAATATACACCGGGGGGTGGGGGTGGAATGGAATATACACGGGGTGGAGGGTGGAATGGAATATACACAGGGGTGAGGGGCAAAATGGAATATATACAAAGGGCGCAAAATGAAATATATACAAAGGGGGCAAAATGGAATACATACAGTGGGGGCGAAAAATGGAATATACACAGTGGGGGCAAAAAATTAAATATATACAGAGGGGGCAAAAAATGGACCAGGGAGGGAAGAAAGAGGGCCCAACCTAAAGTTTGCCCGGGGGCCCATAGAACTCTAGTTACGCCACTGCATGTGTCTTTCCAAATCATGTCCAATTAACTGAATTTATCACAGCTAGACTCCAATTAAGGTGTTTTAAACATGATCAAGCGAAATGGGAGATAAAACTTCAAGGGTCAGAGCAAAGGGTCTGAATACTTATGTCAATGCCAAATTTCAGTTTCTCCTTTTTAATAAATTCTGTTTTCACTTTCTCATTATCGGTTATTGAATCATTTTAGCACAAGGCCACAACATAAAATGTGAAAAAAGTGAAAGGGTCTGAAGACTTTCCAAATGCATTGTATGTATTATAGGGCTCTGAATGGTCTGTGGATCTGATTTGCGTCAGTCTGTAAACATATTGTGAGTTTGATTGTCTCAAACATTTCACATTCCACATATCCATATTTACATATAATGCCCAATGCAAGTATTAGGAACTCCTATGTTAACTACTATACAGTTAGGCCCCTTTCACACGAGCGAGATTTCCACGCGGGTGCAATGTGTGACGTGAACGCATAGCACCCGCACTGAAACCTGACCAATTCATTTCAATTGGTCTGTGAACATGAGCGTTTTTTTTAATGCATCAGTTCTGCGTTGCGTGAATAACGCAGCATGTTCTACATTGTGCATTTTTCACGCAGCCCTGGCCCCAAAGAAGTGAATGGGGCTTCAGTGAAAAACGTATTGCATCCGGAAGCAAGTGCGGGTGTGATGCGTTTTTCACTGATGGTTGCTAAAAGACGTTGTTTGTAAATCTTCAGTTTTTTATCATGCGCATGAAAAACGCATTAAAACGCATTGCACCCGTGGTGTAAAAACTGAACAACTGAACGCAATCTCAGACAAAACTGACTGAACTTGCTTTGAAAATGGTGCGCGTTTCACTGAACGCTCCCTGAACGCATCCGGACCTAATCCATCACGTTCGTGTGAAAGAGGCCTTAGGATGTCAGTGTACTAATAAGCTGAGCTTCCCCAGAAATTCTCATAATCCGTAATAAGAACTGCCAGCAGTAGCTAGCCCGCTTGTTCCCCAACAGAAATAAATCTATCCTGCCCTGCGCAAAGTTAAACATGGTAAGAATGACAATAGAAAACAAGACAAAAAAAAATAAAGAGTCTAGATTTTGCACTTGCTGCTAATGTTGTTTGCAGGCAAAGATTTAATTTAATATCAAATTCACTGTGACCAAAACAATCTAATTTATACTTCAAAGTAACCCTTTCATACCCATCTTAAAGTGTTGACAAACTGAAGTTGTTGACTCTCCGATCTGGTGTCATTCACTTGTTGTTACATGTATTGCCCACAGGATGGCAGTAGAGTTTTAGAAACGTGTTATATATAATCTGACTTAACAAGACTCCTATCTATAGCAGGGGTCCTCAAACTCTTTAAACAGGAGGCCAATTCACGGTCCCTCAGACCGTTGGAGGGCCGGACTATAGTTTAACTATGAGCAATTATATATATTTACCAGTATTTCAATGGGAATTATTCCCCCCCTCCCTTGTCACTCTTTCTCAGCCCCAGCTCCCTTGTCACTCTCATTCCCCCTCCTTCCCTTGTCACTCTCATTTCTCAGACCCCTCCCTCCCTTGTTACTCTCATTCCCCATCCCTTGTCACTCTCATTTCTCAGCACCCCTCCCTTGTCACTCTCATTTCTCAGCCCCCCTCCCTTGTCACTCTCATTTCTCAGCAGCCCCCCTACCTCCCTTGTCACTCTCATTTCTCAGACTCCTCCCTTGTCACTCTCATTTCTCAGGCCTCCTCCCTCCCTTGTCACGCTCATTTCTCAGGTCCCTCCCTTGTCACTCTCATTTCTCAGGTGCCTCCCTTGTCACTCTCATTTCTCAGGACCCCTCCCTCCCTTGTCACTCTGATTTCTTATGACCCCTCCCTCCCTTGTCACTCTCATTTCTCAGTCCCCCTCCCTTGTCACTCTCATTTCTTAGTCCCCTCCCTTGTCACTCTCATTTCTCAGACCCCTCCCTTGTCACTCTCTTTTTTCAGGCCCCCTCCCTCTCTTCTCACTCTCATTTCTTAGTCCCCCTCCCTTGTCACTCTCATTTCTCAGACCCGTCCCTTGTCACTCTCATTTCTCAGCGCCCCCCCCCCATTTTTGTGACTTTTTTTCACAGCGCCTCTCCCTCATAACCTTGTCACACTGCTTATTCATTACTCACCCCCTCCCCTAGTGTAGCGTGGCCGAGCTCTGTGAGGTCCGCGGTACAGGAGCATTTCTTTCCTGTACCTGGCCGGACTGATAGGAAGCGCACACTAAGTGAGCACTTCCTGTCAGTCCCGACGGGTACAGGATACAGGAAACAGAAGTTCCTGTACCGCTGACCAGACAGAGCTCTGCAGCTCTACACTGTCAGTCCCTGTCTTCATCCGCTGCAGCCCCCTCGCGTTTCCACTGGTAGGAGGTGGAGGCGCCCTGCTGAGCCGTGAGAAACGGCAAAAACACCCGGCGGGCCGGATCATTTTCCTCGGCGGGCCGCATGTGGCCCGCGGGCCGTAGTTTGAGGACCCCTGATCTATAGACTGCTGCTTTGGAGTGCTTACCCCTGGTCAGTAGAGAGTAGGATTCTTGGATAACTTAGATGCAGTTTGGACCGTGTTCTAGGTGAAGTGACAAGTTCCAACCCAACTTAGAAGTATTTCTTAACAAAAAAAACAATAATATACTACTACGCCACCAGCTGACTTTAAACGATACAGTAGTTTGTAAGGTGATCACTAGAGGTGAGTGAATTTCATGGTATGAAATTTGTTCACACTTCGTTTGGTGGTAAAAGCAGAATTGCATTATGGATTCCATTTCCACGGACCATAACGCAATTCTATGACAGAATGCATAACGGAATGCCTTTAGAGGCCTTCCGTTATTCATTCCGTCCTAATAGAAGTCTATATAGCCTGTATAACAGATCCGTACCGTTTCCATTATGCAGGAGAGAACTCCCCTTATTAACGGAAATGGGACAGATCCGTTTTGTAGCCCATAGACTTCTATTATGATGGAATGAATAACGGAATGCCTCAAAGGACCACATTAGCAGCCTGTTATGTGCCCCCAGTAGTATGTCCAACGTACTTACCTTGTTCCTAGCAGCACCAGGACATCGGCTGCTCTGGTCTGTGGAGAAGGCGGAGCCGAGGCCGACTGCTGGCCGGCCCCGCCCCCCACACAGACAAGAGGTGTTGAGAGCCAGCAGGGGGGAGGAATGATGAAGCAGGGAGCCGATGCCGACTCTCTGCTTCATCATAATACACGCAGGGCTGGGACAAGGTCCACCACCAACAGAGGCTGAGCTGCCCAAGTGCGCCCCCCCCCCCCCCAACTTGTGGAGTCTTTACTAAATACTGTTGTAATCACACATAAATATGCACAGTTTAATGTATCAATTAATGACGCACTGTTATGGAGGATCTGTGGATGACATTGTTATGGGGGGGATCTGTGGATGACACTGTTATGGGGGATCTGTGGATGACATTGTTATGAAGGGGATCTGTGGATGACACTGTTATGGGGCGGATCTATGGATGAAACTGTTATGGGGGGGGGGATCTATGGATGACACTGTTATGGGGTAATCTGTGGATGACACTGTTATAGGGTAATCTATGGATGACACTGTTATGGGGGATCTGTGGATGACACACTGTTATGAAGGATCTGTGGATGACAATGCTATGGGGATCTGTGCATGACACACTTATGGGGATCTGTGGACAACACTGTTATGGGAGATCTATGGATGACACTGTTATGGGGGATCTGTGGATGACACTGTTATGGGGGATCTGTGGACAACACTGTTATGGGAGATCTATGGATGACACTGTTATGGGGATCTGTGGAGGACACTGTTATGGGGGATCGGTGGATGACGCATTGTTATGGGGGATCCGTGGATGGCACTGTTATGGATTGTGACTCACAATGGATATTGGGGGCCAGCAAATTACAAGGAAGGCGGGGGTGGGGATGATTGATAACATACATATCTAAATGGCTGGGGGGTGAGGGCTTGACTTGAGCATCTACTGATCAGGGCATTAGAATAGCAGGAATAAATAACATCTAAATGTCTGGTGGGGTAGATGGGGAAGGGGGACTGGGTTAGATAATCTATACTGACATACATATGACACACATATATACTGACATACATATGACACACATACATACTGACATACATATGACACACACATATATACTGACATACATATGACACACACATATATACTGACATACATATGACACACACATATATACTGACATACATATGACACACACATATATACTGACATACATATGACACACACATATATACTGACATACATATGACACACACATATATACTGACATACATATGACACACACATATATACTGACATACATATGACACACATATATACTGACATACATATGACACACACATATATACAGACATACATATGACACACACATACATACTGACATACATATGACAACACATATATACTGACATACATATGACACACACATACATACTGACATACATATGACAACACATATATACTGACATACATATGACACACACATATATACTGACATACATATGACACACACATACATACTGACATACATATGACACACATATATACTGACATACATATGACACACACATACATACTGACATACATATGACAACACATATATACTGACATACATATGACACACATATATACTGACATACATATGACACACACATACATACTGACATACATATGACAACACATATATACTGACATACATATGACACACACATACATACTGACATACATATGACACACATATATACTGACATACATATGACACACATATATACTGACATACATATGACAACACATATATACTGACATACATATGACACACACATACTGACATACATATGACACACACATACATACTGACATACATATGACACACACATACATATGACACACACACATATATACAGACATACATATGACACACACATACTGACATACAAATGACACACATATATACATATGATGCACACATATATACAGACATACATATGACACACACATATATACAGACATACATATGACACACACATACATACTGACATACATATGACACACACATACATACTGACATACATATGACACACACATACATACTGACATACATATGACACACACATACATACTGACATACATATGACACACACATATATACAGACATACATATGACACACACATATATACTGACATACATATGACACACACACATATATACAGACATACATATGACACACACATATATACTGACATACATATGACACACACATACATACTGACATACATATGACACACACACACATACTGACATACATATGACACACATACATATATACAGACATACATATGACACACATACATAAAAACACACAATATGCACATTACATTACTTCCATTCCCTTTAACCCCTTACATTTTCTGCACATACAGTCTCTGGTGACTTGGAGGGAGAGGCAGGCTGCAGAGTATTCCTCCTCCTCCTCCTTCTCTGTCCCGACGCTGCTCTTCTCTCTGTGCTGGGGGAGGGGGTTGTCAATCTCTGGTGCACACACAGGCAGGAAGTCAGGGGCTGGGGAAGGTACGGAGCTGCAGCACACTGCACTAGACTGAGGGAGGGAGGAAGAACACCACTAGGGGGCGCAGGACCGGCTGTTACAGCAGCAGAGCGCAGAAATGGATGCTCTGCTGCTAATACAGCTACACGGCAGCAGCAGGGACTTGGTGAGAGTGGCCTGCGCCCTGAGGCTTGAGCGCCCTGAGGCTGGAGCCTCCTCAGCCTCTGTGTCGGCCCGGCCCTGAATACACGCAACTGTCTACTTCCTATGGAAGCAGAGACAGCTGCCAGAAAGCTGAACATACCTCCCCTGTACCAGTACAGTGGGAAAGCCACTGCAATCCGGGACTGTCCTGCCGGATCCGGGACGGTTGGGAGGAAGTGCCCAAAGAATAGTGTAGTTACCAGGCTAGATAGGAGCCAGGACATCAAAGGTACTGTACATCTGGTAAAGGAACTGCACAGAGCATGTATATGTATTTATATATATATATATATATATATATATATATATATATATATATATATATATATATATATATAATATATATATTTATATATATTTGTCAAAAATAGGCAGCACTGCTCAGTAATGGAGATGGGTGCACGCCCACAGGAACAGCCAGTCCGTGATAATAGAAGTCAAAAATAGGCAGCAATCCAGGATAAATCAAATAAAAAGTGTGGTTTATTCATGTGGTCAGGCGACGTTTTGGCTTTAAGAGCCTCTCTCAAGCAAATAATAAGGACAACATAAGCGTAACGCCATAGTGTCACCTGAGTGCATCCCATCCCCGTATTAGCCAATCAATCACAACAAACATATCGTAGGGCTATAGACCAGACGGGTTAAGAGAAAAAATACCCACACTTGATCCGTGCGCAGTATAGTCCTCTATTGCAGAAAATTCAAGAAGGTAATAGTGCACAACCACCATAACCAACCATCTTATTTCTGCATACCCCAATGTGCCCCTGAGGGATCTCCTCAATTTACCACACATACACAATCACCAGAGACACGTCCAACGCTTGCCCCCTGTGGTACGGACATTTATTAGATTGTATAAAAGTTATAACAAAAATAAAATGATAAAAAGATTAGCGGCCGCTGAAGTTCCGATACAGTGTATCATCCAATCTCCCTCCGATGTGCTCATCCAGATGTGCAATCTGTAAAAATAATAAAAATTACTACAGGAGAAATCATCCAAAGTTACTACCATAAAACACAGGAGAATATTGCCGGCATGGTTCAAGAGGGGAAAGAGGGCAAGCCACTTCTATATCATAATTAGTGATGAGCGGCAGGTGCCATATTCGATTTCGACGAAATTCGCGAATATTCGAATGAATATTCGTTTCATATTCGTCGAAATCGAATATTCGTCATTATTCTAGTTACCGCGATTAATATGCGATTTAAATAATCGCGTATTGCGATTATAACTTAAGGCTACTTTCCTATTGGTTTCATATCTAGAATTATAGCGAAGATGACGGATATGACGAATGTATTCGTCATATTCCTCAAAACGAAGATAACGAAGTATTCTACATCTTCGTTTTAGCAACCTATTCGTCAACTTCGCTAATTCTAGCAATCAAATAGGAAGGTTGACTATAGAGACAACTGTGTTTAATTCGCTATGCGATTATTTATATATTTTTTTAATAAATAGAATAATTATAATAATTATATCAAGTAATATAATTATTCTATTAAAAAAAAAAATCGCATAGCGAATTTAACACAGCTGTCTCTATAGTCAACCTTCCTATTTGATTGCTAGAATTAGCGAGGTTGACGAATAGGTTGCTAAAACGAAGATGTAGAATACTTCGTTATCTTCGTTTTGAGGAATATGACGAATACATTCGTCATATTCGCTATTCGCTAATTCTACCAAGCCAACCATAAAGTTCCTTGCTCATGGAGCGTCCCCATCACCATGGGAACATCTCCATATACTAAAATGTACTGTCGGATTTGAGGAATTACGTTGAAATCGCAATGCGATTAATTCAAGTTATATTAATCGCATTGCGATTTCAACTTAGAGCTGGGTTTATAATGGGTCAGCTTGCTAGAATGAGCGAAGTTAACGATTCAATGAACGAAGTTAACGAATATGGAATATAGCAGCACTGCTAAGTTGAATTCGCAATGCGATTAATTTAACTTGAAGTAATCGCATTGCGATTTCAACTTAGCACTGCTATCTTACATAGGCTAGAATTAACGAATATGGAATATAGCAGTGGCACTAGCAGTGCTAAGTTGAAATCGCAATGCGATTACTTTAAGTTAAATTAATCGCATTGCGAATTCAACTTAGCACTGCTGCTATATTCCATATTCGTTAACTTCGCTCATTCTAGTAGCAAGCTGACCCATTATAAACCCAGCTCTAAGTTGAAATCGCAATGCGATTAATATAACTTGAATTAATCGCATTGCGATTTCAACGTAATTCCTCAAATCCGACAGTACATTTTAGTATATGGAGACGTTCCCATGGATGGGGACGCTCCATGAGCACGGAAGTCGGCAGAAGCGGCAATGGGCACTGACTAGAGCAGCCAGGAAGCCAGGAATCCTCAGGACAGGTAAGAACTACTGTTGGGAAGAGGGAAAGAAAAAAATATAACTAAAAAAAAAACAAAAAAAAAACGAATATTCGAAATAGCGAATTTATAGCGCTATATTCGAAATATTCGCGAATTAGCGAAGTGCCGATATTCGCTAAAAAAATTCGCTATTCGAATATTCGCGCTCAACACTAATCATAATAACAAACTCACATTATATTCAACATTAAGACCCAACGGCTTAAGGGTCTGGAGTACATAAATCCACTCTAGATCTTTTTTCTTCAACATAGCCAATCTATCACCACCACATGGGGCATTGTCAATCACGCAACACATAAGATCCCTTTCTGTGTGCTTCAATTCTGAAAAATGTTTTGGTACTGGTAAATCAGAGTGTTTTTTCCGAATGGAAAACCTATGATTATTGAGTCGTGTTTTGAGGTCCGTGGACGTTTCGCCCACGTACAGTAATTTACATGGACATCTGAGTACATATATAACAAATAATACCTACAGTTTACCTCAAAAATACATAGGAGTAATCAGTCAACACTGGATAAGCATCTGAACCCTAATATAGCACAACAACCAGTGTATAAATAAATACCAAAGTCGAATGTAAAATACACGTATCAAAATTTATTGAATAATTAGACATAAACAGGGGACAGAGTAACCACTGAAGGCCCAGTAGTAACCTGGGCAACTACCCGGAGACTGGTGCCACAAGAAACGGTCCCGCAATCCAGAGAGGGCATAGGAGCATAAGTAACTGTAGCCAAAAAAAGCCCAATATATATAGATGGTAAATGACAAACAATAGTAATTCAAAAGAGCGGGTGACATAAAACAGGGCCAGCAAACCATTGGAAAATCATAATAGTTGCGGTGAGTGTGGGAAAATACCCATAAGCACCGACAATACTAGGATGGTAAAAGAGGTATGAACAAATGTACAAACAATGATAAAGCTGGCCATATGGCATGTATACACCCAATTACAAGCAAATCAATCCTGAGCATGAAAAGGCAAAATGAGATGTATATTGCAATTACCCATGACTGGGGCGGACCTGGATCACGGCACCACTGACCACCTTGATGCGCGTTTCGCCCAACTAGCTTAGTCGGAAAGCATATATACATATATAACAAAACATGAATCACAAGTCAAATGAAAGCGAATTGGATATTGTGTACCCGTCTGTGGGTGTACAAAATATCTGCCTTTAATAATGTGTCGGCAATTTACACAATTGAGACACGATTGTCCTCTGCACCAATGTGTTACTTGGCCCAATATCAGCTTTCACTAGCTGATCCTGTAAATTTTTAGATCTACGGTATGACATAATAGGAGGAGATGCAAATTCAGGAACTGTTGTATAGCACCCACTTAGGACATTCCAATGTCTTCTAATGATTTTAGCTATGTCAGTACTTAATTCTGTAAAAGTGGAAATAAAAGGAATCCTCTGGGTGCTACTACGGGGACGTTTACACTCAGTGGGACAAAGAACCCTATCTTTATGTTTTAATAACAATTTATACGGATACCCGCGTACAGAAAATTTTGTGACCATCCTGTCCAAGGTGTCATTAAGTACCTCCAGGTCTGAGACAATACGACGAGCTCTAATAAACTGGGAATACGGTAAGAATTTCACCATCACCCTTGGGTGATTGCTGCTATAAGTCAAAAAAGAATTTCTATCTGTGGGCTTGGTATACAATTGCGTGCTCAACTTGCCCTCATGCAGGATCACCGTTGTATCCAAGAACTGCACCTCATTCACCGAATGCACCAGTGTGAATTGTAATGAGTTGTCTACTCCATTCAAAAAAGCATGAAAATCCAACAACTGCGGGACCGTCCCATTCCAGAAGAGGAAGACGTTGTCTATGTAACGCCACCATGCCAGGACATGGCTGAAGTGGTGGGAAACATAGATGACATCTTCCTCAAATGTACGCATATATATATTGGCGTAAGTTGGGGCCACACGGGACCCTATAGCCATGCCCTGTAGCTGAACATAATACTTGTCTAGAAACAAGAAATAATTATATCTGAGAACCACCTCAAGTAATGACAAGATAAATTGACAAGCTTCTGATGTGAAGGAAGAACACTGTAACATACGTGAAATGGCAGAGAGGCCTTTCCTGTGATCGATTGACGTATATAGCGACACTACATCAAATGATGCTAGAGAATAACTGACTCAGAATCCGGAATAGTAATATCCCTGAGTTTGTTCAAAAAATCAGCGGTATCCAATATATAAGACTGGGCTCCAACTGCAAAGCTACGAAGTATCTTATCGAAGAACACAGCAATATGGCTGAATATAGAGTTAGAGCCAGAGACTATAGGATGACGGAGAGGGTCGACCAAAGTCTTATGGATCTTGGGCAATACATATATAACTAGAGTGACCTGATGTGCAACAATAAGGAAATCCTCCAGCTGTGCGTCTATAATACCAGCCATAACCGCATCAGATAGTATCACTCTAATTCTCTCTCCTATAAAAAATTTAGGGTCTGCATCGATCACTTTGTATACCTCAGTAAACGGGTAGATGAAGGCAGCACACACAGTCTTGTCGGGTCACCGGAATGCAACAGCTGCAAAACAGGCCACGGATCCCCAGTGGTCAAAACGAACAGCAGACATAAAGAAGTAGCAGCAGCATGTCCGGTTTCTTTCCTTTTATTCAGAGGACTTCACAGCATAGATACAAGTAAAGTGCAGATGCCACATTTCGGCTTGTCAAGCAACAAAGGCTGGTTACAGCCGAAACGTTGCATCTGCACTTTACTTGTATCTATGCTGTGAAGTCCTCTGAATAAAAGGAAAGAAACCGGACATGCTGCTGCTACTTCTTTATGTCTGCTGTTTGTATACCTCAGAGTCATTCATTTGTCTGCGTATCTGAGCGATATACAGTACTTATATGTATCAAGCACGACTACAGCTCCTCCTTTATCAGCAGGCTTAACTGTGAGGCTGCGGTCATGCTTGAGTTCAACCAATGCTTCAACCTCCTGCGAGGTTATATTGGGATGTTTAAATATATATATTAGTGATGAGCGAGCATGCTCGGCCGAATATCTGTTCAGCTCGAGCATCGCTATGCTCGGCACGTGGCGGTACTCGACCGCGTACTGCATGTGCTCGAGCGCAATGCTCGAGTCTCCGCCCTGCGCATTTCACGTGTTTTAAGTAGCCAATAAAGGTGCAAGTAAGTACTGCCCTCACTGTAATGCCAGTAGCCATGTTGGCTGCTGGCATTACAGTGATTGGCTGGCCGTAACGCACTATATAGCACCGGATGAAGCATGTTCGGCTCAGACCTAGACAGGGAGAGCAGAGCATAGGAAGGGAAAGACAGAGTAGGGAGCGATTTTCACAGTTTTTATTCTGAGAAAGCCCACAGACCCAAAAGTCCTTTTAAAGGCTACTGTGTGTGTATGTGTGTTTTAGAGTAGCAATCTATTTACCTCCTGCACTCAGGGACAGTGCTTCGGAAGGGACAGATAGTGCAGGAAGAGATTTTTACTGTTTTTACTACCAAAAGCTTTTCAAAGACCCCAAAGTCCTTTTAAGGACTACTGTGTGTGTTTGACAGCAGCACCATATTTTTATTTTATGCCTATTAGTGACATATACTGTACATCATCCACAGACTCTGTCTTTAATAATCTGGCTTTGTGTAAAAAATACTGAACAACATCTGCAAACAGTGTCTGTATTACAAATTCCAATAAACTGGGCCTAATATAGTGTCCATAATCTATGGTGTTCAGTAGCCAATACTGTAGAACATCTGCAAGACTGCAAACAGTGTCTGTATTGAAAATTCCAATAATCTGGGCCTAATATAGTGTCCATAACCGGTGTTGTTCTGTAACCAATACTCTACAACATCTGCAAACAGTGTCTGTATTGCAAATTCCAATAATCTGGGCCTAATATAGTTTTCATAATCGCTGGTGTTCTGTAACCAATACCGTAGAACATCTGCAAACAGTGTCTGTATTACAAATTCCAATAATGTGGGCCTAATATAGTGTCCATAATCTGTGATGTTCTGTAACCAATACTGTAGAACATCTGCAAACAGTGTCTGTATTACAAAATCCAATAATCTGGGCCTCATATAGTGTCCATAATCTGTGGTGTTCTGTAACTAATACTGTACAACATCTGCAAACAGTCTCTGTATTGCAAATTCCAATAATCTGGGCCTAATGTAGTGTCCATATTCGGTGGGTTTCTTTGACATATACTAGCCTGCATCCGAAAACTTTTAGTCTTTAGCGGACAGTAAAACAATCTGCGCCACATCCAGTGACAAAACCATTAATATGAAGAAGGCAAGCACTAAGGGACGGGGAAGTGGGCGTGATGCTGATGGTGCACGCAGAGGCCATGGCCCTGGGCGCAATGCAACTGTGCCTGCTGCCAGTGCACCAGAAAAAAACAAAAACATCCACCGTACCCAACTTAATGTCCAACTTAGCTGGGCGGCGCAGGACAACACTGTCCAAGTCGGACCAGTGCAAACAGTTGGTCGGTTGTATTGCTGAAGATAATGCTTCCTGTCGGTTAAGCACCCCCCTCTCGTCCAGTCTCTGTAGCCAAGAGTCTGCTCAACCGAATCCTCACTCTGATCATCCTTCCTCCCACCATCGAGAGGCTTGCCAAATGAGTGATTCCACACTCGGATATTCCGAAGAACTCTTTCCAGCGCCACTATTAGATTTGGCCCTCGCGCCCAGCATGCTTGAATAGAGACCTGAGATAATGTGCCCTGATTCCTAACCTCTTGAGCCTTCACAAGAAGATGACAGTCGTGAACGGCAATCATTCGTTCATGAGGTGGATGATGATGAGACACAGTGGTCATTCCTATGAGGTTGTGGTTAGGTCAAGTCAGGAGGATGAGCAGAGTGAGGAAATGGAAGAGGAGGTGGTGGACGATGAGGTCACTGACCCAACATGGGAAGGTGAAAAGCCGAACGAGGACAGCAGTACAGAGGAGGAGGGATCCGCAGCAGCGCAACAGTCTGGAAGAGGCAGTGGGGTTGCAAAAGGGAGAAGTCGGCCCACACCAAACAGGCCCACAACCGTTACACGAGCACCCCCATGCGTAAATCTACCTTGCCAAGGAGTATGTGTTCTGCAGTATAGCGCTTTTTTGAGGAAAGTGCAGATGACAAAAGAGTGGTATTTTGCAACCTGTGCCTTACCAAAATGAGCCGGGATGTGAACACTAGCAACCTCACCACCACCAGCATGATCCACCACATGGCATCCAAGCACCCTTATAAGTGGGCCGAACGCCTGGGTCCACAATCTGGGTCTGCGAGTCACACCACTGCTTCCTATTCCCCTGTGTTATGCACTGCTGGCCAATCCCCTGTCGAAGGCGCAGGCCCGGATGCCCCCCGCCCTGCACCTGGACCTTCGCATGAACCGTCAGCAACAACATCCATTTCCCTGTCCCAGCGCAGTGTCCAAATGTCGATAACACAGGCATCTGAATGCAAGCACAAATATCCACCCACAGGATATAACACTAAATGTGCAACTTTCGAAATTACTGGCCCTTGAAAGGTTGCCATTTAGGCTTGTGGACACTGAGGCCTTCTGCACCCTGATGTCGGCGGCCGCCCCTCGGTACGCAGTCCCCAGCCGCCACTATTTTTCACGGTGTGCCGTACCCGCCTTACACCAGCATGTGTCCCAGAATATCACCCATGCCCTGACCAATGCACTTAAAGGGAAGGTCCACTTCACTACGGACACATGGACAAGTGACTGTTGGCCAGGGATGCTACATTTCCCTGATCCCACACTGGGTGAATGTTGTGGAGGCCGGAAAGTGAGTCATATCCTCGGATGGCACAGGTGCTACCCACGCTCAGGATTGTGGGCCCTATGTCCATCAGCGTCTCCGCCAGCAGCTATGTTACTGGCTCCAACCCCCACTTTTCCTCCTCCACTTCCACCTGCTGCAGCAGTCAGCCATCAGTCGCTAGCTGAAAGCATGTTAGCACTGCTGTGGGTAAGCGTCAACAGGCCGTTCTGAAGCTGATCTTGCAGTGTCCCAGGGGGTCAGTAGTGTAGCTTTAGGTATGCTGGGCTTTGTAGTGCAGGGCAACCCACTAACCTGGGACCGACTGTCGTCTTCAATCGGGTCAGCACTGGAACAGGCAAGTGATGAATGTCGTGACGCCAGTGCCAATTGAACAGTGGCACACCGTGTAGTGATAGGTGGAATAATTGAGGAATCTTTATATACTTGAATAACAGGATAACTTTACTGAACGTAGTTGAAGATAGATGAACAGTCAGTAAGTACAGTTCCAGAATATTCCACACGTTACAATACAGTCACAGCAGTGGTTCAGGCTATTAATCACAGTCCCAAAAGGCTATCTTCAAGACAGGCCTCCTAAGATCGGGGCTTTCCTCTTACTCTGAATGCAGCAATACACTTCAGGCAACTGTTCTCTCTCTCCAGGGATACTTGTCCTGTATGCAGCTTGACTAAGGAGGCAACACTTCTCCACTAGTTCTAGGGTCTGGACTGCTCCTCCTAGGGAATGAATCTTCCTAGGTTGGACCCTCTCAGGCCATAGGGCCTGGGCTGACTTCAACAGGCGCAAGGCCTGGGCCTTGCCTTCACAGGCTCATGGCCTGGGCTTGACTTAGACTTAGACTCAGACTAGACTGCCTTTTCTTTCCCTGACTGGGCCTATATATATCTAGGGCTCCCTAGCTCCCTCTAGTGTCTAAGAGCTGGAATGACATCCCTAGCAGGCCTGCACATGGCAATATCACAGTAACAGGGAAGTATAAGCATTGCATTACATGAAGATGTTTTACACCAACCTCCCCATATTTGAGGGGAACGACCGCACACAAGTGACCCTTCTGTAGTGACGGGCATTACAACTCCCGTACACTACATACCCCGCTGCTTTAAGCTGAGTACGACCTCGTACTCAATCAGGGCCCGCCCAACTGGAATTTTCACCTGAAATTGAAAAAAGAAACATGCAGGCATACATAGCATACATATACGTAATTCATCTGCATATATATTCCTATCCGGTCCGTTGGCAAAGGTGAAGTGTGGTGACAAGGGGCGTCGTTCTCTTCCTTCAGGATAATGAATGGAACTGGGGCGCTGACCTGGCACAGCGGATGTTAGGGAATACCAGGATAGTCCATGACTGCGTAATGGTAGGTCCATAATGACATATTATAAAAGTTGGCTCACACTTTTGGAGTCCATGGAATTGATCATCTCAGAGGCTCGCACTTGGGGAGTCCATCTCTGGGCACATTGACTTGAATAAAAATTGTAATAAATATAGTCTGCAGCACACACATAATACTGACAATACAGGACTCTGACAATACCAGGGATACACTATCCTGGCAAGTCCTGCTTACCCTTTTAAGTGCTGACATAAAAATTCCTTTTCAACCTGAAATGGGGGTTAAAAAGGGAAAAGGTGCAAAAATAGAGCACAACTTGGATGAATAAGATTGTCTTCAAAGCAGGCAGGGTGTCCCGGAAACAGCAAGGGCAGGCTGGGAGCAGTGGTTCCACAGTGGCAACTTAATTTTCACAAACATGCCACCGGCCGTGGGGAACTGGCAGCAAGCTCTACCAGCCTGACAACATAAGGGACAGCTCCTGCAACAAGTATTTATGATGACCCTGTGAGATTTCAACAAAATGGCCTAGCAGGCCTGCTTACAGGTAGGTATCAAAAGAACCTTGTTCATCAGAGGTGGTGCAGCCCGGTACTGCCCGCAACCTGGGCCATGTACCAGGGGCACCTGAAGGCTGTGCCCACCAGACAGCATGGGCCGGAATCATCACCGGGACAGGGCCTATCCATCTCATTGGCCCGCTTGGTTGAGGATTCGCAGGAGTGGCTGGTCTCGGGACACGGGCCGGCACTGGGGCAGACACTTCCACTGGCCGGGATAAGGGGGTCCCGTCAAGACGGACTCGGCTCCTGGCATATGTCAGTTTGTCCGTTTTTACACTGACTTTGGGTGGTTCAGCGCTAGTGGAAGGACCTCGTACTACGGGTTCAGGCTGTACAGGGGCACAGGTGACTCACCACGGTTGGCCTGTTGCGATGCGGTCCTGGAACTGGCCACTTGACGCAGGCCATCCAGGTATACTTGCAGCTTGGTGATCCGCTCCTCCAGGGCGGCGATCTCACTGCTGGATTCCGGTGCATTTGCAGCAGGCTCAGGGGACGTCTCCTCTCTATGGTTTCCCCGCAGGTTATCCAGGGCCTCACCAAACTGGGCCATCCGCTCCCAATCTGCGGCTGTTTTCTCCCGTCGTGGCAGCTCTGGAGAGGGATATGGACTTGCAGGCTTGTCCAAGACGGTTGGCTGCCAGAAGATGTTCGGGCCTAAGAATGAGCCCTTCTCCTGATAGGTATTTTGGATTGGCCCCGGCGGTCTTCCGTCTCCGCCGGGTCCTCTGCCTCTTCCCAGTTTTCTGGTACTGGTCCTGGACGGGTCACCGCGGTGGCATATGGGCCTCGCAGGCCCTCCACAGGAGTGAACTCCACCCGCTCACCCACTAGTAGATTATGCAGTCTCTCCGGTAGGTAACTCCGTTTAACAGACCGGCGATTTACATAATAATTGCGGTTGGTGCCAGTCTCCTGGATAAATCCAAACCCCCGGGCCTTGTCAAATTCAAGCACAATTCCTGTGCGGCGCTCCAACTGGGGTTTGCCCTGAACGGAGTCTTCAAAGATACGTTTAGTGACCTCCTCAAAGTACTTCTTCTTGGTGGTGGTCTTCAGGGTTGCCACCACGCGGATCTCTGCCATCAGAGCCGACCACGCAGGGTTCCGTGGGAGAAAGCCTTCCCGCGGCCCGTGGAAACGGCAAGGTTCGACCTGTGGCCATGGGCAGGTCTGGGCCACTTTACTTGGGGCAGAAGTAGGAGCTGCAGGGCACTCACTAGTTGCTCTTGGAGTCGCCTCCATCGCTGCTCCTAAGGATCCGGATCCCTCTGGTTCAGGCAGGCAGTCACAGAGCAGGGTGAGCCACTGTTGCTGCAGGCTCCTCCCCGTCGCTGCTGGCATGCCCCCTAGGTATTCCAGTATATGGTAGGCGGCTTCTATATTATAATCCGCAAAGGTAGGCGGTATCTCCAGGCAGTTTTCTCCTCCCTCTTGGAGGGTCTTGGTGCCAAATCTTCGCGCAACTGAGGACAGTGATGGCGCAGGAAGAAGCCTAACGGCGCCGGCGGCCATCTTGGGCGCCATGTTGCAGCCATTCACTGACAGCAAGCGGATGGCAGAAAAAGTCCAGAAATTGCAATCCACAAGCCCGATTTTCTCTCTGGGGGTAGCGCAACACAGCACAGCGCCTCCGATTTCTCCCAGGCACAATTGTAATCCACAGGCTTGGAAATAAAGGGTACAGTCCTTGCAATACGGTGGTGGAATAGTTAAAGCACACAGTTCACACTCCTCTGCACTCCAGAAGCATGCGATCCTGTTCGTGACGCCGAAAAGAGCGATGCAGTGTCCCAGGGGGTCAGTAGTGTAGCTTTAGGTATGCTGGGCTTTGTAGTGCAGGGCAACGCACTAACCTGGGACCGACTGTCGTCTTCAATCGGGTCAGCACTGGAACAGGCAAGTGATGAATGTCGTGACGCCAGTGCCAATTGAACGGTGGCACACCGTGTAGTGATAGGTGGAATAATTGAGGAATCTTTATATACTTGAATAACAGGATAACTTTACTGAACGTAGTTGAAGATAGATGAACAGTCAGTAAGTACAGTTCCAGAATATTCCACACGTTACAATACAGTCACAGCAGTGGTTCAGGCTATTAATCACAGTCCCAAAAGGCTATCTTCAAGACAGGCCTCCTAAGATCGGGGCTTTCCTCTTACTCTGAATGCAGCAATACACTTCAGGCAACTGTTCTCTCTCTCCAGGGATACTTGTCCTGTATGCAGCTTGACTAAGGAGGCAACACTTCTCCACTAGTTCTAGGGTCTGGACTGCTCCTCCTAGGGAATGAATCTTCCTAGGTTGGACCCTCTCAGGCCATAGGGCCTGGGCTGACTTCAACAGGCGCAAGGCCTGGGCCTTGCCTTCACAGGCTCATGGCCTGGGCTTGACTTAGACTTAGACTCAGACTAGACTGCCTTTCCTTTCCCTGACTGGGCCTATATATATCTAGGGCTCCCTAGCTCCCTCTAGTGTCTAAGAGCTGGAATGACATCCCTAGCAGGCCTGCACATGGCAATATCACAGTAACAGGGAAGTATAAGCATTGCATTACATGAAGATGTTTTACACCAACCTCCCCATATTTGAGGGGAACGACCGCACACAAGTGACCCTTCTGTAGTGACGGGCATTACAGCTCCCATACACTACATACCCTCGCTGCTTTAAGCTGAGTACGACCTCGTACTCAATCAGGGCCCGCCCAACTGGAATTTTCACCTGAAATTGAAAAAAGAAACATGCAGGCATACATAGCATACATATCACGTAATTCATCTGCATATACAATTCATATCAGGTCCGTTGGCAAAGGTGAAGTGTGGTGACAAGGGCGTCGTTCTCTTCCTTCAGGATAATGAATGGAACTGGGGCGCTGACCTGGCACAGCGGATGTTAGGGAATACCAGGATAGTCCATGACTGCGTAATGGTAGGTCCATAATGACATATTATAAAAGTTGGCTCACACTTATGGAGTCCATGGAATTGATCATCTCAGAGGCTCGCACTTGGGGAGTCCATCTCTGGGCACATTGACTTGAATAAAAAGTAATAAATATAGTCAGCAGCACACACATAATATTGACAATACAGGACTCTGACAATACCAGGGACACGTTATCCTGGCAAGTCCTGCTTACCCTTTAAGTGCTGACATGAAAATCCCTTTCAACCTGAAATGGGGGTTAAAAAGGGGAAAAAGGTGCAAAAATAGAGCACAACTTGGATGGATAAGATTTTCTTCAAAGCAGGCAGGGTGTCCCGGAAACAGCAAGGGCAGGCTGGGAGCAATGGTTCCACAGTGGCAACTTAATTTTCACAAACATGCCACCGGCCGTGGGGAACTGGCAGCAAGCTCTACCAGCCTGACAACATAAGGGACAGCTCCTGCAACAAGTATTATGATGTCCCTGTGAGATTTCAGCAAAATGGCCTAGCAGGCCTGCTCACAGGTAGGTATCATAAGAACCCTGTTCATCAGAGGTGGTGCAGCCCGGTACTGCCCGCAACCTGGGCCATGTACCAGGGGCACCTGAAGGCTGTGCCCACCAGACAGCATGGGCCGGAATCATCACCGGGACAGGGCCTATCCATCTCATTGGCCCGCTGGGTTGAGGATTCGCAGGAGTGGCTGGTCTCGGGACACGGGCCGGCACTGGGGCAGACACTTCCACTGGCCGGGATAAGGGGGTCCCGTCAAGACGGACTCGACTCCTGGCATAGGTTAGTTTGTCCGTTTTTACACTGACTTTGCGTGGCTCAGCGCTAGTGGTAGGACCTCGGACTACGGGTTCAGGCTGTACAGGGGGCACAGGTGACTCACCACGGTTGGCCTGTTGCGATGCGGCTCCTGGAACTGGCCACTTGGCGCAGGCCATCCAGGTACACTTGCAGCTTGGTGATCCGCGCCTCCAGGGTGGCGATCTCACTGCTGGATTCCGGTGCATTTGCAGCAGGCTCAGGGGACGTCTCCTCTCTATGATTCCCCCGCAGGTTATCCAGGGCCTCACCAAACTGGGCCATCCGCGCCCAATCTGCCGCTGTTTTCTCCCGTCGTGGCAGCTCTGGAGAGGGATATGGACTTGCAGGCTTGTCCAAGATGGTCGGCTGCCAGAAGATGTTCGGGCCTAAGAAGGAGCCTTTCTCCTGATAGGTATTTCGGATTGGCCCCGGCGGATCTTCTGTCTCCGCCAGATCCTCTGCCTCTTCCCAGTTTTCTGGTACTGGTCCTGGACGGGTCACCGCGGTGGCATATGGGCCTCGCAGGCCCTCCGCGGGAGTGAACTCCACCCGCTCGCCCACTAGTAGATTATGCAGTCTCTCCGGTAGGTAACTCCGTTTAACAGACTGGCGATTTACATAATAATCGCGGTTGATGCCAGTCTCCTGGATAAATCCAAACCCCCGGGCCTTGTCAAATTCAAGCACAACTCCTGTGCGGCGCTCCAAATGGGGTTTGCCCTGAACGGAGTCTTCAAAGATACGTTTAGTGACCTCCTGAAAGTACTTCTTCTTGGTGGTGGTCTTCAGGGTTGCCGCCACGCGGATCTCTGCCATCAGAGCCAACCACGCAGGGTTCCGTGGGAGAAAGCCTTCCCGCGGCCCGTGAAAAAGGCAAGGTTCGGCCTGTGGCCATGGGCAGGTCTGGGCCACTTCACTTGGGGCAGAAGCAGGAGCTGCATGGCACTCACTAGTTGCTCTTGGGGTCGCCTCCATCGCTGCTCTTAAGGATCTGGATCCCTCTGGTTCAGACAGGCAGTCGCGGAGCAGGGTGAGCCACTGTTGCTGCAGGCTCCTCCCCGTCGCTGCTGGCACGCCCCCTAGGTATTCCAGTGTATGGTAGGCGGCATCCATATTATAATCCGCAAAGGTAGGCGGTATCTCCAGGCAGTCTTCTTCTCCCTCTTGGAGGGTCTTGGCGCCAAATCTTCGCGCCACTGAGGACAGTGATGGCGCAGGAAGAAATCTAACGGCGCCGGCGGCCATCTTGGGCGCCATGATGCAGCCATTCACTGACAGCAAGCATGATGGCAAAAAGTCCATAAAAATACACTTTGAAGCGGCGATTTTCTCTCTGGGGGTAGCGCAACACAGCACAGCTCCGATTCCTCCCAGGCACAATTGTAATCCACAGACTTGGAAATAAAGGGTACAGTCTTTGCAATACGGTGGTGGAATAGTTAAAGCACACAGTTCACACTCCTCTGCACTCCAGAAGCATGCGATCCTGTTCGTGACGCCAAAAAGAGCGATGCAGTGTCCCAGGGGGTCAGTAGTGTAGCTTTAGGTATGCTGGGCTTTGTAGTGCAGGGCAACCCACTAACCTGGGACCGACTGTCGTCTTCAATCGGGTCAGCACTGGAACAGGCAGGTGATGAATGTCGTGACGCCAGTGCCAATTGAACGGTGGCACACCGTGTAGTGACAGGTGGAATAATTGAGGAATCTTTATATACTTGAATAACAGGATAACTTTACTGAACGTAGTTGAAGATAGATGAACAGTCAGTAAGTACAGTTCCAGAATATTCCACACGTTACAATACAGTCACAGCAGTGGTTCAGGCTATTAATCACAGTCCCAAAAGGCTATCTTCAAGACAGGCCTCCTAAGATCGGGGCTTTCCTCTTACTCTGAATGCAGCAATACACTTCAGGCAACTGTTCTCTCTCTCCAGGGATACTTGTCCTGTATGCAGCTTGACTAAGGAGGCAACACTTCTCCACTAGTTCTAGGGTCGGGACTGCTCCTCCTAGGGAATGAATCTTCCTAGGTTGGACCCTCTCAGGCCATAGGGCCTGGGCTGACTTCAACAGGCGCAAGGCCTGGGCCTTGCCTTCACAGGCTCATGGCCTGGGCTTGACTTAGACTTAGACTCAGACTAGACTGCCTTTTCTTTCCCTGACTGGGCCTATATATATCAAGGGCTCCCTAGCTCTCTCTAGTGTCTAAGAGCTGGAATGACATTTCTAGCAGGCCTGCACATGGCAATATCACAGTAACAGGGAAGTATAAGCATTGCATTACATGAAGATGTTTTACACCAACCTCCCCATATTTGAGGGGAACGACCGCACACAAGTGACCCTTCTGTAGTGACGGGCATTACAACTCCCGTACACTACAATCTGCTTAGGGGACAAACAGCACACCGCCACAGAGCTGTGGCAGGGTATAAGGGACGAGACTGAGCTGTGGCTCTCGCCATTCAACCTACAACCAGGCATGGTTGTGTCTAACAATGGCCATAACTTGGTGGCGTCTTTGGAGCTTGGAAACTTGACACAGATCCCATGCCTAGCCCACGTCTTAAACTTAGTGGTTCAGCGGTTTATCGAAACCTACACCAATTTGCAAGAGCTACTAGTGAAGGCGTGCCGTGTGTGTGCCCACTTCCGCAAGTCGTCCACATCTTCGGCTGGTCTGTTAACTCTGCAGAAGCACTTGTGGCTTCCAGCTAACCAACTTTTGTGCGACGTGAGCACGCTCTGGAACTCTACGTTCTACATGTTGGCCAGGCTTTGTGATCAGCAGAGGGCAGTTGTGGAATATCAGCTACAACATGGTCATCGCCTTTCGAGTCAACTGCCACTATTCACAAGCGAGGAGTGGGCATTGATGTCAGACCTTGGTGAGGTTTAAAAAAACTTTGATGAATCCACACATATGGTTAGTGGCGATAACGCTATTGTCAGCGTAACCAGCCAGACCACCCACAGTTCGTCTTCTCAGCGCAAATTGGGCGATAAAGAGGAGGAGAAGCTGGAGACAGTTGCCTCTGCTACAGAGGGTAGTACCCATGGAACTTTAATTCCATCTGTTCAGCGTGGATGGGCAGAAGAGGAGGTTGAGGAGATGGAGAGTCATCCTGGTGCCGATGTACCAGCCCGGTGTAAACCGTGTAGCGGGGTGGGCTTCCCATGATACAGCGAAATCACGAATGAGGAAAGCAACTCCGACACCAGTATTGCCAAAATCCTATTTTACTTAAATGTGGTAATGAATGAGACCAAAGATTCTGGTCAAACCCAAATTTTTATACACCCAGTCAGGAGGCTGAGACCCTTGTGTTGTACAGCGTGGTGCCCCCTGGTGGATGCTGGAGGTAAAAGTGGTGAATTTACCTACTGGCGGGCTAAAATAGACCAGCCACGCCTTACCTGTTATTACTCTAGAATCAGGAACAATTATTTGGGTACGTGATACGGGCTAGCCTGCGGTACAGCACAATAGCTTACAATCCTATTACATGCTATGGTATTCCCTCCCCCAAAAACTGATGAAATAGCACATGCCTATAGTGTGTCTCCTAAATAAACAACAGCCTGGATTAAATTCATGCTTCTCAGCACTTAAACATGAAGTCCTTTGTTATAAGCAGTTAACAATACCTGTGGCCTGACAAACAGAAAACCTAACTAACTGACTATAGACCTGGTCTTAGTCTCTAGGGTCCTAGGTGAAAAAACTGTAATGAAGTACATGCACAATTAGTCTTACCGACCCGGGTCTGCTCTGTATAAGTTGGTGACTGTGGACGGAACAAGGGTTTCTGCAACTAGCATGCGATATCGCAGTGTCTGTGGCTTTACTCTTCAGGTCTCATCTGTATTACTGGCAGCAGTTCCCCTTCCTCTGAACAAGATCAGGGTCATGAACATGATCAGCTCTACTTGGCTGAAGCTCTGGTCCCTGAAGGATACTCTCACACCTGGATGTCAAGGGATTCTCCTCACACACAGCTCCTGTATGCTTCTCCCGGGCTTCACTCTAAGATGGCTGCTGAATAACTTCCTCCCAAGGCTTTGTAACTCCGCTCCTGAGAGTTTAACCTCTCATGAATATAGAAATATGCAGTCCGTTAGCTGTGCTTAGGAAACAGTGGCCTCTTGTGGCCAAACAGCAGAATGTCAATTCACATCATTTAACTTCATTTACACAAATAGAATGTTCACAAAATAAGAGCCGTTTCCCCATCTCACACCTGCACGTTGAGCAGAAGGTGGCCCAGTCCTTGGGCCTTTCGGTGTCTGGCATAGTTCAAGCCAGCATTGACGTATGGAGTTATAACTATGGTCAAGGACAATATATGTTGTCCACAGCCCACTGGGTAAATGTGGTTCTGAACCGGGCACACAAGCAACTTGGCCAGGTGATGGCAATTCTGCCTCTGCATTGTAATGCTGGAATTAGAGCCAATGCCCTCCTCTGCCTCCTCATCCTGCCAACTTGTCCCCACCTTCCCCTCTAGGTACAGTTCAGCATATCACCTATGCAAAGCTAGGTGTTGTCATGTGGTTGTGCACCTGCTCAGCCTTGGTGAATGGAGCCACACTTGGGAGGAACTGCTCCATGCAGGGGTGTAACAATCACGGTCGCAGACTGGGCACAGCGGGGGGGGGGGGGGGTTCATGTGTGTCCCGCAGCCCCGCAAGTGCTTTTTTAAGTGAGGCGGCTGCGGGCCCTCCCTATATTTCTTCCCCGCTTTATGCCTCCGGGTAGGTCCCTCAGCACCTCCGTGCAGGCCCGCTCTACTTGCAGGCCTCCGTGCAGGCCCGCTGTGTCTAGTGAGAAGAGAGGGACAGCAGGGAATGTTGTGTGAAGGAGAGCAGGCAGAACAGGAGCAGGCATATCTTCAGTGCTCGGCAATCTCCTGTGTAGGTCTGCCGATTTCCATGCACTGCAGCAATGATCGACCCTAGGAGCAGCGCTCCACATCTCCAGCAGGTACATCTAGACTAGCCCTATATCCAGCCAGTGTCGGGACATGTACAGACTGCTGATCCGTCCAGTTTACAGTCTGCCAGGGCAAGGCTTTCTCTCTGCCTGTGGTGAGCTCTGCGCTCTGCCATAGTTACTGATCCCCACTGCTGGGCTGTGACCGTCCTGTATGTCACACAGGACACTGCAGAGCCTATTAGCTGTCTATCTAACTAATTACATATCTATCTATCTATCTATCTATCTATCTATCTATGTCATATTTATCTTCTATCTATCTCTCTGTCTATTATAGCACTCACCTATGCCGCAGCGTAGTACAGGGGCACACACTGACTTCATACTGGGAGTGGGCGGGGTGGGGCAGGGCATGGATGGTCAGTGGTGCGGCAATGGCACTAATGTCCGACAGTGGGCGGAGGACCAATTCTAAGGGCCCAATTTGCCCTAGGGCCCCCAGATCTCTAGTTACGCCACTGGCTCCATGTCATCAATAAAGAAATCGAATACTGGCTGTTTTCTCGTAAATTGGAGATAGGAACCATGTTTATTTATAACAGGAAGAACATTTTGTCTGCGTTGCATCAGTGATGGCTGACCCATGCACCCTGCATAGCGCACATCTTCAATCTTGTTGTCACCCAAGTCTTCCACTGAACTGCAAGAGCTATTCCAGGAATCTGTGCATGCACTTCAGACACTCGTAACATGCAAAACATGCTCTCCTTGAGCTACAAAGGTAAAATGCTCTTCCCCAACATCACCTGATATGTAACGTTTCCACCCATTGGAACTCCGCTCCTGTACAAGCAGAGGAAAACAGTCAACGATTTCTTAATGCAGCAGATGAACAGGTTTACTCCCCGGTGTAAATTCCATCTTAGCCAGTGTTAGCTCATGCATGACACTTGCTCTTTGCTCAGGCCGTTTGAGGAGGACACTTTGTCAGTTGGCAGAATTGCGGCATGAATGATGTCATTCCACTCCTTCACATCCTAGAGGGGATGCTGAAAGATCTGACTGGCAAGACAACTTGGCACCTACATCTCATGACCACCTGAGCCCTGAGGAGGATGAACTGGCAGAGCAGAAGGAGGATGAGGATAAGGAGGACAAACGCCCAGGAATTTTATTAACACTTAGGTGGTTTTCTCTGCCCAAGGGACAGAAGAGGAGTATGAGGATGACAACAAAGACGACCCATATGACCCTGACAGACCATGGCAATATGCAGTGGAAATGGAGGCTCTCTGAGTCCCTTTGTGCAAATTGCCAGAAGCATGCTGTCATGTTTGCGTAGAGACAGTTACATTGTCAGGATTTGGCAGAGGGCTGACTACTGGCTTTCCACATTATTATACCCTTGCCATAGGTTAAAAATAAGTGCATTGTTTAGACCTTGGTTGGTGACTGCCTATGAGCATCATCTGCTGTTCTCAGGAAGGTCTGACTGGGGGGGGGGACCCTCTGCAA
The DNA here is from genome assembly GCA_033119425.1 of Bufotes viridis. NCBI lineage: Eukaryota > Metazoa > Chordata > Amphibia > Anura > Bufonidae > Bufotes > Bufotes viridis. The sequence goes on along the minus strand of CM065594.1, from coordinate 87,493,750 downwards.
TCACACACCACTGCCATGACTGGTGGTGGGATGGGGGTATAGCAGCAGCACCAGCTCCATAATCAGCATGTTAAGTTTGGAGTCTCTGATGACCAGCTTTCTTCAGCCACCTCAGCAGTGGGACATCCAGCAGAACCTCAACCAGCAGGTGGTGGTATACTTGGACTGCAACCTGTCGCCCAAGATCCAAGATCCCTGGACATGCAAACATGCATGCAAACTTGAAGTGTCAAACTGGCCGAGTTTGCCATGGTCATGCTTTCCTTCCTGGCCAGTAGAGTGGCATCAGAGCTGATGTTCAGTGTGGTGGGAGCATAGTTACCCCTGAGAGAACTCGCCATTCCTCCCAAAATGTTGAGAGACTAACCTTCATAAAGATGTATCAGAGATAGATCAACCTGGATTTCCAGACACCGGTGCCTGATGAAACAGAAAAGATCATTCTGCCACTAATGATCATACTGTACTGTGCTGCCACACCAGAATATTGTGCAAAATGGGCCGATACTATTGGCTACATGCTGCTGCCACCATTCTGAGGCTGCCACCCACCTGATGCCACCCGCCTGCTGTCTCTAGTGCCACACCTACAATAGGGCTTCTTAGCCTACTGATATGTACATGGTACATTTATACAAGGATGTGCATACCCCTGGCCCTTGTTATCACACTGTAGTTGTTCTGCTACTACTGTGATCTGCCACCATCTGCCCATACATTTTTTTAGCTATGGGGCGGGGTCCCATAAAAAAAATTGCTATGGGGCCCAGTCATTTCTAGCTATGCCCCTGGGTGACACCACCAGGATATGAGCGCTTCCATTATGGAAGCACCCATCTCCCTACATTCATCTGTATCGCCGTCCTCAGAACGGCGATACAGATGAACACTGCAGTAGGGCAAGGGAGAGGCGTCTCCCTTCCCTGTTCCTCTGATAGGCTGCCAGCACAAGGCCAGCATCCTATCAAAGGCCGGCGTAAGTGGCGTGATGATGTCATCGCGCCGCCTGAGCCGTACTGCTTAAGACACAGACCAGAAGTGGCCTGCATTGCATCTCTGCCATGGAAGTAAGTATGTATTTTTTTGTTAGTTTTTTTTTCTGTGAGGCGCTGGGCTGGGCTGCGCTGGGGGGGGGGGTCATTGCTGGCATAAAGGGGACACTTTGGGGGTATTATTGCTGGCTCATGGGGGACACTATGGGGCAATGGCTGGCATATGGGGAACACTTTAGGGGGCATTGCTGGCACATGGGGGACAATATAGGAGCATTGCCGACACATGGGGGACACTATGGGGGCATGGCTGGCACATGGGGGACACTATGGGGGCATAGCTGGCACATGGGGGACACTATGGGGACATCTACTGGCACCTGGGGGACACTATGGGGGAATCTACTGGGGACATTGCTGGCACATTATGGGGACACTATGGTGTTGGAGGGGAGAAGAATATTATGGGGGTATATTATATAGGCACATTATGAGGGCACTAAGAAGGGGCATTTAATACTGGCACATTCTGGGGGACACTATGGGGGAATCTTATACTGGCACATTATGGGGGTACTATGGGGAAGAGGAGAGGAGCACTATGTGGGCATTTACTAGGGGCATTATATAGGGGTATTTTATACTTGCACACATTATGGGGACATTAGCTCACCTGGCGGCACTGAGGGAGTTTTTTTGCACTGGCACACAGAACCGGAGCACTTTTAAATTAGTGCACATTATTATTATTATTGAAGGTGGCAGGTGAGTTGTTAAGAAGGTGGGAGGATGATGAAAAAGTAGGAACCTAAGATGTCTTTTGGTAAACTACAGAGACGAGAGATGGGTGAAAAATCATCATGGTGGTCTGGTCTGAAAGGAGAAGATGAGGAAAGAGAAGGTATGCATCAGAGAAGTTGCTGGATGTAAGGTATGTGGTGCTGTATTCTGGATAGCACAGAATATAATATGTTTGCAAATATGTGGGGGGGTGCTAAGCAGACAGAGGACAGATCGCCGGGGGTTAGGGTGGGGGGGGGGGACTGTTGGGGGGGTGCTCTAATTTAAACCCAAGCGATAACATGGATGGGAGTTTGAATAGTAAACAGACAGATGACGAGGGGGGGGGGCTAAGCAGGCAGATCGCCGTCAGGGGGGTTGCGCTTGGGGGGGGGGGGGGTTGTGACACAATTTTCTACTGCACCGGGTGACACCAGCCCTAGCAATGCCACTGAATACAATGTAATGTTTCAACAGTAATAGTGACAAATAGTGTAATAGTAATAGAGCAACTCAGTGTAATAGAGCAATGCAGTATCATAATAATAGTGCAATCAATAGTCATCAGCACTACAGCAGCAGTAAGTGTACACTGTTCAACATCTCTATAGTCACTTCTGGGTTTCTGCTACAAAATGTTTGAAATATATTACACTTACAACAAGAAGGACACCATTCATCACATTGGAGGCCTTCTCTAGGGAGACTATAATACTGTACACATAATCAATAAATCCCTGGAGAATAAAGAAGAACGCTAAGGTAAACCACACATACTGTAACACACTTTAAAATGAAGTACCACAGGCACCATATACACAAACAGAACAGATGTAGAATGTAGGGGGATTAGACCTTACCAAAGGCTCTTTTTGGCCACTGAGTATTATGCAAACTATAAATTGGCGTGGTATTAGAAAGCAGGACGTGCTACACCCAATATGTAGTGGCCCATCTATACTGGGGGGCAGAGCCTGCACTTTTGGTCCGCTGCTAGTGGGGATCCCCAGCAAAAATGCCGTGGGGGATGCCCGCAGTGGACCACAAGTAACAAAATAGACATCCTACAAAGGATAGCAAATGTGTGGATGTGATAAACAATATAACGATATAGATAGTAACATAGTACATAAGGCCGAAAAAAGACATTTGTCCATCCAGTTCGGCCTGTAATCCTGCAAGTTGATCCAGAGGAAGGCAAAAAACTCCTGTGAGGTAGAAGCCAATTTTCCCCACTTAAGGGGAATGAAAAATTCCTTCCCAACTCCCTGGATCAGTGAAACCCTCTCTAGTAGCTATAACCTGTAATATTATTACACTCCAGAAATACATCCAGGCCCCTCTTGAATTCCTTTATTGTACTCACCATCACCACCTCCTCAGGCAGAGAGTTCCATAGTCTCACTGCTCTTACCGTAAAGAATCCTCTTCTATGTTTGTGTACAAACCTTCTTTTCTCCAGACGCAGAGGATGTCCCCTCGTCATAGTCACAGTTCTTGGGATAAATAGATTATGGGAGAGATCTCTGTACTGACCCCTGATATATTTATACATCGTTATTAGATCTCCCCTTAGTCTTCTTTTTTCTAAAGTGAACAACCCTTATCTTTCAGGGTACTGTAGTCATAGGCGTGCGCACGGGGTGTGCCGGGTGTGCCAACTCCTGATCCGACCCTTCACACAGGCTTGAGGATAGTGGTCTGAAGCCTATGAGACAGTAGAGCGCCAGAATGGCGTTGCTCCAGGGAGGTATGATGTCGGAGGAAGAGGCGGAGTCTCGTCATATAGGGGGCCGGGCCTCAAGATGTGCAGGAGATTCAACAGAGCAGGTTTTTGGAGAGAGGAGCAGAAGCTGAAGGTCAGTATGTAGAGGAGAAGATTGACTGTTATGTTTACTTGGGGGGCTTTTTGCAGGGGCTGAAGGGAGGAGGAATAATCCTTGTACTGGAGACTGTATGTTAGAGGGGTTTGAAGAGAGGGGGGTGACGTGATATTATTTACATGTAGATTGTATGCTGGAGGGGCTGAAGGCAGAGGGAGTGATGTATTTTACACGGGACTATATGCTGGAGGGGCTAAAGGCAGGGAGCGATGTATTTTACATGGGACTGTATGTTGGAGGGGCTGAAGGCAGGGAGTGATGTATTTTACATGGGACTGTATGCTGGAGGGGCTGAAGGGTGCCTTAATTATTACTATTAGAGTCCATTCACACGTCTGTAGTGTTTTGTGGATCCGCTATACACCTGTCCGGAACCCCCATAGAACAGCCTATTCTTGTCCGCAGCTGCAGATTTTTTTTCTGGAGCCGCGGACAGGAAGTTCGGCAGTCCGCTCCGGAAATGCCGATGCGAAGATATAGGATTTGGCTCACACTGCCGAAGCCTGGCCCCAGACTTCAGGTCACACTGTACGTGTTCTGAATTCTGAGGCCTCACACCCATCTACTACATTATCTGTCCTCAGAGAGTTATTACTGTGTTATCTGTGGTGTTACATAGGACTGCAGTTAACTCTCTGAGTACAGATAATGTAGTAAATGTCATCACTGTGTTATCTGTGGTGTTACATAGGACTGCAGGTGACATTGACTACATTATCTGTACTCAGAGAGTTATCACTGTGCTATATGTGGTGTTACATAGGACTGTAGGTGACATGTACTGCATTATTTGTAAAAAGGGGCTTGTCCACAGGTTGGAGGGGCACAATTCTTGGCTTGCCCCGGGTGCTGGCAACCCACGCTACGCCACTGGAACTCTGCCCTGGCTGAGAGTCACCCCCCATATAAGTTTGTTATATAACGTTAACACATAAAGTATGTTCCCTGCTGCTTGCTACCTCTCCTCATTTATACCCCTGTATAATGTACCCTGATACCCCTCAGTTATATGATACCGTATAACTAAGGAGTATCAGGGTAATATTATATTACTCCTGTATAATTTACCCTGATACCCCTTAGTTATATTACTCCTGTATAATTTACCCTGATACCCCTTAGTTATATTACTCCTGTATAATTTACCCTGATACCCCTTTGTGTATATATATGTGTGTGTGTGTCTGTATATATATATATATATATACATACACACACACACGTGCGGTGTGTGTGTGTTTGTGCTTTAGGGTGCACACCCTAATGCAATAGGCTGCACACGCCTATGACTGTAGTTGCCCCATTCCAGTTATTACCTTAGTTGCCCTCCTCTGAACCCTCTCCAGCTCTGCTATGTCTGCCTTGTTCACAGGAGCCCAGAACTGTACACAGTACTCAATGTGTGGTCTGACTAGTGATTTGTAAGGTGGTAGGACTATGTTCTCATCACGGGCATCTATGCCCCTTTGATGCAACCCATTATCTTATTGGCCTTGGCAGCAGCTGCCTGACACTGGTTTTTGCAGCTTAGTTTGCTGTTTATTAAAATTCCTAGATACTTTTCCATGTCAGTGTTACCGAAGTGTTTTACCATTTAGTATGTACGGGTGACTTGCATTATTCCTTCCCATGTGCATAACTTTACATTTGTCAGTGTTAAACCTCATCTGCCACTTATCTGCCCAAGCCTCCAATCTATCCAGATCCCTCTGTAGCAGAAAACTGTCCTCTTCAGTGTGAATTACTTTACACAGTTCAGTGTCAGCTGCAAAAATTCTCATTTTATATACTAACCTTTTATGAGGTACAGTGTCAAATGCTTTGGAGAAGTCTACATATACGACATCCATTGATTCGCCACTGTCAAGTCTAGAACTTACCTCCTCATATAAGCTGATTAAATTAGTTTGGCATGACCGATCCCTCATGAAGCCATGCTGGTATGGCGATATTTGCTTATTTCCGTTGAAATCCTCTAAGATAGCATCTCTTAGAAAACCTTCAAACAGTTTACCCACAACAGATGTTAAACTTACCGGGCTATAATTTCCAGGCTCTGTTTTGGACCCTTTTTGAATATTAGCACAACTTTGGCTATGCGCCAATCCTGTGGAACATTCCCTGTCAGTATAGAGTCCGCAAATATTAGAAATAAGGGGCTGGCTATGACACTACTTAATTCCCTTAGGATACGGGGGTGTATGCCATCCAGTCCTGGCGATTTGTCTAGTTTAATCTTTTAAGTCGCTGTTGTACTTCTTCCTGGGTCAGACAGGGCACTTTTAATAGGGAATTTATTTTTACATTCAGCATTTCATCTGACAGTTTATTTTCCTCAGTGAATACATTGGAGGAAAAAATATTTAACAGATTTGCTTTCTCCTCGTCACTCTCTGCAACTCCCCCCTCATTACTGTTTATAGGGACGACACCTTCAGATTTATACTTTTTAACATTTATATAATTGAAGAACATTTTAGGGTTAGTTTTACTCTCTTTGGCAATTAATCTCTCTGTTTCTAGTTTGGACGCTTTTATTTGTTTTTTACATGTTCTATTTTTTTCCTTATAGTTTTTCAATGCTTCCTCGCTACCCTTCTGTTTTAGTAATTTATATGCTTTCTTTTTGTCATTTATTGCTTTCTTTACATTTCTATTTATCCACATTGGTTTCTTTTTGTTCCTTAACCTTTTATTCCCATACAGTATGTACCTCTCACAATTAGATTTTAGGATTCTTTTAAAGATATCTCATTTTGTGGCAGTGTTTTTATTTTTGAGGACTTTGTCCCAGTTAGTTAGGCCTGTGGCCTCTCTTAGTTGCCTAAATTTAGCTATTTTGAAGTTTGGTATTTTTGTTCCTCCCTGTAGAAAAGCTCTTTTGAATGATAATTGGAAGGTTATTACTTTATGCCACTATTTCCCAGGTGTCCCCCAACCTGCACATGTGTTGTTCTATCAGCTTTATTGGTTAATACTAAGTCCAGTATGACCGTCCCTCTAGTCGGGTCCTGAACCAGTTGGGAAAGGTAATTGTCTTTGGTTATTGCCAAGAACCTGTTTCCTTTATGCGATGTACAGCTTTCAGTTTCCCAGTCTATATCTGGGTAGTTGAAGTCTCCCATAATAACGACTTCATTATGATTTGCAGCCTTATCTATCTCATTTAGTAATAGATTTTCTGTGGACTCTGGTATACATCGGCTGCACCACCAATTGTTTGAAGACTAGAGTCTGCAGACACATCTCTGACATACCACATACATGGGATAGAGGTGTGTCTGCAGCTAGCCTTCACTTTGCCGCAGTACAAGCCGGCAGTGTGAATAGCATGCAAGTCCAGGGAGTAGAACGGGTCTTCCCCCCTATTAGAGGTGGGGACCACCGCAAAAAACTCCTCAACAGGAAGTCTTATTGGATATACAAAATGGGCTCCTGCTCGCCTAATGGCCTGAATTTGAAGCATGATCTGATCCTACATTATTGATTATTGTCTGTTGCTATTAATGATTTCTCTTTTAATCTTTTGATGTGCTTTTACTGTTTTTGTCTTCCTTCACTTTGTATTGGTAATTACCTTGCACATGGTGTGTGGGCGTGTATATGGGAGGCATCCCATCACTGAGGAAATTCTCCTCACCTGATGCACTCCCATATATATGGAGTCATTTTTAATGTTGCTTTGTCATGATTAAGGATCAGGATTGTCTCTAAGATCCGAAACGCGTAGACGCGACATAACTGTCACTGAATTTTTATCGCTTGAACAATAAAGATGAACATTGGTGCTACAAGCTGGACATCTTCCTATTTCCTGGTATATTAGGTGGTTTATAGTAAACTCCTATTAGTAATTTATTATTAGTTTTTGGCTCCATGTATGTCTACCCACAGTGACTCCACATGTTCATGTCCCTCATTTATATCTTCTCGGACTGTGGGCTTTAGACAGGACTTTACATAAAGGCAGACCCCTCCCCCTCTCCGGTTTTGACGATCCTTTCTAAACAGACTGTAACCTTGTACATTAACTGCCAGTCATAGCTGTCATCCAGCCATGTCTCCGTTATTCCCACTATGTCATAGTCCTCCTCACACATCACTAAGTGTACTTTCACACGTGCGTTGAAGGATTCCTTCAAGCAATTCCGTCAACGGAACTGCCCGACGGATCCGTTAAAACGTTTGAAAATGGATTTCATTTGCAAACGGATCTGTTTGCAGATCCATTTGACAATTGTATTGAAATAACGGATCTGTCTTTCCGTCGTCATCCGTAAAAACGGATTCGTTATATATAATTTTACCATTTTTAAAGTGGAAGAACGGATCCGTTAATGCGTCAATTTTCAATGTCGGAGCCGCCCTTAATACATTTCAATGGAAATTAATGGCGGATCGTCATTTCCGTCAAGTGTTGCGCTTTTATCTGCGTCCAAAAAACGTGAAAGGACTGAACTGAAGACAAACTGATGCAAACTGAACGGATTGCTTTCCATTCAGAATGCATTAGGATAAAACTGATCAGTTTTTTTCCGTTATTGAGCCCCGAGGTCGGAACTCAATGACGGAAAACTTTGACGCTAGTGTGAAAGTACCCTTATTCTAGTTCCCCAGTTTTGTTAGTCAGGCTTGTGACATTAGTACACATACAATTGAGAGGTTTATGTATATTTTTGACCCTACACCTTTCCTTCTGAACTGTTCTAGTTCCTCCTTCCATTCCTCCCCCAGTCCCACTACCTTGCCCCCGGTCTCTATCTGGACTATCTTCCCTTCCTATAATGTAATTACCCTCCTCTCCCTCCAGTCCCTAGTTTAAACACTCCTTCAACCTATTAGCCATCTTCTCCCCCAACACAGCTGCCCCTTACCCATTGAGGTTCAGCCCGTCCCTACGATAGAGCCTGTAGCCGACAGAGAATTCGGCCCAGTTCTCCAGGAACCCAAACCCCTCCTTCCTACACCAGTTCTTGAGCCACTTGTTAATCTCCCGCTGCCTTTCTTGTGTGGCTCGTGGTACAGGTAATATTTCAGAAAATACTACCTTTGAGGTCCTTGCCCTAAGCTTTTGACCTACATCTAATTTTGTCATTGGTTCCGATATGGACCATGACCGCTGGATCTTCTCCAGCCCCTCCCAGTAATCTGTCAACCTGCTCCACGATGTGTCGAACTCTAGCATCGGCGATTATGGTCTTTGTGACAGGTTGCCCTATCTGTTCCCCTCATAATGGAGTCTTCCACTACCAGCTCCTGTCTGCATTGCCCTGCTCTCCTGGTCCCCTGCTTACTGGAGCTGACATTCCCCTGACTGGCAGAGGAAGTGTATGGCTGCAGCAGTGCTGTCCCTGAACTGACATCCTCCTCATCTGCCAACCGTGCAAACTTGTTGGTGTGTATCAGATCAGGGCTAGCCTCCCTGGCACTCTTCCCTCTACCTGGCTTTGTAACTGTTACCCAGCTACCTACTTCACTTTTCTCAACCTCCTCACTGTCACTCTCCCCCTCATCTACCCCAAAGAGTGCTTGCTCGGTGGGAAGCAAACTCTTTTGCAAATTGTCAATGCCTCTCAGTGTTGCAATTCGCCCATTTAGATACTCGATTTGCGATTCCAAATATGTAATTTGCTCACATTTTGAACAAAGATATACACCCTCGAACGGCTGTTCCAGGACTGCATACATCATACAAGATGTACACTGGAGGGCGTTGTCAATTGTGCAACACATACTAAATGGGGATTACACAACAAAAGCAAAAATACAATATAATGTAGTAATAACTTAGAAACACGCAACGCAGTCAAACTCGCGTTATATATCTGCTTACATAAATAGAGCTCACTACACCAGCCTGTTTTTTTTCTTCCTCTGGATTCAAAGGGGATATAACAATAACATGTACAAGGACAGGTGCACTCTGCGGTGTGACTAAACCCTCATACTGGTGTTAAAATTGAGATTTTTGCCAATATATCCTACTGTGGAGGACATATCGGAACCTGAGCACCGCACCTAGGTATCTCAAGTAGCTTGGGACCTAACGCTACCCTACCTGCGCTGTATGGGCAATACCAGGGGCCAGTGGGCAAATTGCAGGAGCGTAAGGTCTGACTCACAGCAAACTCCCAGTTACCTTCAGCATGCAGCAATTCTTACAATGGGAGGAGGGAGAGAGCTCTGAGCCCCACCCAAGACTGACTGATAAGGCCCAGGCCTCACAGATGCACCAGAATGTTGCCTGTGGATGGAAATAAAGGCACATTTAGACTAGGAGTTTTTATACCTCCAAGCAATACTATATGCAAACTATAAATTGGCGGGGTATTAGAAAGCAGGACATGCTACACCCCATATGCAGTGGCGCATCTATACCGGGGGGTAGATCCTGCACTTGTGGGGATCCCCAGCAAAAATGCCATGGGGGATGCCCGCAGCGGACCACAAGAACCACAATAGCCATCCTACACAGAATAGCAAATGTGTGGATGTGATAAACAATATAGCAATATAACAATAACATTTACAAGGACAGATGCACTCTGTGGTCTGACTAAACCCTCATACTAGTGTTAAAATTGAGAGTTTTGCCAAGTTTTGCAGGGCCCGGATGGAGGACAGGGAGTCTGAAAGCCGGACTGTCCAGCCTAAAACCAGACATCTGGCCACCCTAGGGGCAGGCTGCTGTGGAGGTCACAGTTAAGGGGACGGTCCGCTATGGTGGTCAGTCTTAAGGAGCAGATTGCTGTAGAGGCCATTGTTAAGGGGACGGGTTGTTGTGGAAATAGCTGTTAAGCAGATGGGGTACTGTGAAGGTCACTAATAAAGGGGTGGCTGCTGTGGAGGTCACTGTTAAGGGGTGGGATCCTGTGGAGGTCACTGTTAAACGGGCTGACTGCTGTAGAGGTCACTGTTAAGGGGGGGGGATGCTGTGGAGGTCACAGTTAAAGGGGCTGGTGCCGTGGAGGTCTCTGTTAAGGGGGCAGGGAACGTTGACGGTCTGCTATGGAGGTCAGTGTTAAGGGGCGGGGTGCTGTAGAGGTCACTGTTAAGGGCAAGGGGTGTTGTGGAGGTAACATTTTAAGGGAACGGAGCTCTGTGGAGGTTACGGTTAAGGGGGCGAGTTATTGTGGAAGTCACTGTTAACGAGGCGGGATACTGTGGAGGTCACTGTTAAAGGGGCGGGGTACTGTAGATGTCACTGTTATAGTGGATACTGTCGATATCTTTTAACGACACACACAAACATTAAATGAAATAGATGAAATATACCCATGCGAAGCTGGGTCCTTCTGCTAATATATATATATATATATATATATATATACAAAAAAACACTCAGTATACTACTTAATTAAATGCATTCAGCTGTCTGCAAGCAACTTCCAGATCCAACTATAAGAAAAGGAATTTCCTTAAAAGGCCACGTCAGATGTGAGGGTGTGGATATCTGCAGTGCCCAGACTTCTCAATATCAGCTGATTGTGCCACAAGTAGTATGTCACATTATCTGACACAGACAAGTCCTCACAATCTATACAATGAGTCTCCAAAATACTTCTCATAAAAGGTAATTATATCCACCATTAATAGTAATTCACTTAAAGATATCTATCTATTTTGTATAATATATAATTGATCTCTATCAATCTATCTTATTTATATGGATCTCCTATATATCTATCTATCTATCTATCTATCTATCTATTTATTTAAGAAAACTGATATAAATACATACTGTAGATTAATTTGCACACAGTATTTTCTATTGCCCTGGCAAAACAAAATCTATCCTGCAAATTTTCTCAACTCATCGTAGCTACAGCTCACAGTACACGGAGGTGGAATGCGTTACTTTGTAAGAATGTGCTCCATGGGACACACTGCCTTTCTTAAATATTCTTCTTACTTTATATCATATTGTTTTTGAGAATATTGTACATTTTCTTTGCTTTAATGTTAATAGTCCCAGTGTTTATTTTTTTTAAATTCTTTATTTATAAAGAAAAATTACAAACAGATGACAAGCAACTGTACATAAAGGGTGCATACAGGATGCCTGAATAGAGAAACACAGATTACATACTCAGATTAAAGCATTACCAAAATCCAATAGAACAGTAGACTGTTAGGAGAAGCAGTCAAAAAGAGTATACTGACTGGGCACAAGGGGAGCAGACTAACAAAAAGACAAGGTGATTGACACTGACAAAACAACGCTAAAACAAGAGTAAGGGGCAACAAGGAAGAGCTGGGAGAAAAAGGAGTAGGAGAAGTGGTTTGTTGTGTGTGTGGAACCATTTTGTCAACCAATAGGTTTGACATTGGGCTTATCCTAAAGGCAGTTTTCTGGCAGTCCCTTACGATTCCTTTAACTCCTATGCAGGGATCTGGACTTTGCTGCCAAAAGACCACTACCTACCTCCTCGAGTAGTACCTGTGTGGTTGAGAGCTGACTCATGGGGGTCAGAGATGCTGGTACAGAACACAGAACGATCAGGGAAAACCGTAGTCAGGGACAGACTGAAGTCAGGGCAGGCAGAGTACGTACAATCCAGTAAACGATCCACGGTCAAAAAGTCAATATGGTGATCAGGCAGAGGTCAGGCAGAGGAGGGTCAGAGTCAGAAAATAGGCAGAGGTTGGCTCACATGTAGACAGACATAATAATACACCATCTCTGGAGGGCAAAAGAGGGCCAGGCAGTTCAGACTGCCAGAGCAGCACCAGCAGCATCACTAGGGTAAGTAGAGTGTTTCCCATGCCCAACCGGAGGAGCACCACTACAGGTGGCCATGGGCCACTGATGTAACAGAACCCTTTCCCTACTTAGACCACCTCTTCTTTGGTCCAGACAGTTGAACGCATTTCTACAGCATCAATGTTCTCAGCAGATGGGTGGCTAAAGTAATTAGATTGTCCAATGTGAAAGGAAGGCTTTGTCCTGCCAGCTCAATTTTTATGCAGCTGGATAACATCTCCCAGTATGCTGCGACTAATGCCTCATTATTCCAGGAGAGTTCAGAAGACCGAGTATGGAACTGAGTAGCATATTGAAATCAATGATGCTGTCATAGACCGTACTTCAACCCCTAGTCCCATAGCTCCCGGGACGTTCACCGTGCTTCCCTCTCCTACGTTCCTTGGAACGCAGGAGAGGGAAGCACGGTGAACGTCCCGGGAGCTATGGGACTAGGGGTTGAAGTACGGTCTATGACAGCATCATTACTTGGACATATCACTATATAAATGTACTGTACCCCTGTGACAGCTCCATATTAAGAGGACGTGGTGCCTCCTGCGAACAATATGTTAAGTGGGATGTGCTCTATTACTGGCACTCATCGTTTCACTTAGTGCTGACGCTCCCAAATAAGAGTGTTGGACCAACTGCTATATATTTTACAATTATCTGTACGGCACACATGATATAGGTGTCTATGCAGAAATCTTTCCTTTTCTTCTTTTTTTGTCCTCCTGATGAACCCCGTCTATTAGCGGGAGGAAACGCGTTGAGGCTGAAACACCTCTGAGGCCAGTAATATCAGTGCCCAAAGAGGTGATGATGTGCACAGGGGCTCTGTGGGATTTAGCTGCATGAGCTCCCTGTTCAGTGATTGATTTTGTGATAGTTTGGTCTGCCCCTTGGTGGGATTCCATTGACATCTGTACCCACCATGTACCTATCAACTGTCCTATAAGGGTAAATACCAGGGACAATTAGAGAAGGCACGAGGACAGAGGATCCCCACCATCAGGGGAGGTCTCTGGGCGTAGGTTAGATTAGGGCAGGCACTAGGGATAGATAGACTGGTGTGTCCGTATACCTCGACCTCAAACCTGTGATTATAACATCACCCGTTGACGTGCCGTGCTGGATACAGATGTCAATGCATGCTATGGGTTGATAAAGGGTCGACAAATTAATGAGTAGCATATTGGCCAACAGTGCAGACAAGCATTTGGCAAAGATGGAGACAAGGAGAGTCGGCTGATATACTACAGCCTGGTTCCTTGAAGAACTGATAAAAGTGATTAAGAATTCCTGCAGGTTACTGGTCAGAAGATTACCTGTCTGAGTCCCAGGTGAGAATTTCTCCCAAAAGGAGAGTAACCAGGAAGGCTACTTTAGAATGGTCAATGGGAAATTGGTGAGGCTGTACAGTAGCTTGAAATGTACAGTACAGTGGTTCAAAACCCTCAGCATAAGTTGAGGTCCTCCTCATAGTGTGGAGGGAGTGGCAGATGAATCCTAAAACTTCCAGAGGCTGGGACTGGCAGGGGTGTCACTGCAGATGCTGCAGCTAGAGGGAGGATGTGGTATAGTACCAGCAGTAGTGAAGGCGTCCATGTAGGCAGAAATGTTATAGAGATAGGACAGGAGTTGCTTCTGACATCCACACTAGTTCTCCAGCACCTTGAATACCTCAGGCAAACCCATCCTGGGTGGGCACGCGGGTTAAATGGCCTGGACAAACTGTTATGGCAGGGAGTGGTGAACCACTGCGTTAACGAACAGATAATCCTAATCTTTGCAGTCCCCTGCTATTTATCCTTTAACCCCTATACAGAGATCTGGACTTTGCTGCAGAAGAGCCACCTAGCTACTAGCTCCTAGAGTAGTCCCTGTGTGGTTGACAGCCGACATACGGATGTCAGAGACACTGGTGTGGAGTATCAAGGGATCAGGCAAAACTGTAGTCAGGAATAAGCTGAAGTCAGGGATGGCAGAGTACAAGCAATCCAGTAAATGGTCCCAGGTCAGGGCTGGCAACAAAACATCAATATGGTAATCAAGCAGAGGTCAGGTCATGGTCAGAGAAATGGAACAACACTCCTAAGCCAGAGAAACCTATTGCTCAGGCACCCTCCTATAAGGAAAGGTGTCTTCAGTACCCCAGGATAGCCATCCATCAGCTGGTAAAGATGAAAGTGCACAGTCTGGCCTTAGCCCCTAAGAGCTAGGAAGCATGTATGTGTGCATTGTATTGGCAAACTGGAGTGGCCTAGCTGGTAAGCATAGTTGGCAAAAGAAGAACAATCACTGAACTCCAGCTGCTGGGCATACTGCTGGAGGGCAGAGGAGGGCCAGCATGTCTAAACATCTGAATAGGAATACCAGCAGCAGCAGTAGGTACGTAGAGTGGCACTTGTGCCTAGCCAGAGAAGCAGACAGCGGCGGGCATGTGCCACCTAGATAACTATTTTATGTTATGAAACTGTATAATATACCATCTAGTAGCCTGGTAGCAGTTGGCCAAATAGCATACTAGATTTGGGCAGAGAGAGGGGCAGGAGCCTCCTATCTGGTCCAGCAGAAGGACAACTGCAATTATGGACCTCTATTCTGCAGTAGGCGGCTCATGTACGGGGTCTTATTTGGAAAGTTGGATTCTACAAGTCCAGCACAACAAAGTACATGAAAGACTGAAGTACTAAATAAATTATGTATTCTAATAATGTACTGTATTTTCAGGGGTAGACCATCCCATCTTATGTGCTTTGTACATTAGAATCCCTGTAATAGTTGATCATTTTGGGGTAAGGTGACTAAAGTGGAGGTTCTCCAAACTGGTTCTGACACATATTCAAATTGGATATGTTAGCCAGCCAGAGTATGGCTCAACCAGATTCAAGTGAATACAGCTGAGCTGCAATACCAGACTTACAGTAGCCCATGAACAAGAGTTGCACTGTTTCTAAAAGGAGAAAGACATGTAATTATTATCACATGCATCCCCTTAATCACAACATTATTAGGTTCCATATTTTCACTTCTCTTACATGTAGTCCCCTGAGGTATGACATAGTTACAAATATAACGCCAAAGGAAAATCTCTTGTAATGCTCTACCACTTACAGTATACTTGGTGATTTGGTGAGGGATGTGTTGGAACACAGACCACTCGATCCGGACCTACTGTATGCTTTAGCTGTTGTTCCCCTTTTACCAATGCAAATGCATATCTATTAGAGATGAGTAGAGTTGAGCGAACTTGTATTTTAAGTTCGGTGTCCAAAGTTCGGGTTGGGGTTATCGAAGAATCCCATTATGGATTCTGCTACCACGGAACCATAACGGCATTTGGAATCCATAAGGGGATTCTTCAATGAACCTGAACCTTGGACAACACTAAGGACCTAGGGTGACGTCACCGTCATGTGATCAGTGCAGGGGGAGTGGCTCAGTACTGGATCACCTCTTATCCAATCCAGTGCTGAGCCACGCCCCTGCACTGATCATATGACAGTGACGTCACCCCAGGTCCTTAGTGTTGTCCAAGGTTCGGGTTCATTGAAGAATACCCTTATGGATTCCAAATGCCATTATGGTCCGTGGTAGCGGAATCCATAATGGGATGCTTCAATAACCAGAACCCGAACTTTGGATGCCGAACTTAAAATACAAGTTCGCTCAACTCTAGAGATGAGTGAACCTGTCAAGGTTCGATTTTGTTCAGGTTCGCCAAATTTTTCAAAAAGTTTGGTTGTGGCCAAACCAGATTGGCTCTAATTGCACTGGAAATTGGTATATAACACCCTCTAGACTAAAAGATATAAAAAAAAAAAAAAAAACACGTTATCTCTTTTCATCCATTTTTTATGACTTTTTACTTTTTCCCTCCCTTCTACCCCTCCCCCCTATTTTTTTAAAAAGTGGCTTATTTGGGAACCAAGCGTCCAAAAATGATGCCTTGTCAGGGTTACAATGCCCGCACATACGACATGCACAAGTGTTAAATGTCAGAAGAAAAAGTGGCTTGTGAACAAGCCTTAAAAATTCTCGCTTATAATTGGAATCAGCAGCAGTGCAGAGTGGATTTGAAAAGGGTAGCGTGAGAAGAGGCACGTAGCCACAATAGTAGCAGCAGCAGAAGCAACATAGCATGGCAGTAGATAGGCTGTCTATGGGTGGTGGTAGTAGTACTACTGGTACTAGTGACAGATGCTTTGCTTTAATAGTGGTAGCAGTAGGGGATTAGCAGAGAGAAGCAAGCTCAGATCTATTCATCAGCCTCAGCCAGTGGAGTGTGAAATTCCTCCCCAATTCAGGCTTGGTTAATTTTGACATAAGTGATGTTTTGGACTTTGGTGGAGTACAACTTAGTCCGTTTGGGTATCATCATGCCCCGTGCAGCCCTGAAACCCCTCTTTGAGATGACATTGGAGGCTTGGCAAGAAAGAAGTAAGAGAGTGTGCTGTGCCTGTTCGGGCCACTACTCCAGTCTGCCTGCTCAGAAATCCATGGGGTCAGGGGATAGGTTATGCTCCAGAGACTGGCCAGAGTGTAGGTAGGCCTGAACCTGGGCTTTGAAGGGGGAGCTCTTACTGATTGGCCTTAGCCTGGCATGACACGTGAAAAAACTGCTCTATCATGGTGAGGAGACTGAACTGGCTGCTGCTGCAGCTACTACTGCTATGGGTTCTTCTGCTTGTGGCGGCAGGAGGTGGAAAACTCTATGGTGGGCAATGAAGGGCCTCCTTTGCAGACATGCTGGTGGCAGGTATTTGCTCACCAAAAGCTGTGGCAAGCTGCATGCACAGTGTTTCCTGTTAATAACGTAATTTTTCCTCACTTTCTATTGGAGAAAAACATTCCCCTATTTTACTGTGATAGCGAGAGTCTAAAAGCATTGGTATTCAGTAAACATCAGACTGCTTGATGCCAATGATATGCCTGTCACTACGTAAGCAAACTAGCATACAGCTTGCCATTTTGGCCAATGTACTGAAGGAGCCCCAGTTGGGTGTCGTGACCGGTGCCATCATCATCCTACTGCTCCTCTACCTCTGACTCCTCCTCCTGCAGTGGAAGCTCCCTATCCTCCTCCTCCATAGCAGTTTCTCTTGATACCAGCTACATGGCAGGAAGCAAGATAGGTAAGCTGTTCCACTTTCACCTTCGTCCCCTGCAGCATGAGCGTCAGCAGTGACATAACTATTGGGATCGCAGCCATTGAAATTCGGACTGGGCCCCTAAACCAGGGGAGCCCACAGGCCCCCCTTTGCTGGTGGTGCTGTATTTTTCTATTATAAAGAGAATACTAGTGAGTACTTCCATTATGGTGCACTCACTAGTCTGAAGAAGTCACACGGGGAAAGGTAAGTGAACCTCAGTATTCCCTCATCCTTAGTCTTCTCCGGGTCTGCACTGCACTGTCCTGACTGCGTACAGCATCAGGGCTTAGTGCACTCAGATGACAGTGCAGCGCGGGCCCAGAGAAGACCAGGGAGCGTGACTGCAGAAGAGGACGCTGGATGTGGAGAGGTGGAGCAGGAGAGGTAAGTTACTTTATTTATTTTAAGGTTTGATCTGAGGTCTGACGTGGGGTCTGCTTTAATAGGGGGTCTGACATGGAGATCTGACCTGAGGTCTAATACTGGAGTCTGATCTACGGTCTGTTATGGGGGTCTGACATGGAGGTCTAAAGGGCATCTGATATGGGGGGGTTTGATCTGAGGATCTGATATGGAGGTCTGATCTGAGGATCTGATATGGGGTCTGATCTGAGGATCTGACATGGGGGTCTGATGTAAGGATCTGACATGGGGGTCTGATCTGAGGTTCTGACATGGGGGTCTGATCTGTGGTGTAATATGGAGGTCTGATCTGAGGTGTGATATAGGGGTCTGATTTAAAGTTGGATATGGGGTTCTTCTGATTGAGATCTGATATGGGGGTCTAATTTGAGGGCTGATATGGGGGTCTAATTTGAGGGCTCATAAGGGTATTTTTTGTACCGGCATATAGTATAAGGGGGTATTTTTGTACTGGAGCACATTATAGGGTGGTATTTTTGTACTGATACACATTTAAATGGTTTGTTTTTGTACTGGCACATATTTGGGGGCATTTTTGTAGTGGCATACATTATAAAAAGGAGTATTAGTACTGGGGGCTATGGAGAACATGATTACTAGTATGGGAACAATGGGGGCATTATCACTATTGGGGGCACTATTAACACTAAGTGCACTCTGGCAGATAATTATTTCTGGTGGTGGGACTTTGGCAGCACTATTACTGTGGGGGGCACTCTGGCACAGTATCAGCTAAGCACAATTATTTTTGGGGGACATTATGCTTGTGGTACTATACTTTTCAGGGACAATTTGGGCACAGTTATTTTTTAGGGCACTGTTTGCCAATAATTATTGAAGGAGAGACAATCTGTGTGGTAGTAGTATTGTCAGGGGGACTATTTCTGCAGTATAGTTTTGGCAAGCACACAGGGCACAGTATGGAGGGTGGCAGGATGGAGTGTTGAGAAGGTGGAAGGATGATGGAAAAGTAGAAAACTCTGCAGTCTGGTCTGAAGGGAGAAGATGAGGAAAAATAATATCTACATTAGAGGAGACATCACTGGATGTAAGAGGTATGTGGTGCTGTATTACCTTGTATGTTTTGTAGCACTGTATGTAATGTTCCAAGTATGTCTTTAACAGTAGGTCTGGAGGGAGGGGCTTAGGTTGAGAATTTGGGAGTGGGGGTGGGGGGGATATGTCGGTCATTTAAATTTTTTGCTCAGACAGCAAAAAGCAAAAAAAAAAATTTCAAGTGGAGATGTGATGACTCCGGTTGTTGTGGTGACGTCCTACATCACCGTGTGCAAGATTTTGCACAGTATCTTCAATCAAGAGGGCCATGGCAGCCTCTTCACATGCAAATGGATGAGGTGAGTATGGGAATTTTTTTTCTACCATTTCAGGGAAAATTGATTTGTTACCACGAAGCACGAGGGAATTCGGCTTACCGGCTAATCGAATTTTCCCTGAAGTTTGGATTGAATTCCACTTTAGATACTTCAGTTTGCTCAAAATTTAACTGTCTGGAGATGCCCTGACATGGATTTCAGACTAGTAGTTCACATTTTCGCTGAGAGTTCAAATAATAACTATTTTCTGCATGGTAAAACATGTGTTGTACAGTTATCAGCTTATTACTCTCCCAACACCCCCACCTAAAAAAAAAAAACGTATTTCTGTTAAAATGGCAAAAAAAAAAAAAGAAAGAAAAGAAATGTTTTTGCAGGTAGCTGCTTTTGAGGTTCTGCAGCAGCTGCATCTATGCTATAAGGCCCTATTCACACATCCGCAATGTCGTCCGCATGTATTCCGCAATTCTGCGGAATACATGCGGACCCATTGACTGTGGGCAGGGAACGATGCGGAGAGCACACACTATGCTCTCCGCATCAGTTTTTGCGGAGCGCGCCGCCGATCTTACAACCGCAGCTCCGCAAAAAAGTAGGGCATGTCCTATTCTTGCGGACAAGAATAGACTTTTTTATGGGGCTGCCAGCCGGGTGTGTTTATGGATCCGCAATTTGCGGATCCATAAACACAACGGACGTGTGAATAAGGCCTTAGGCAGTAATTGCAGCTTGAATGTACTGCCAGGCACACCCAGTCTTAGCTCCTCACTTCTCATTCCCTAGCTGACAGCTTTCCCTGCCTTTTCCTATTCTACACAATTCTTCTTTCTAGCTTTTTCCTTTACTGTCCCTCACACTAGAATACAAGCTTGATTGTAACTGCACACTGTTCCTAAGATCTCACTGCATAGACCCATCTACCCACATTCCCAGCCCAACACAGAATGACATTCTTCTCTTTCTGCAAGGGGACCTCCTTGCCTGCTGCAGCACTAATTGGCTCATCCACTCATACAGACTGGCTACTGGCCTGTGTTAAAGAGCTATATTTATTCTGTCATAAAAAAAGAATTGTAAAAACTAAAAAGTCTCCACAATGACATACGTTAAAAAAAGAAACACTCTTTCAAACGTTCAAGAAAAACACCCAAGCAGAAGTGAAATCAGATTGCATGTTAAACGTGTGGCTAATGTGTTTAGAACAACAGAAATCAGCAGTTTTACATAAGACTTGTAACTAGTAACCTGCTGTGTTATCTAGATGCTCTAAAAATGTTATGAAAGGACATATATTTATTTCTGCTACATCTGTGAACTGAGAACTGATAGGGACCCAAACAATATGTCCCCTTAGACAACTAATGATTAAAGGGGTTGTCCGGGTTCAGAGCTGAACCCAGACATACCTCAATTTTTAGCCAGGCAACCCCCCTTACTTGAGCACCGGAGCAGTTCATGTTCCGATGCTCTCCTTTGCTTTGTGCTAAACCACGCAGGGCAAAGGCATTTTCCGGAGTTTCGGTGACGAACCGGACTCTCCATGGAGCTGCCTGGGTGAAATTATGGTTATGTCTGGGTTCAGCTCTGAACCCGAACAACTCTTTGGCGGTCATTTATTAAGACCACATTATAGACGCTGGTCCTAATACCCCTTTAGCTGGCGGTGGATGCGCTGAATTTATGTAGAGGCGCCTGCCAGCTCCCTTGCAGATGTAGATTTGGACCTTTTTCTATGCCTAAAACAGGTATAGAAAATGATAAATGAGACAGGACTGCTGGCCCGCCCACACTACACCCCCTTTATTTAGATCTGACATAAGCAGGCAAAAGTCGCAGATTGCGGTGCAAATAGCCTTTGCACTGCAATCTCAGACTTACATACATCAAAAAATGCGGTATATCTGTTTGTAAATGACCCCGCTCACCGGGAAATTTCCATGTAGGGTCCAAGGCCAGTCCGCCCATGACCGATACAAAGTGAATGTAAAAAGTATTCACACAGCTAGACAAACAGTAAACTCTTTGTGACAGAATGGCTCAATATTTTTAATAAAGACCAAGTAAAAAAATATTTTTAGCCCAAAATGAGTGAAATGCAATCATAAAAAAAAATTGCATCTGAAGGTGTACATAGCCTTTAACTTCAACAGGAAAAAATCTTATCATGCAAGTGCAAGTAGGTGATATAAGCAGAATTGAGGGCAACTGTAAACAATTTATGAGAAACATTTCACATGCAGTCACTTCGAGCCAAATAAAAATGAGAAGCTTTCTCATGGATCTTAAAGAAGACCTTTCATCAGGGTAGAAAATGTGAACTAAGTATGCTGACATGTAGAGCGGCACCCAGGGATCTCCCTGCACTTACTATTATCCCAGGGCGCCACTTCCTTCGCCTGGTATAGGCTACGGTATCTTCTGTGACTTGGTTATACTAGGTGTATCCTAGGCTGTGGCGCTGGCCAAAAGCAGAGCTCAGCTCACAGCCTGGGAGTTTTTTTCCTCCCAGGCTGAGAGCTGGGCACTGCGATTGGCCAGCGCTACAGCCTGGGATACGCCTAGTATAACCAAGTAATACTAGGCTCCGCCTAGTATAACCAAGTCACAGAAGATACCAGAGCCTATACCGGGCGAACAGAGCAGCGCCCAGGGATAATAGTAAGTGCAGGGAGATCCCTGGGCGCCGCTCTACATGTCAGCATACTTAGTTCACATTTTTACCCTGATGAAAGGTCCTCTTCAAGTGTGGTGGAGACTGAGTTCTCTGTGTACTGGTTACTATAGACTTAGTAAAGGGATCTAGCTCACCTGCTGTTCTTTTAAGAGTGTATTCACTCCCCTTGTGCACGGATTTTTCAGGAACAGGAGTAAGAATAGTAATGAGCGGGAGGTGCCATATTCGATTTTGCGATATTTCGCGAATATTCGATTGAATATTGGTCATATATTCGTCGAAATCGAATATTCATCATTATTCTATATATTGCGACTGTTACGCGAATTTATATTCGCATCGCGAATTAAACTTAGAGCTGAGTTCCTAATGGTTGTAACTTGTTTTGCTATAATTGATGAAGATAACGAATATCACGAATATAGCACTATATTCTCAATCTTCGTTATATTTTGGCAATACAACCATTAGGAACCCAGCTCTAAGTTCAATTCGCCATGCGTTTAATATAACCTGTATTACTCGCATTGCGAATTCAACTTAGAGCTGGGTTCCTAATGGCTGTATTGCTAGAATATAACGAATATCACGAATATAGCACTATATTCTCAATCTTTGTTATATTCTAGCAACGACCATTAGGAACTCAGCTCAAAGTTTCATTCGCAAAGCGAACCTATACTCGCATTGCGAATTGATCTTAGAGCTAAGTTCCTAATGGTTGTATTGCTAGAATATAACGAAGACGACGAATATCACAAATTCACGAATATTGCACTATATTCTCAATCTTCGTTATATTCTAGCAATAACCATTAGCAACTCAGCTCTAAGTTTCATTCGCGAAGCGAACATATACTCGCATTGCGAATTGATCTTAGAGCTAAGTTCCTAATGGTTGTATTGCTAGAATAAAACGAAGATGACGAATATCACGAATTCACGAATATAGCACTATATTCTCAATCTTCGTTATATTCTAGCAATACAACCAATATGAACTCAGCTCTAAGTTGAATTCGCAATGCGATTAATATAACCTGTATTGCTCGCATTGCGAATTCAACTTAAAGCTGGGTTCCTAATGGTTGTATTGCTAGAATATAACGAATATCGCAATGCAAATAATTCTGGTTATATTTATCGCATTGCGATTACAACTTAGTCAAATTTGTGAGATCGTGATTCTCACATCCGACAGTAAATTTTAGCATGGAGGCGTTCCCATGCACACAGGGAGTCGGCAGAAGCGGCAACAGACATTGACTGGAGCGGGCAGGGAGCCAGGAATCCTCCGGACAGGTAAGAACAGCTTTTGGGAAGTGGGAAGACAACCAGAGAGCAGCAAGGATTAACATCTAAAAAAAAAAAAAAAATATTCAAAATTGCGAATATATAGTGCTATATAATCGCAATATTCGCAAATTATCGAATTTGTGATATTCGCAATAAAAATTCAATATTCGTGCTTAACACTAATTAAGAACAGGAGTGTTCGAAACGCGTAGACTAGACGCGAACTTTCCAATGGAGATTGTATTGCTGCACAAATGATTTTCACCGAAATAAAGGAACACACGGCTTAAGTAACATTTGGAATGCTGGATTCATCTTCTGTTTTGTTGTTTACTGGTTACTATACAAAGCTTCCCCATCTCAATTGAAATTTTCCAGTAAACTCACTTGGTACTTTTTTTTAGCTTTTTCAGCTTCCAGAAACCCATCATCAGAGCACTACATAGAGTATTGTCTTAGCCCGGGGGCATAACTTGAAGCTTCTGGTTCCCAATGTGAAATCTGTGAATGGGTCCTCACCTACCATATGCCAGTTATAATCTTCTTATAAGACAGAGGGGTCTGCTATTCTAAAAAAAAGAGCCCAAACTAGGCTGCTGGCTCCGTGGCACCAGTGGAGTACTCACCACTTGACTGCTCTGGGTCTTAGGATAAAGGGGAGGGATGGCTTAGCACTGAACTTCTGTTGTCAACATAAATATATAGCATTTTCCAGTAGCCACCACTACAGGGAGCTCAATGCACACAGATATTACAGCTTCCATTGATCTCAATGGTAACCGTATAAATTCATATGGACTAAGCTTTCTACTTGGTTGCTGCAGGTGGCCTGTTTTATACTCTACTGAAGGAATGCGGGAGGTTTACAGCTTAATGTGCACAGAATTATTAATGCATTGTTGACAATTGACTGACGTAAATAAATTGAGAAATATAGTTTCCAGAAAGAGTGCCATATTTATTAAGTTTATGCACTTTTTCAAACGCAAAAATCTGGTAATGTGTGTGAGGCAGAGAACAACGTTATATATATTTTTTTTATTAAAATCGTAAAGTAGTAGTAATCAGAAATCTCACTGGGAGGGCCATAGTAACTTTTGCTACTGGGGCCTCTGATACGCTGCCTGACAACACTGATTGAATGGGTTCCATTTACGTATGTGCAAACGTGCCCTAGTCATTTCACATCTGTAATTAATCCTTTGCCTTTCTCTCCAGGGACCTACTAAATATATGGTATATGGTGTGGGCCTCCATGGGTCCATAAAGATCATACTATTTCTTCTATTTCTACCAGAGGGGCTACAACATGTTCTATACAGAGTTTTGGAGGCACTGGATTATATGGGCCCAAATATGTAACAAAAGGGGAAATCATCCATTTCCTCTTGATGGTCCAGTCTTTTCCACTGAAGTCTGGGTTCAGGGGACGATTTATGAATTACTTCATTATTTTCCGTTATAACATGGTTATATCAGAAAATATCATAATACTTAAGACAGAATGCAAAAGGGACACCGTTATGCTCCCATAGACTTCTATTATGATGGAAAGCAAAAAGGAATGTCTCTAAAGGTGTCCCTTTTGCATTCCGTCTTAAGTATTATGTTATTTTCCAATATAACCATGTTATTTTGGAAAATAATAAAGTGAAGTTCAGGTCCCCATTGACTTCAATGGTGATCGGGTTCCAGTTCGAGTCCCGAACCCGAATTTTGACCTGAAGTTCGGCTGAACCTAGAAAACCCAAACTTCCATGGGTTCGCTCACCCCAACTTATGTTCTTTTGTCCATTTTTTTATGTTTCTTATTATAATCTACATTTCTTTTTCTCTCTAGATTATCATGTTGGCAGGACTTTCAGAAGATTTACATAGGAGTCCTCAACTGGATTCAGGAGCTCTCATCTGCATATTCTAATCCAGTTCCCAAAAATTGGAGGCAAACCCTATTACTTTTTATCTTGTGCTTTGTCTTTTCATCCTTAGCTGGAACTTTTCTTTACATATGGTTATCCCATTCCTTACAGTATGAGTCACCACTTGCCTCTGTATTGGCCCTAACCATGGCCTTCCTTATATGCATTGTCCTTGTTCTCCTTCACCCAATCCGTTGTATTTTGACCATCATCATTCCCACCCTAGGAACCAAGCAAGGCCGCCGGCTACTGTTATCAACCTGCTTTATGTTCATGGCTCTTAACATCCTTCCGAATATCTTCATAAACCTCCAGAATATTTTCCACATCATTAGATGTATTTCCCAACACTCTTCAGAAAAGGTCTTAAACTCAACTAGCACCTTCCGAGATCTGATGGGTGAATTGAGAGACATGGTTAAAGAGACTACAGATGTGATGGCAGGGTTCCAGTTGAAGTTTGCGCCAAAACTGAACCTCTTAGCGAATATAAATACGTCTGTGGTTTCTAATCAAATATCTGAAGTGGCTAATAACATGAAGAAAGACTTTGAAGCTGTGGAATTGATTTTTAAGGACCTCAACCTAGTGGCAAATAGGGTTTTTGCTGGTTGTTTCATCTGGTATGTTCTCTTGAATTCGACCTGGTACTTAAGAAACTATCTAACTAACATTAAGTTTGACAACAAATATATTACAAGACAACTTGTTGAGATAGCCCAGAAAAACAAAATTACAGACTTGAGTAATGGCTCCTCACTAAGGTTAATAAAGTCAACTGGATTCAAGATGTCAAGAAAAGAGCTTGGTTCTATCGTGTTTCGTATTTTGGTCATTTTGGTTTTTGCTCTGCTTTCTGTGCTCATCATAGCCATGGACCACATTGTCTTCCAGCTTGCTGTAGAGGCTGGCAACTGGGCAGAAAAGCTGCCCACTATGCAAGTGACTTTTCATATGCACTATGAAGCACAAGTAAGTTTTATTGACGGTAAAGGACCTTTTGTAGAGTAGACCCGTAGACAAAGGATCTACAATCAAGTGTTAAGTTTTGATTGCGATCTTGAGACATTTGGCTTGGAATATAGAAGTACGTGAGGATCAGATTAATCAGGATCTGTTTGTAGTCTGTAAGCAATGAGGCACATACAGTATGTTTGCATACTCTAGGTTAGGCATCCTCAAACTGCGGCCCTCCAGCTGTTGCAAAACTACAACTCCCAGCATGCCCGAACAGCCTACAGGTATCAGCCTACAGCAGGGCATTGTGGGAGTTGTAGTTTTACAACAGCTGGAGGGCCGCAGTTTGAGGATGCCTGCTCTAGGTGCTATACAACAAAACAATAGGATATTTTGAACCAAGAGTATTTTTAAAGTTAGCAATAATAATGGCTGGCTCACAGTAATTTGCAAACAATTGCACTATTTAATATAACACAATACATTAAAAACTATGAATGGTTTAAACTTGAACAGTTTAAAGCTTGGCTGTTAGGTTCCAACAGCCATTTATCGTCTTTTCACCCCTGAGGAAGTAACTACTAGTGTCCTTGCAAGTCCAACACGCATGTGGGAGAAGACGCGCAGCAAGGAGCGATATACAGTGAGATGCGAAAGTTTTGGCAACCTGGTTAATCGTCATGATTTTCCTGTATAAATCATTGGTTGTTACGATAAAAAATGTCAGTTAAATATATCATATAGGAGACACACACAGTGATATTTGAGAAGTGAAATTTAGTTTATTGGATTTACAGAAAGTGTGCTATAATTGTTTAAACAAAATTAGGCAGGTGCATAAATTTGGGCACCACAAAAAATAAATTAAATCAATATTTAGTAGATGCTCCTTTTGCAGAAATTACAGCCTCTAAACGCTTCCTGTAGGTTCCAATGAGAGTCTGGATTCTGGTTGAAGGTATTTTGGACCATTCCTCTTTACAAAACATCTTTAGTTCATTCAGGTTTGATGGCTTCCGAGCACGGACAGCTCTCTTTAAGTCACACCACAGATTTTCAATTATATTCAGGTCTGGGGACTGAGATGGCCATTTCAGAACGTTGTACTTGTTCCTCTGCATAAATGCCTTAGTGGATTTTGTGCAGTGTTTAAGGTCGTTGTCTTGTTGAAAGATCCAACCACGGCGCAGCTTCAGCTTTGTCACTGATTCCTGGACATTGGTCTCCAGAATCTGCTGATACTGAGTGGAATCCATGCGTCCCTCAACTTTGACAAGATTCCCAGTCCCTGCACTGGCCACACAGCCCCACAGCATGATGGAATCCCCACCATATTTCACTGTAGGTATCAGGTGTTTTTTCTTGGAATGCTGTGTTCTTTTTCCTCCATTATAACGCCCCTTGTTATGCCCAAATAACTCAATTTTAGTTTCATCAGTCCACAGCACCTTTTTCCAAAATAAAGCTGGCTTGTCCAAATGTGCTTTAGCCCACCTCAAGCGGCACTTTTTGTGCTGTGGGCGGAGAAAAGGCTTCCTCTGCATCACTCTCGCATACAGCATCTCCTTGTGTAAAGTGCGCCGAATGGTTGAACAATGCACAGTAACTCCATCTGCAGCAAGATGATGTTGTAGGTCTTTGGTGCTGGTCTGTGGGTTGACTCTGACTGTTCTCACCATTCGTCGCTTCTGTCTATCCGAGATTTTTCTTAGTCTTCCACTTATTGAGCCTAATTTGAACTGAGCCTGTGGTCTTCCATTTCCTCAATATGTTCCTAACTGTGGAAACAGACAGCTGAAATCTCTGAGACAGCTTTCTGTATCCTTCCCCTAAACCATGATGGTGAACAATCTTTGTCTTCAGGTCATTTAACAGTTGTTTTGAGACTCCCATGTTGCTACTCTTCAGAAGTGAGGGAAATTTTCAATTGACCCCCTTAAATACTCTTTCTCATAATTGGATTCACCTGTGTATGTAGGTCAGGGGTCACTGAGCTTACCAAGCCAATTTGAGTTCCAATAATTAGTTCTAAAGGTTTTGGAATAAATAAAATGACAACAGTGCCCAAATTTATGCAACTGCCTAATTTTGTTTAAACAATTATAGCACACTTTCTGTAAATCCAATAAACTTAATTTCACTTCTCAAATTTCACTGTGTGTGTCTCCTATATGATATATTTAACTGACATTTTTGTCGTAACAACCAACAATTTATACAGGAAAATCATGACAATTAACCAGGTTGCCCAAACTTTCGCATCCCACTGTAACTAAGTCATCACGATCCAAGGTTGGTTGGATGTAAAGCAGTGTGGACTATAACAAGATTGTGAGTAATACATACAGCAAATGCTGTGGAAACCAATTGTGGACCAATAATAATATGCTCTGAATATATATGTGCATAAGTAATGAGATAATTGGGAATTGGCACCGCACATTTAACAATTTAACAGATCGTGAAGACGCTATGCAAGTTTATAATTAATTAGGAGCACTGTGTGAATGCAATCAAATAACAACTAATATTGCTAACCACATGTCTAAAGTGAAGAAACAAATAAGGAAACCGTGTTTTTATTTCTATCTTTTATTCTTTGAAACATGCGTGAGCTCCACATTTAAAGGGACCTTGTTCATGAAATGGACGATATGAATTGTGTTTTTTAGACATATATGTATATCTAAATGCACGGATAGTTTTTAATACATTGTGTTATATATTAAATAGTGCAATTGTGTGCAAATTACTGTGAGACAGCCATTATTATTACTAATATCTTGGTTATAGCAATTCTGTATCAAATCTCTTTTTATAGAATTTTCATACTGTGCACAAAAACTCACAAACTGTACCAATGCAAAAACATAACGTACAGAGCAATGAATACGAGCACCCATTAACAGAGATCCACAGTAGCTGTGGTACACTGCCCTAAAGTTGGCTATATTTAAAGCAAACATGGATGAGTATCTAAAATAGACTATTCAGCCTGCTCTGTGGAAGTTGAAAGTTTGGATAATATAGCATGTTGACAACATCAAACATTATGAACAAGATTAGAAGGAAAAGGAGATCAGGTAAGTGGAATGTGCGAGGACCCAACACTCATTACAATTGACCCAAGTAGCAAGAGGCCAGTTAAGTAGAGAGGTTCTCATCTTGATCTACCATATACAGAATAATTCCTGTACTTTGAACGAAAGCCTTCCAAGGAGCCCAGACAAGTTTGGAGGTATTATGTTTGCCACTTGCATACAACCATAACTATTCTAACCTTGTTATTTGGCCGATTTTAGTGAGCCAATGAGATATTGGGGAGATATTGTTTGTTTCCAATTTAGGGTATCATAGCTTTTGCCAATAGAACCAAGTGCGCCCAGAGAGTTTTGTTATATTTCTTCTCCCAAGGCAGTGTGAGGTTAAGAAAGATAACCTTTTGGGATGGGGGGGAGCATTTGGGCAGACCTTAGAGAGGATTTCTTCTACAGTAGTCCAAAATGGTTTAATCTTGGGACAATCCCACCATAAGTGGGTGTATGATCCTGCATGTTCATTGCATCTCCAATACTCACTAGGAATTGAAGGATTTATACGATTCAGTGCCACCAGAGTCCTGTACCACCTGCTGACTAATTTGTAAGTTGTTTCTTATAATAGAATGCAACTTGACGGCCCCATGCAAGACCTATATATATCAATTTGACATCAGCTTCCGTGAGAGCAATAGATAATTCCTTCTCCCAGGCTGAGATGTATGGTAGAGTCTAGACTCCGGTATTATCTGATCGCATACCCTCGTTAATTTTTTATATAACCCTCCTGGTCCCCAGGCGGGCCGCTGCTAGCTTTTCAACCAGGTTAGATCTCTCGAAATGTCCC
Source organism: Bufotes viridis (assembly GCA_033119425.1). Classification (NCBI taxonomy): domain Eukaryota; kingdom Metazoa; phylum Chordata; class Amphibia; order Anura; family Bufonidae; genus Bufotes; species Bufotes viridis. The sequence continues at coordinate 87,463,705 of CM065594.1, read as the reverse complement.
CTGTTTTGATCAACTTTTTAAAATTCAAGTATAAGTGATTATACATGAGATTATTTATTGTAATTCCCGAGGCAACCGACTGGAGAGTGGGCCGGTCTGGAAATGAGCTGTCTTGCATGTTTCTAATGAGGTGGCACCTTAGTTTCTTTTGCAATGGGAGCCATTGTGAAGAGAATGGGTTTTGAAGACCTAGTAAGTCTCCCAAGCTTGTTAACGGGGAAGGCATGGGCCAAATTGTATGTTTTCTGGACAGCTTCTTCCAAAAAAGCAAAGAGGCTTTTGTTATCAGATTATGTTGAGGGACGGGAACTGATCGGGTTACAACCAGAATGAGGGCTTGAGTCAATGAGAAGTTATTCGCTTCTTCTTCAATAGGGACGTATAATTTTGGATAGATCTCTTATGCCAGTCAAGAATTCTCGTGAGTTGTATGCTTTCATATGTGGACATCATGTCTGGCAGTCCAATCTCCCCTTCCTTCCTTCTTTCGTTTGGTTAGAGTGCTATACGTGACTCTATGATGTGAGGAGCCGCAAACATATTTCAGGAACATTCTGCGAAGCTTAAGAAAAAAGTAATGGGGGAGATAGATAGGCAGAGCTTGCATTAGATAGGTAATTTTAGGTATGATTATCATTTTGAGAAGGTTAGAGCAGCCCAGCCAAGATATGAACGGAACCTTCTAAGAGTTATTATTATTATTATTTGGAGAGGGTGATATATGTAGACACAAGTATTTGATAAAGGAAGAGGACCATGGGAAGGGTGTGGACTGTTTAGCTACCGCCACTGTAGAGGGTGTGCAGGTAATATTCAAAGCTTAAGATTTTGATGGATTAATTTTAAAATTAGATAGGTGGTTGAATTGGTCAAAAAGACATAACAGGATCGCAAAGGAAGAATCTGGGTTTGACGCGATCACTAACAAGTCATCAGCATATGCTGCTTTGAAATGTTCAATTCCTCCCGCTTTGAAGCCTCTAATATCCGGGTGTTGCCTAATTGCCTGGATGAGGGTTTCCATGGTCAGTACAAAGAGGAGCAGAGAAAGGGGGCAGTCCTGCCTCGTACCATTGGTAATAAGGAAAGATGGGGACAGGGTGCCATTAACTTTTATCCTTGCTGAAGGACCGGAGTAGAATGCGAAAACTAGCTTAAGAAATGTGTCCGGTAATCCGAATGTACGTAAAGTGGCATGCATGTAGGACCAGTCAACCCGGTCGAACGCTTTTTCTGTGTCGGTGGTTAAAATAACCAACGGCAAATTTTTCTGTTTGGCTAATTAAATCAATTGCAAGGGTGTTTAAATCAATTGCCTTCCCTGGTTTTCACAAATCCGACCTGCTCATTGTTCACCAATAGTTGGAGGAACTGGTTGAGGCAGTTCGCTAGTTTTATAGAAAAAATTTTCACGGCAACTTTGAGCAAGGATATCAGACGGTAACTACCGCACAGTTCGGGGTCTTTACCGTCCTTAGGCAGGACTGTGATATTGGCTTCTAGAGTTTGTGAGGGAAAGGATTCTCCATTTAGTAATGAATTAAAAGATGTGAGCATATGGGGAAGTAAAATATCTTGAAATGCCGTATAATATGTAGCCATCAGGCCATCTGGGCCTGGACTCTTGCCTTTGGGGGTTTGTTTCTTAACTAGTTGTAGTTCAGTGAGAGTTATTGGACCGGCCATTTGGGCACTTTGGGAGCCATTAAGTGATAGTAAGGATAGAGTCTGTAAGAAAGTGGCTGTCTTGCTGGCGGGAACGCAGGTCAACTGCTGATTCCCCTGCCCTCAGATTGTATAAGGTTTCATAAAATTGTGTAAAATGTTTATCAATGTTTTCCGTGTTAATGGACCGTTGTCCAGTAGGGGCCTTAATAGCTTTGATAAGCTATTTGAGCTTTGAGCTTATGCTTAGCATAAAGATACGTTTTAGAAGCTTTTAAGTTGAGGATTTTCAGTAAGTGTTCACTTTGTACAGACAATTCCACTTTTGTGGAGATAGCTAATGTTCTTTTGTGCTGTCTCTCTAAAGTTTCTATTCGTTTGAGGGTGTTTTCCAATTCTGTAGTCCTCTGTTTTTTGAGGAATGAGCAAAGTGAGATCATATCTCCCCGAACTACTGATTTATGGGCCTCCCATATGATCGTCTGTGGCGTTTACCCTGGTGAATTTTGTGTGAAGTAATTATGTAATACTGTCTCAATACGCCATGTGTACGATCGGTTGGGGAGGGACATGATGGCTAAGGACATTGAAATTGGGGCGGGATCCGAGACAACAATGTTGTCTATTGAGGATTTAACCACTTCCAGTAAATGCGTGGAAGAGAGGAGGATGTAGTCTATTCTTTGATAAGAATTATGGGCTTCCGAGTGGTAAGTAAAGTCCCTATCGTTTGGGTGCAGTGTACGCCAGGTGTCTATTAGTCTACATGATGACAAAGCTATCCTAAGTGCCTTAAGCTTTTGGTAGGATACACGGCAGTTTGGGTTGAAGGAATCGAGGATAGTGTGATGTTAAAGTCTCCTCCTACAATACACACACCTTCTTGGAAGGATTCAAGGCGCCGAAACGTCTCAATCAGCCATGAAATTTGTTGTATATTGGGGGTGTAAATGCCTGCGAGTGTAACAGGTGTATTAGCTATATTTCCTTTTAAGAACAGTAGAGATGTCGCGAACCACCATAGACTTCAATAGGCAGGCGAATTTTAAGACCCACAGGGACTCTTTCTGGCCACAATAGTGGTGGAAAAGTTGTTTCAAGGGGACTAAAACCTGGACTGTGGCATGCCGGAGGGGGATCCATGGCAAAACTCCCATGGAAAATTATGTAGTTGACGTAGAGTCGGGTTTTAATCCATAAAGGGCATAAATCACCTAAAATTCAATTTTTTTTTGAAATAACGTGCTTTAAAACATTCAGTGTGTGTATACAATCAGGTATGATGTTGTATTGATCAGGTAGTGTAAGGGTTACGCCCGCTTCACAGTGACAGACCAAACTCTGACAGACCAAACTCCCGTTTAACGCACCGCAAACAACCGCAAAGAGTTGTCAATAGTTGACACACTCGTGACATACATTTTTTTCCTCTATGCATCAATCTTGGTGTAGTGATGACTGTGCTCATGCGCACGTTCTGGAGATTGCAGGCAATGGCGGTTTTTCAAAGCCTATGGTCGTGCTGAGGTAGTTCAGTAACAGTTAAGTGACCCAGAAAACAATGATTCTGCAGTGTGGGCCCATTGTTGGCCTAGTAGGCTTTAATGATCACCTTAGATGATCACAAAGAAAATTAATGTTTTTTCTATGAAAAATTATCCAGCCGATCTCTTTTGGTCTGTTCACAATGAAGCAACGACCTTATCATCTGGGGTGTGCCAACATTGCCAACACACTCATAGAGGTGATTGCTTCATTGTGATACGCAAGTCCCTTCACCACAACAAGGTAACGATCACGAAGGGGAATTGACACATGTATGTGCCTTTTTTTTGTTTTATTTTTGCAGCCACAGTGCAGCACCAAAGGCCAGAAAAATTAGGCATGTACACATGCCTGAAAAAATAGGTATTGTTGCAGCTGCTGTAGATGTTTTCCAGGCAGAAAGTGTACTAAAACATTGCGGCTTGAACCCTAGTTGGTGGCGGAGAAGTCACGCAAGTCATCCGGCATGCAGAGATTAAATACAGCAGCGTGGGGACCTGTTTTAGCCCAAGGCATCTCATCAGGCCTTTTTTAGTCAAATGCATCCCCCATTGTCAGTCCCTTCATGCCTCATTCATCTTAATAAAGATGAGGTAATCTAGACTTTTTTGACCTAGGCGACTTCCCTTCTCAGTGACAATACCTCCTGCTGTGCTGAAGTTCCTTTCTGACAGGACACTTGAAGCAGGGCAGGCCAGAAGTTCTATCGCAAACTGGGATAGCTCAGGCCACAGGTCAAGCCTGCACACCCAGTAGTCAAGGGGTTCATCGCTCCTCAGAGTGTCGATATCTGCAGTTAAGGCGAGGTAGTCTGCTACCTGTCGGTTGAGTCGTTCTCTGAGGGTGGAACCCGAAGGGCTGTGGCGATGCGTAGGACTTAAAAAGCTCTGTATGTCCTCCATCAACAACACATCTCTAAAGCGTCCTGTCCTTGCCGGCGTGGCCGTGGTAGGAGGAGGATTACTTTCACCTCTTCCCCTGTTAGATTCCCGTTGTGCTGTGACATTACCCTTATACTGGCATCGCTGTTATCAGAGGCAGACACACAAAAAAAATGCCACACGGCTGAGCTTTGCAATGACGGCATTCTGGTGGTCGCAACAGCATGCGTTGATTAGTGTGCGTGCTGGCTGACCCCGGGTGCCGATACATGCTGTCTGACTGTGCCACGAGCTCCTTGCGACGACCTCCCCCTGCTTCCAACTCGTCTCTTTCTCCTCTCTGTCTCCCCAACTGAACTTTCCCCCTGTTCTTCTTCTCTTCGAGCGGGCACCCACTTGATATCCACGGACACATCGTCATCATCAACCGCTTCACTTGTATCTGACAACTCAGCAAAGGAAGCAGCAGCGGGTACAACATCATCATCATCACACCGTATGTCCATGTGTGTAATGCTGCCTGACTGAGACATATCCCTGTTATCTACATCCTCTGGCAATAATGGTTGCGCATCACCCATTTCTTCCAACTGATGTGTAAATAACTCCTCTGACAGATCAAGTGAAGCGGCTGTGGTGCTAGTGTTATTGGTGGTGGCGGCGGGCGAGTGGTAACTTGAGAGGTGCCCGAAGCTGAGCTGGAGGAGGATGGTGCGTCAAGGTTCCGAGCGGAAGCTATAGAAGATTGGGTGTCCTGTGTAAGCCAGTCAACTATGTCCTCAAAATTTTTCGAGTTCAGGGTACGTGGCCTCTGAACACTGGGCATTATTCTAGGGCCAAAGGAAATCACAGCACCAGGACCATGACGGCCCCTGCTGGTCGCCTGCCTCTGCCTGTCTTTTTTTTTTATTAGTGGTACTATGCGTGCAAGGTACTGTGTCACCCTAAATGAGTGGGGGGCAGTGGGCACAGTACAGTCTGTGGGCCTGACACACACTGGCAGGCAACTGCAATTATATCACAGAGGAAAAATTAAATGACTTTTTTATCTGCAAGGTACTGTGCCACCCGATATGAGTGGTGGGCACTGGCAGTGAGCACAGTACAGTCAGTGGGCCTGACACTCACTGGCAGGCAAATGCAATTATATTACAGATGAAAAATATAATGAATTTTTTATCTGCAAGGTACTGTGCCACCCTATATAAGTGGTGGGCAGTGGGCACAGTACAGTCTGTGGGCCTGACACACACTGGCAGGCAACTGCAATTATATTACAGAGGAAAAATTAAATGACTTTTTTATCTGCAAGGTACTGTGCCACCCGATATGAGTGGTGGGCACTGGCAGTGGGCACAGTACAGTCAGTGGGCCTGACACTCACTGACAGGCAAATGCAATTATATTACAGAGAAAAAATTAAATGAATTTTTTTATCTGCAAGGTACTGTGCCACCCTATATAAGTGGTGGGCAGTGGGCACAGTACAGTCTGTGGGCCTGACACACACTGACAGGCAACTGCAATTATATTACAGAGAAAAAATGTAATGACTTTTTTATCTGCAAGGTACTGTGCCACCCTATATGAGTGGTGGGCAGTGGGCACAGTATAGTCAGTGGGCCTGACACTCATTGGCAGGCAACTGCGATTATATTACAGAGGAAATATTAAATTACTTTTTAATCTGCAAGGTACTGTGTCACCCGATATGAGTGGTGGGCACTGGCAGTGGACACAGTACAGTCAGTGGGCCTGACACACACTGGCATGCAACTGCAATTATATTGCAGAGAAAAAATTAAATAACTTTTTTATCTGCAAGGTACTGTGCCACCCTATATGAGTGGTGGGCATTGGGCACAGTACAGTCTATGGGCCTGACACATACTGGCAGGCAACTGCAATTATATTACAGAGGAAAAATTAAGTGACTTTTTTTATCTGCAAGGTACTGTGCCACCCTATATGAGTGGTGGGCAGTGGGCACAGTACAGTCAGTGGGCCTGACTCTCACTGGCTGGCAACTGTAATTATATTACAGAGGAAAAATGAAATTACTTTTTTATCTGCAAGGTACTGTGCCACCCTATATGAGTGGTGTGCACACAGTACAGTCTGTGGGCCTGTGGCCTCTCACACACGGGCAGGCAACTGCAATATATATATATATATATATATATATATATATAAATATATAAATATATATATATATATATATATAAATATATATATATATATATATATATATAAGCAGACTGATTTACCAGCCCTAAAAATGGCTTTTTGGGGTGCTATCAGGACGCTGTCCTTACAGCAGATGAGTCTTTGAGGACTGGAGTGGACACAGAACACTGGCCTAGCTAACGTTTTCCCTATTAATTCAGCAGCAGCAGCAGCACTCTCCCTGCTCTAACTAAAACTGCAGCTTCAGAATGAATCTAAGATGGCTGCCGTCCTTGCTTTTTTTTAAGGAGGTGGGAGGGTCTGGAAGGGAGGGTATGATGATTGGCTGGAATGTGTCTGCTGACTGTGAGGTACAGGGTCAAGTTTGCTCAATGATGACGTATAGGGGGCGGACCGAACATCGCCGCCGGGGCTAACGCGAACAAGTTCAGGACATCTCTAAAGAACAGCTACTCCACATCTGCAAGGCTAGATATTAATGTGAAGGGAAGTGATTTTTTGATAGCGATGGTTACACCCCTGGTTTTGGAGGAAGAGTAGCAGGAATGGAACCATTGCGTGAAATATGTGGGAAGCTTACCCTCTTTAAAATAGGTCTCCTGGAGTATAGCGATCTCTGCATGCAAGGATCAGAGGATTTGAAACACTCTGGACCTCTTCGTGGGTGAGTTTAGTCCCTGCACATTCCACGATACCACATTAACTGTTGACATAAAACCTGTTTTCCTAGTATTCAAACAACAAAACGAACAGTTATGTAACTAGAATAAGCACAGTGAAAACAAATAATAATAAGGGATCAAGGATGGAGTTCCTATTCCCGTGCTCGATACACGACAGGAAAGGTTCTCCGAGTCAAGGACATAGAAGGAGGTTAAATAAAGCGAGAAATCAAATAAAGATTTGGTTTGCCCAGGTGTGCTGTGAGCAGGGCCGGACTGGCCATAGGGCAGACCGGGCATTTGCCCGGTGGGCTGGGCCACCGGTTAGCTGATAATCAGGGGCGGACTGGGCCGGGGCCTCTCTGTTTTGCTACTGTCTGACTCTGTGTCACTTGGGCCAGCTGGAATGAATTATCGCGCTCCACGGCCCCAGCTTGCGCAGGGAGACAGACGGCCGTTGAGGTGTGCTGCCGGCAGCCTATCAGAGAGGCCGCTGGACCGACGCAGGCGGCGCGAAGACGTCATCACGCCGCCACGCCAGAGTCACTGCTGCTGCGCTGCCGAGTGGCACTTGCAGGACGGGAGACGGGAGTGAAGGCGCGCGATTAGGACAGGTGCAGGAGGTAAGTATATATATTTTTTCTCTTCTCTTAGTCTTAACTCTCAACTTAAGAGCTACAGGGGGGGCCTGGAGTCTGGACTTTGGCACATTATGGGGGGGGCCCTGCAGTCTGGACTCTGGCAGGCACATTATAGGGGGGGGCCTGGACTCTGGGGCACATTATAGGGGGGCTGGCCCTGGACTCTGGCACATTATAGGGGGCCCTGGACTGGCACATTATAGGGGGCCTGGACTCTGGCACATTATAGGAGGGAGGGGGGCCCTGGACTCTGGCACATCATAGGGGGGGGCCTGGACTCTAGCACATAATGGGGGGCTGGACTCTGGCACATTATAGGGGGGCCCTGGACTCTGGCACATTATAGGGGGGCTAGACTCTGGCACACTATAGTGGGGCCCTGGACTCTGGCACATTATAGGGGGGGGGGGGCTGGACTCTGGCACATAATACAGGGGGCCCTGGAGTGGAATATTATAGGGTGGGCCCTGGACTGGCACATTATAGGGGGGGCCCTGGACTCTGGCACATTATAGGGGGGGGGCCCTGGACTGGCACATTATAGGGGGGGCCTGGACTCTGGCACTAAATAGGGGGGGTGGGCCCTGGACTCTGGCACATTATAGGGGGGGCCTATCATACTGGCACATTATAATAGGGGGCCTATAGCTACTGGCACAATATAGGGGGGACTATGGCTACTGGCACATTATAGGGGGCTTATGGGCTTCTGGCAGTCTGGCACTTATAGAGGGGGCCTATGCTACTGGCACATGTTGATAATGGGGGGACTCAGGCTACTGGCACATGATAGGGGGCTCTGGCTACTGGCACATTATTGGGGGACATCTATGGGGGCACTTCTTACTGGCACATTATTGGTGGGCACTATAGGGGCATCTACTGAGGCCACAAAGAATGGTTATTTTGTATGGGGGCTCTGTATAGGGGCATTTTATACTGGGACACATTATGGTGGGTACTATGGGGAAAGTGGGAGAGGAGTACTATGGGGTCATCTACGGGGGCACTGAGAAGGGGTATTTTATACTTACAAATTATGGGGGACACTGAGGGCATCTACTGGGGCACTATATATGGGGAATTTTATACTGGTACATTATGGGGGGCACTAGGAGGGAGGGGGGAGAGGAGCACTATGGAGGCATTTACTGGGGGCACTATGTAGGGGTATTTTATATTGGCACATTATGGGGGCACTATGGGGACATTAGGTCAACTGGGGGCATTACAAGGAGGTATTTTTTGCACTGTCTATTATAAGGAGAATTATAACTACTGGGGGGACATTATGGTGATCTTTATTACTCCCCCATAGTATGAGCCCCCTAGTATCAGCACCAGCCTCTCCCTGCTCTGCTATCCCTCTGCACCTTCTCCAAATCCTTATTATGAAATATTTCTCATTAGGATAAAACACATCAGCTCCAGCGAGCCCCGGCCAAAGTGTGGAAGTAGCGTCCGAGATAAATAAAGGGTCAAGCCAAGTAATCGTAAGTTTTCATAGGAAATATATTTATGTTATACACATATAGCATACACCGTGCCCCACAATATACAGTTTCTTCTGCAAAAGTCATCAAGTGTCATGGGGGGGCCTTATTGTTTTTGCGCCCCAGGACCCCATTTCACCTTGAACCGGCCCTGGTGATAGTCGCTTCTATATACTATGCGATCTCTGAATCAGATCAGCATCGCATAGTACTGTCCTGTGAGTGCTCTTTCGGGGGCACTGACCTGTACAGGGTGTGGAGGATGGGGAGGTTGAGATCCACTGAGGATATTATAAGACTTTTCTGTAGTTTCCTATATTGTTGCAAGGTCTGTATGTTGGTTGTTGCAAAGCCTGTGTGTTGGCTGAAGCCTTCCTATCTTACTGGTGGCTGGCCCTGCCCCTCAATTGTGCTTCCGGGGTTGGCCCCGCCCCTAGACTGCAAGGGGGTGGGGACTGTTGGGGGTCATGTGATTGGGCTGCTCAGTCAAAAATGCCCGGGCCTATTTTTTGTACCAGTCCGGCCCTGGCTGTGAGGGGGGTATTAGCGCTGAAACTCCTTGAGATAGCGCAGGAGGTAGGCAGATGGAAGGGGAAATAAGGAAGGAATGAAGAAGGGGGTGGGGGGGGGACAGAGTAGAGTGTAAGTTTGGCAGGCAACTGCAATTATATTACAGAGGAAAAATGAAATGACTTTTTTATCTGCAAGGTACTGTGCCACCCTAAGTTTGGGAAGAGAGAGTGAGAAAGAAAGGAATTGAGAAACATCTACATTAAATGCGAAAAGAGAGGTTTCTTTATTATATGCAAAGAGAGAAAATCTGAGGCCCAATGGGAAGGGGGGCTAAATTATATAATGCGAGTGCCACCCAGGACATTAGGCAAGTAAGTTGAGGGTCAGTCCGGTTTGGCCGATGGTCTTTTCTTGGACTTCTTGTTCCATGGGACAGCCGTTGAAAGATCTGGATAATCCGCGACATCTGTGACAGGGTTCCAAGTCGGAGCTTCGGAAGGATCAAGGTGGAGGAGCTCATAAACAGTAAGGAGGTCTAAAGGAGATCGCACCACTCTGTGTGTTCCTTGGTAAGTAAAGGCGACACCAAATGGAAATAACCATCTGTATGGGATGTTCATGTTCTTCAGGACGTCCAAGAAGGGCTTCAGCTTGCGACGCTTGGACAGCGTGACCTGGGACAGGTCTTGAAATATTTGTATAGTCGAGCCCTCATAAGCAAGATCCTGACCATTTCTGGACGCTTTGAGGATCATATCCCTGTCATGGGAGTTGAGAACTTTGCAGATAATGTCCCGGGGGGGTCTCTCCCTCCTTGGGTTTTGGTCGGAGTGCTCTGTGGGCCCTCTTTAGGACAAAGTGATCTCTTAGCATGGAAGGCAACAATGGTTTTAACAGTTCTGTGGTGACATTTATCACAACGATTCCGGCACCCCTTTCAAGCGAACATTGTTACATCTCCCTCTGTTGTCCTGATCTTCCACATAGGAGAGCAAGTAATTGAGATGGTGTTGACAGCTCGAGAGGGCCGAGGCAGTAGCCCCTCCAAAGGATAGTAAGGAAGCTTGATTCTCTTCCAGTTGCTCAACTCTTCCTACAATCTCTCTGATATCTGATTTTATATCTTAAAGTTCCTTGAGGACAGGAGCTATAGCTGATTCAATAATGTGTTGTAACGATTTCTGTGAAGTGGAAATTATGGGGTCTCTCCCCTGGCTGTCCTCGACGTCCGAGCTTTCCCTGTCTGACAACTCGGTATTAGTTGCTGCAGGCTGAGCCACTGGTTGGTTGGATGGATGAGGACCTGTAGATTTCTTGTGAAGATATTTTTCCATATCCGGCTGCGGATGTTTCTACATTTTAAGGCCTGTTCCCTCTTGTTTCCCAACCTTTACCATATTGTGCAGTTGGGTGGATATAGTAGAAATAGATGGGAGAGGAAAAGGATGCTCTTGGACGAGCTTACAGCGCTCCACCCCAGATATTAACCCCTACGCATCTGGGGGCGGTATACAGTCCAGTACAGAAATGAAATATGGGTCTAGGACCCGAGATAAGGTTGTGTGATCTCCAGACCGCGTCACTGTGCAGTCCACTAAAAATTAGAGCCTAGCTCTGGATGTAGATGAGGCCTCTGTGGGGGATGGTGGCGCTGAGGTATAATTTTATGCAGCAGGCAGGGAGTGATAGTGCCGGCTGCTGCCACCTGTGAGGGCGATGATGACTGAGGGCCCCTCAGTTGTCTCTTACCGGCGGGATACGCTCCTGGTGGAGTTGTTGCAGCCGTGTTAATCGCGGTGAGTACAGCTGCCCTTCAGGTGCAGGCTCGGGCAAACGGGCGATCACAATGCTGCACAGAGTGATCCAAGTGCTCTCTCCTCTAATCCCTTTATTGGAATGGACCTCACGGCCTGTGGATGCAGGTAGAAGTAACTTCACTCACTTCGGGTGCGACTCGAGTCCTGCCACTTGAGGCTGGGGACTCAGGCCGACAGCTAGGCTGTAGCAAGAAATCCAGTTCTTTCAGGACTACAGACGTCCTACACGGATAGGGACAATGCTATGGATGTCCAGGGTCGGATGAGGGTATAGTGAAGGTTGTTCTGTAGATGGAACGAGCAGATGGTGGAGGATACAATTTCACTCGGCAGGAGCTTCAGAGATGGCCATCTGCTTCATTCAGCGGCAAGCCATGCCCCCCCTTGGTGATAGCAATTCTGAGCGGTGGTCAGTGGGCTGGGCTCCAGGGCAACTGATGAGCTTCCTCTACCATATTGATTATTTTACAAAAAAAAAGTTACTTCAATTAAAGATGCAGTGGTGCATTAAAAAATGTTTCTGGAGAAGAGTCCTACTTTTTTATCATTCTTGGCAATCCCTGTAAATCTTTAAGCAAATACTTTATATTGATGACCTATCTTCAGGATAATGTCTCATTCACATGTCAGTGTTTTCCATCAGTGATTGTGAGCAAAAACCAGGATTGGAGCCTCCACAGACATAAGGTATGACGTGTGAGTGAGGTGTAAGTCATCAATATCTGATTGGTGGGGGTCTGACACCCATCACCTCGCCGATCAGCTGTTTGAAGAGGAGGTGGCGCTACATTAGAGCACTACATCCTGTTGATCACAATGCCCGTAATTTCTGAACTGCAGCATAATCACAAATACTCGCTCTACTCACACTACGCACTTCACCAATTAAAATATACCACCGCTGCAAGGAAAATGACGCATAGTGTAATCAGAAGGAAGCAGTGCTCGCATGGAGTGCCCCCTCTTTTTTAAACAGATGATTGGCTGGGGTACTCGGTGTCAGAGCCCTAACGATCAGATACTGATGACATATCTTGAGGATAGGTCATCAATATAAAACCCCTGCACAATCCTTTTAAATGTTTGTCTGTTTTAGACAATCTCTTTGTGCACAAGCGGTCCACAGACAGCAGGCCGATCACAGACTATTCCACTGCTTGGAAAACCAACAATTAAGTGTAGTCTTTTAGGAAGCCTGGACACATGTTTCCAATTTAACTGTAGGAGAAATTAAGCATTACAGACAATATTGATTTCATTGGGCTATGTTATGCACTAACACACTGTATCTGCTCATTATGCTGACTAATATATAAGAGTCTTTAACGGGTTATTACCCTCAGTTAATTGCCTCTTTATATCCACGTTATTATTCCTCTGGTGCTTGATTGTCATAATGATAGATCTGTTCTGACTGTGTGTTCTATTTTTTTTATTTTTATTATTTGCAGGTTTCTATAATAACTTTCAGTAAAGATGTCATCTTACATGATGTAGAACACCAGCTAAACTTTACTTTCTTCCCTGACCATTGTAAACGACCTGCAAGTCCTCCAGATCCCTACGTCACTGCATCAATTGCATTCCTCTATTGCATCTTGTTTCCTATGGTATTTTTGGAAACATATGCCCAACGCCTGTGCCGCAAGATTTCTGCCATGTTCTATCAGAAAAGAGAAGAAGAAAGAATTCTATATTTGTTTGACCAGATAGTAAAAAACTACTAAAGTGCCACACAATTCTAATAAAAACAGTATTATACAGTGCTCAAATAAGCAGCTGTAGTGGTGGTGGTGGTGGTAGGGAGGCGGGTGACAGTCAAGGCCTAGAGGCAATGTTGTGTTTCATCCATTGTCAATGGGGAAAATGGCAAAAGCTAAGCAAAAATGTCACAAAAACGTCAATAGTATGGCTTAAAAAACTAAATAAAAAATTACTTTGGGTATTCTCCTCCAATTTGTCTTTGCCAGCTCAACTATCTGCCTGGGATTCTGGCACAATATTCAATGTTTAATTCAACTTGTAATGTGTATTGGGCAAATCCGCATTCTTGTCCAGTCTGATATATGCCATGTCTGTCTGTCTAACTGTAGTTTATTTTATGTATTTCCGTTAAAATGTTCCAGCATTGTTGGAAACGTTGTCCAGTTTTTAAAATGCCTTTCCAGTTTGCCTGGTTTCAAGTTGATTACAGAAGGCCTCACAATTGGCTGTTCCTACTGAAACAATTACAGTGAAAATTATCATTTTGTTTAAAGGCTGTTATGTGTGGACTAAACTGATGCCGCCTAAGTAAAGAAAAGCGGAATATGGTTATTACAAGACAAGCAGGCATGGTGGTCGGAAGAGGTCAATGCCCCTTTCATTTTTAATTTTTGTGGATCTCAATGGTTTTTTATATGTATGCACAGCTGTTCAGAGTGACACACCATTAAAGGGTAAAGAACATAAGCAAAGGGACATCACAAACCTTATTTTAAATTAATCCCTTGTGATGGTGTGGTGGTGCAAGTGGTGTTGGATCCCGGTCTCTGATCCCTGGTAGATATAGTCGAAAAGATAGTACCACAGCACTCCTGTAGTTGGTCTTTAACTCCTCTTTATTGCCCCAGTATGCGACGTTTCGACTCCTCAATCTTTTTCAAGCATGCTTTCCAAGGACAGCTCCATACATCATATAGTGGCTATGCTTGGTATTCTCCAATGGGGATGAGCTGCAACTAGGTCATGTGATGTCACTGGCTTAGGATGAGGCAGCGACACTCAAGGCTTCTTCTTCCAACAGCTGATTGATAAGCGGCCCAGGTGTTACACTCCCAAAGAACTGATAGTGATAACTTGTCCTGAGGATAAGTCATAAATATCTTTTCCTGGATAACCCCTTTAATAGCAGAAGTTTTATCCATAAAATTTCACACAGATAGAGAAGTTACATCTATTGAGTTGCTGCAATGAAATACTTCCCTCCAGGGTCAATCCTGCCCCAGGTTTTAGAAATTGACGAGTGGTGATGTGGCCTTATTAGTTTTGTGTGTCATCATGCTCCTACCTGGGTACCTTCGCCCCCTAGGGTTAGGCTCCACAGAAACAAAGGGAGAGGGTTTAATAGCTGTTGGAGAATAATCACAGTTAGATACCCAAAAACATAGATACCAAAAGGATGGGTGTGGGAACATAACTGAAGACCTACTCAAAAAGGCCATACATATATAATACAAAAAACATCTTTATTGAGTGTCCACAATTAGATATACAAAAACAATCATAAAAAAATTGCAGGTAGGTGCTATAATAGATGATATACCCCACCAGACTCCAAATCTACATATGTGATATTGTTGTATAACACTTGTGCAATAATAATTTCACTAAACATGGAGGACTAGACAGCTGGCAGGTCAGCTCGGACACTTTGCTTTGACTTTCTCTGCTGTGCTAATCTCTGGACTTTATAATAGTTCTGGGACCTTTGAGTGGTGTGCCTTTGACTGTTGATCCCCTCGTAATAGTCCATAAATGGCAAGGAGTCAGGGTGCTTTGCAAGTTGCCTCTCCTGGAAGACTCATTGCACCATGTTTTTTGTTTTTTCTGCTCCACTATCGACTTTGGACTGACTAAATCTTCCTGCAACTCTTCCCTTGGTAGGAAGCAGGACTATCCCACTTCTGCCAAAAAGGGGGAAGAATAGCATAAGTTCCATTCTATCTAAAGGTACTCTTCCAGATTTACTGCCACCTGCTGGACAACCAGGCACATTACATGTAATAAAATACATACATTACATTGCAATGTTATTAAGGCAGAATATCAAAGGACCTAGAATCAAATACGCAGATGATGTTATTTGTTAGCCACTAGAGACAGTAGCCGGGTGTAGGAATGGTAGTGCCCACTCTGGGGTTCTATATACCCCCTTACTTAAAACCAAGCCGATCTCAGCTTGTGCTTAGGGTATGCTTCCCTTTAATATTAAGTTTAAATGTCAGGGTTCCCTTTCAGTGCTGCTTTATACTATCTTCTATTACTTATCTGAATAAAAGACCCATAATTGAATACAAGCTGAAAGTACTAGAGTCTAAAAATTAAAGAAGTCTCTACTGACTGAAAGGTTAGACCATAATTAGGTGTCCACTTATTACTCCAAAATCTGTACAATGTGGCCAGGGTCGTATCTGGAGTGTGGGGTGTCATTACTCTGTAATCCCATCACTATATAATGAAGGCCTGCAAATAGAAGGGTGGCTTCGTCCTGTTATCCCCTTACTGCATCAAGGTCTAATTATGCTTTATGCTTCGTCACCTTGAAGACTAAACCTGGAAATCTCTCCCAGGAGTCAAACCTGGGATCTCTATATGCAAAACCATGCATTTGCCACACAGCTATAGCATTACCACATAGAAAAGTATGTATTTTCTTCTGCTTACAGTATAAGCTATCACATATTACTGGTGTCCTTATGATCATATATTATGCCCGTGAATAAAGCAGTTAATATGAGCAGATCTCAGTGTAGTGAAGCTATAGTGCATAGACGATTTGATATATACATGCTAGGACACAGTTTTACCCTCAGTATGTCTAGCTTGTCAATTAAGCGGGAGGGTGGGAGTGTGCAGAGCACAGGGGGTGTTACAAAGCAGTGCTCAAAGGATTCAGCCTCGCCTTTGGGTGCTCCAATTTCTCATTTGCATATGAGTAAAACATTGATATCTCTTCAGCTTTTTTAACATACAGACAAAAGAAAGGTATTGTTTTAATTAGTATGATGAGCCCTACCAGTCAGTATGTCTGGTTTAATATGGTTGATCCTGGTGACAGAGGAGCTTTAAAGGGAACCTGTCATCAACTTTATGCTGCCCATACTAAAGGCAGCATAAAGTAGAGACAGGTGAGTTGATTTTAGCGGTCTGTCACTATTAAATTTAAAAATAACTCACAGCCTTCTCCCATTGTATGTGTGATTTCACGCTGGAGGTAACTGGGAGCTGCTGGCTGTGTGTCTGACTTTATGGACCTATCATAAACTGTCCATACAGCATAGGTAGGTTAGCATTATATCCCGTGCCACATTGAGAGACCTTAACGGGGTAGGCGGGCTCCGGTATGTTCTTGATATAATAATATATTGGCGAACTGTCTCATTTTCTCATTTTTAATATCAGTGTGACAATTTATCCATATATTGTCAATTGCATTTACCATTGTAGTGCACCATATTCAGTGATTTTCTGTTTTTATAGCCCCATCCGCACATTTGTCTTACATGTGGTCCATTGCGGGCATCCTCCATTGAATGCATTTTTTTGCTGTGGATTGCTGTTAGCAACGGATGACATGTGCAGGATTTGCTCCCCTGGTTAGAAATGCGCCCCAGCATATGGGGTCTTGAGCATTTTCTGTTTTTAAGACCTGTGTAGAATGTGTTTGTGGTACATGTGGTCTGCTGCCGGCATCCTCCATTGTATGCATTTTTGCTGGGGATGGCTGTTGGCAACGGATCACATGGGCAGGATTTTCTCCCCCGGGTAGAAAGGTGCAACAGCATTTGGGGTCTCGAGCATCTTTTGCCTCTTAGACCAATTTATTCAGTGATTTTGTTTACACTAGACGAGTACCCTACCAAACAAGAATACAAAAGCAACTATTTCTGCATAGCTCATGAACCTGTATAAATTTTTCCTGAATGTTCCTCTAATGGCAGTGGTCTTGATTTTGGAAATTTCATCCCCTTATGAGTTCTATTTAGGGTACTTTTACACTTGCGGCAGGACGGATCCGGCAGGCTATTCAGCCTGCCAGATCCGATCCTGCCTAGTGTAAAAGTACCCTTACTTAGAATTGCAGGAATGTTCCTAGAGAAATTCCATTCATATAGGGTTTCATTTATTTTACCTGAGGAAACTTAAGTAGGTATATATTGTAAGGGATCGCTCTCTCACAGGGGGTCGGCAATGACAGATTTTTCATCAAACAGGGGTTTTCAAGCTCAAACATTGCTATATTTGTCACACAGGACATCATACTTCCGAGTTGGGCAGCACTCGGCACAATAAAGTCGCAGCTTTACATCGCGATGATGTGTTACATCAACACAAAACAACAAACGCTTGCCCAGCTAGGCACTCACTATACAGAGGTCTCCCTAACTCAACTCTAAGTCAGGGTTCACACTGTTGTATTTGGCTTCGGTCCTACAGCCTCATAGCTGTGACCAGTGCTACTCACTAGTCCTCCTGGTGGAAGCAGAGAAATACCTTGGGAGGGATATGGTCCAGCAGTCCTCCTGACTCTGACCGTGCAACATCTCGCTTCTTTAAGCGTCGCTGTGTCCCCCCAAACTCAGGCTTCCTCAGCCTTGTGGCTCTACCAGCCCTGTTGGCTGGGACCACACATGCCCTCTACAGGTCTGTTCCCTGGGGCCTATCTCCTCCTCTCTCACACACAGAGGATTGCTTTATCCCCAAGTGATTATCGCACCTGGCATCACCTCAGGCCAGATGAACACCCTCCTCGAATAGGTTTTCTGCACCATTCTAGGAGACCTCATGAGGCCTGTCACTGCCTCACAATATATATATATATATATATATATATATACATACACACACACACAACATTACGTAAGCTGTAGTATGTATAAGGTCAGGGAGTGCATTTTGCCATATGCTGGCGTTCATTAGAGGTATATGATTTCCAAAGGCCCAGAAAGGTTTAGCTTGGTGGAGGCGCTTGAAATGTAAAAGTCATGTCTTGAGAAGAACCCCTCTCAAGCTGTGACCTGTTACTTATCTCAATGCCTTTTAAGCTTTAAACAAATGCTTCATATTCTATTTATAAGCAACAAACAAAGTGAAGTGGAAGCTAAGACGCTAATGCCTTTCTGGAGAGAAGAGCGGTGATAACAGATGTTTCCGTTAATGTAAGTATGAACATTAATCAGGATAGATGTGATTCTACCATGAAATATTCCCCAACTCGGGATGCTCATATGCTCCAGGGATTTCTAGCTGAGATGTTTCCAATTTACCAGGTGTATGTCTGACTTAAAGAGAATGTGTCATCGGAAAATGACCTATTGTTAAAATCATGTTTTTTTGTTTAACATTTTTCTAAAGAATTTTTGATGATGTCACTTTTCATCGGGAATAATACAGGAATGGCATAACATAGAGTCAGGGCTGGCGCCACCTGTAAGGTGACCTAGGCAACCGCCTAGGGCGCAATTTAGCAGGGGGCGCTGCAATTCGATGTAAAAGAAAAAACTGTAGGAAACTTAACTTAGAAGTGGCGGCGCCGCCTGAGCGCTAAAAGAATCCCGCCCGCGGCCACTCTGCCCCAGCAACACATGCACAGCCGGAGTCGGACCCGGGAGGACGGGACGGTCACATGATGAGCTGGAGCCTGGGGCCAGGGGCGTGACTGTCTGCACACAGGCAGCGGCGGGAACCTGGAACTGGAAGAGCAGGCAGGCTCAGTCAGTCAGCATGGGCAGCTAGCCACCAGAAGAACTAGAGAGTAAGAGAGGCGAAGGGATCATCTCACTGGGCGCCCGCCACCCGCGCCCGGGAGCAACTCAGGATAACTACAACAACTGGACAAGACAGTCACAAGTACAGCTGGTTAGTGAACGAACGGTAGTGTTGTTCAACTTGTAGAGAGAGAGAGAGAGAGAGAGTCATCATACAGATCAGATCATATAAGTTGTAGGCATATATAGCCTAGCTATGCCTAGCTGCCTAGTGCCTAGCCAGGACCTAAAGAGTTGCAAAGCTATAATAACCCTCAACATACCCTGACAGGCTCAGAAACAGATTATAAGAGAATCAAATGGGGAGAAGAAGACAGGATGGGTGGCACTACTGCATAAATTGCATCATGCGCCTACTCAGGCCACTTCCGGACCGGTGAATATAGCCGTTGATGGTGCTCAGTATCCCAGAAGACAATCAATGCAGATGTGTAAGAAAGAAAAAAAGCGGTACGGCACTCACCCGGCTTCTTTAAAACTTGGCTTTATTATATAACAGACCAGACGTGTGAAGTCCCAGGTAGCGGGGGCGGACACAGAGCTTGCGGCAGCTAGATGGCGACGGACGTTTCGCGCGTGTAATCAGCGCATCGTCAGGCCATTAGGATCGACGCACGCGTAGCGCGCTTTTATGACGTCATCTCCCTGCCGCTCTTAGCAACGAGTAACGCCAACCTACAGCCAATCCTGGGTAATAAAAACATTGCAGGATATCGTTCCATAATTAGTTTGTTCACATATGATACTACCCATTACTGTGGTATAAATGCGCAACACAAACAGACATTTTGACCATAACTAATAGATCAGCATTTTTATGTAAATATAAGGAGCTAACAGTAAGCGCAACAAACATAATACCCTACTACAGAAACATATTATAGGAAAACCGCCAGATCATTTTTATCATTTAGCCCTCGATCTCGTCCTCACGAATAATGTCTTTCTGTACAACAACCAGTGGTACCGCCAGGTACAGGATACCGCAATGGGCATCCCTGTGTCTTGCACTTTTGCGAACCTGTACCTGGCGGTATTTGAGGAGTCTTATGTGTTCACGGTGGATAACCCCTTTCTCCAGCATATCCATCTCTTTTTAAGGTACGTGGATGATATTTTTCTGGTCTGGTCGGGCAGCAAGGATCAGTGCCGTGGGTTTGTGGAATACCTTAACCAAGTTAACCGAATGAACATGAGATTCACGGTCAACTTTGGTGGTGATAGCCTTGAATTTTTGGATGTCAAAGTGGAGGTGAAGGGTGGCTCCCTCATAACCTCAGGCTATCGCAAGCCGACGGCCACCAACTCGCTGCTCCACCAGACCAGCTTCCACCCTCCAGCAGTTAAAAAAGCCGTACCGTTACGGACAGTTTTTCCGGCTCTAGAGAATAAACAACACAGATGCAGGGTTTTTACGACAGGCTTCCCAACTTAAAGGGCACCTCATGGAGAGGGGTTATCCACCGAAAATTATAGACTCCGCAATACAAAAAGCGCTTCAGCGACAACGTAATACATTGTTGGAGGCAAGAACCAAAGGGAATGACAGTTCTAGTCGTTTTGTCTTCACCTTTGGATACAGTCCACTGGCGGATACCATCCGCAAGATTATCCAGGATAACTGGGACCTAGTGAAAGGGGAATCCGCTCTTGCTTCACTTATACAGCAAAAACCTATGGTGGCCTTCAGAAGAAGTACCACCATTAGGGATAGCCTAATACATAGGGAATTTACAGAGCCAAAACAGAAAGATTGGCTAACTCTGAGAAAACCCATAGGGAATTTCAAGTGCGGCTTTTGTTCAGTTTGCATCCAAAACTCCCAGGCGAAGGTAGTGAGATTAGGAGCAGTCACCCACAAGGTCCGGGACTTTATTACATGTAGGACAACCTACGTAGTGTATGCCATTATGTGCCAGTGCCAGGCCTTCTATGTAGGTAAAACCAAAAGGTCCTTAGTGGAAAGAATCAGGGAACATTTGACTTCCGTGAAATCAGGCAGGGGTTGCCCAAGATTGATCTCCCATGTTAGGGAGCAACATAATGGTGACCAGGGGCGTACATATAGGGGTCGCAGGGGTCGCAGTTGCGACCGGGCCCGGCTCCCCAGGGGGCCCGGCCGCCTGCGGACCCCTGGCCCCGGCCCGGGCCCTGCAGCTGCTGCGCGCAAAGTAAGAGACTGGAGTCCTCCAGTCCTCGATCATCCCGCGAGACCTGCGAACTGCCTGTGGCAGGTCTCGCGGGAACGCACGCGCGCGAACTTACGTAGGCGGCGCCAGAAGCAGACGGGACCCGACCCGACCAGACCAGGGAGAGACGTCTGATAGCCGGGAGTCACAGCCAGCCAGCCAGCCAACAGGAGCCTTGCCTTGCCCAGTACCGCCCCGCAGTAAAGCCAGCCAGTAAGAAAAATTAACGCTGGGCTGTGCCTGCAGCACGAATTTCTTCTTGCTGTTGTGCTCTGCCTCTGTGCTGTATGATCATGCTGCTATGCGCACGCCCGGACAGACCACCGGGGGGGGGTTTAGCATTGAGTGGCCTGAGGGCCCGGACCCTGGCCTTGGAGGAGGAGGAGGAGGGGGTTTAGCATTGAGTGGCCTGAGTGAGGGCCCTGGCCCTGGGGGTTAGCATTGAGTGGACTGAGGGCCCGGACCCTGGCCCTGGAGGAGGAGGAGGAGGGGGTTTAGCATTGAGTGGCCTGAGTGAGGGCCCTGGGGGGGGGGGGGTTAGCATTGAGTGGCCTGAGGGCCCGGACCCTGGCCCTGGAGGAGGAGGAGGAGGAGGAGGAGGGGGTTAGCATTGAGTGGCCTGAGGGCCCGGACCCTGGCCCTGGAGGAGGAGGAGGAGGGGGGGGGGGGGTTAGTATTGAGTGGCCTGAGGGCCCGGACCCTGGCCCTGGAGGAGGAGGGGGGGGGGGCGGGTTTGAGGGGGGGGCCCATGATTCGATTTCGCACCGGGGCCCCATGGATTGTGTGTACGCCACTGATGGTGACGTGCGATGCCTAACCTTCGCGGGCATTGAATGGGTCAAAAAACCTCCCTGCGGGGGGGATAGACACACTGAGGCTATGGGTCCAGCAGGCCTAAATGAGAAAAATGATCTGGCGGTTTTCCTATAATATGTTTCTGTAGTAGGGTATTATGTTTGTCGCGCTTAATGTTAGCTCCTTATATTTACATAAAAATGCTGATCTATTAGTTATGGTCAAAATGTCTGTTTGTGTTGCGCATTTATACCACAGTAATCTGTAGTATTATATGTGAACAAACTAATTATGGAACGATATCCTGCGATGTTTTTATTACCCAGGATTGGCTGTGGGTTGGCGTTACTCGTTGCTAAGAGCGGCAGGGAGATGACGTCATAAAAGCGCGCTACGCGCGCATCGATCCTAATGGCCTGACGATGCGCTGATCACACGCGCGAAACGGCTGTTGCCATCTAGCTGCCGCAAGCTCTGAGTTACGCCCCCGCTACCTGGGACTTCACACGTCTGGTCTGTTATATAATAAAGCCAAGTTTTAAAGAAGCCAGGTGAGTGCCGTACCGCTTTTTTTCTTTCCTACACATCAGATTATAAGAGAATGCTGAGGATTGTAGTATCACAGGGATATAGGAGCACATGGTAGATGGAGCAGTCACAGATCTTATATGAGGTCATTCTGGCCATTTGGGGCCACTGGGCAGGCTATATCCCTGTGAGACTACAATCCTCAGCATTCTCTTATAATCTGTTGCTGTCAGGGCATGCTGAGGGTTAGGCCGCAGATGCACACGGCCGTGAGCAATTCGTGGTATCCCGGCCTGGAGTCCTGCAAAAGAAAATCAAGAAGATTCAAAGCCCACCCCCACACCACCCCCACCAGGCTACAGACAGTGTCAATTCATATATTTAGTCCAGCCCCCAGACTCTTATGAATTGAGGGAACTGGCCACCAGCATGCTAATCCACATCACTTATTGTGCAGGCTGCATGGTTTGATGTATTTTTTCTAGTTTCAATTTTTAACTTGCCCAGGACGGCAAAAATCCTTGCACCGGCCCTGCATAGAGTCATAAGAATAGATGCTCCAGAATTGGTATTTCATGGGGAATACAAGCAGTTACTTAAAGTGACATGTCCAAGTAAAATGTTCTGATTCACTTACCGTATTTTTCGCTTTATAAGACGCACCTGAAGATAAGACGCACCTAGGTTTTTGAGGAGGAAAGTAAGGAAAAAATATTTTGAACTAAAAGGTATGCTTTTGGTGGGTTTTGAACAAATGGGGGATCTGTGGATGATGCACTGTTATGGGGGATCTGTGGATGACGCACTGTTGGGGGGAGGGATCTGTGGATGACACGGTTAGGGGGGATCTGTAGAGGACACGGTTAGGGGGGATCTGTGGAGGACACGGTTAGGGGGGATCTGTGGATGACACATTGTTATGGGGGATCTGTGGATGACACACAGTTATAGGGGATCTGTGGATGTTATGTCATTATAACCCCCATCATCCTAAAGAATACACCAATGTTCTGCAGGTACTGTACATTAGTGTATTAGTGTAAGGATGAGGGGAATTCTAGTTATATTTAAAATACACATTGTCCAAGGACTGTTTTTTAATTGCCATGTGTCTATCTTAAATATGACTATAACCCCTCTCATCCATAGGAATCCACACATACACTGCAGTACATGGGTGCATTCTTATGGATGAGGGGGGTTATAGAAATATTTAATATAGACAAATGCCAATTAGAGAACATTGTTTATTTTAAAGGGATTCTGTCACCTGGAAAATCAATATTAAGCCAAACATAGGTTCTTACAGCTCTTCATACCTTCTTTCCATAGGTGTTCTTTACACTTGGATCTGGCTTTCTACCTTCATGAAAATCCTCTTTTATCTTTGTGCTAATGACACCTGAAGGTACCCAGAGGGGCATTATTTTCATTCAAAACGTGCCCAGGAACACCTTCCATCCAGTGCCCAGGCCCGCCTCCCCCCGACAGAGCCCAGGCCCGCCCCTCTCTCTCTGCTCATACCATATGTCCCTGGCATTGCGACTGCAGTCAAGCTCCGCCCCCACTGGCTACATCACTGGTAGCCGATAACCCCGCCCACTCCTTCCCTCCAGCTTCACTAACATCCACCGAGCCGGCTCCTGCGCTCTTCCTGTTTAACTCAGTGCATGCCCAGTGAAACACTTGAGGCTGTGGTTCGCGCCGGCATCCTCCATTGTACGCATTTTTTGCTGGGGATGGACTGCTCCCCCAATGAGAAACACGCTACAGTGTTGGGGGTCTGAGCAGTTCGCCCATATTGGCCACTATATCTCTGTGATCTTGTTCCAAACGTTCTATGTGGCACAACAGTACGGGTTTATTAACCCAACTACAGAAATGCAGTTTTTCACCATAAAACTTTAAAACAGTTTTTTTCTGCGTTGTATGCAAACGTGCTCTGTAGCACAACAGTACAGGTTTATTAACCCAAACTACAGAAATGCAGTATGTGACCCCAAAAATTTTAAAACAGGTTTTTCAGCATTGTATGCAAACGTGCTCTGTGGCACAACAGTACAGGTTTATTAATCCAACTACAGAAATGCAGTATTTCACAGTAAAATTTTAAAACCGTTTTTTTCTGCGTTGTATGCAAACGTGCTCTGTGGCACAACAGTACAGGTTTATTAACCCAAACTACAGAAATGCAGTATGTCACCCCAAAATTTTAAAATAGGTTTTTCAGCGGTGTATGCAAACGTGCTCTGTGGTACGACAGTACGGGTTTATTCCACCAACTACGGAAATGCACTATGTCACCGCAAAATTATAAAATAGGTAATGTAGGGGGACTTGACCTGCCAGAAAAAAGGAACTTTTCCTCCACTGAGCTACCAAAAAATAATTAGACTGATGTCCCTGGCAGGCTGGCACACATGCAGGTCACATGCAGTTCCAAGGACACTGCAGTTGCTAAAATGGCCGCCGACCCCCACCTAAGTAACAGATGGATTAAAAATTATTTTCAAATATTCACCCTCAATAATTGCTGTAGTTTGAAGAGTTAACAGTGCACCACAAAGTTCAACAGATTTCTTCCCTAATCTCTCCCTGAGAGCACAAACAGCAGCCTGTCCCTACACTAATCAGAGCAGTGTGACGTGCGGCGCTACGTGACTCCAGCCTAAATAGAGGCTGGGTCACATGCTGCACTTAGCCAATCACAGCCATGCCAATAGTAGGCATGGCTGCGATGGCTTCTTAGGGCAAAGTAGTGAAACGCTCGTTGATTGGCTGCCCTGCAGCCTTTCAAAAAGCGTGAAGAAATCACCGAACAATGAACTTGAACTTTTATGGAAATGTTTGGGTGCGATAAAACCGTAATGTAAAACTAAGGGGTATCAGGGTACATTATTATACAGGGGTAATATAACTGAGGAGGGCTATCTCAGGGGATATGATAAAGGGGTAATATAACTTATATAATATAAGTTATATTACCCCTGTATAATGTCCCTGATAGCCCTCCTCAGTTATATTACCCCTGTATAATAATGTACCCTGATACCCCTTAGTGTATTTTTGTATATAAATATATATATATATATATATATATATATATATAATATATACATACACATGCGAACGGCATGTGTGTTTGTGCTGTAGGGTGCACACCCTAATGCAATAGGCTGCGCATGCCTATGGAGCCTTGAGTACAGAAAAAGGGGTGAGGGCCATCGAGCGATGCAGCGGTTGCTGCGGCAGGCTGGACCACTATATCGGAGCCATGGTTCTCCCACACCACTTTATGGTGGCATTGATGTGTTGAACATTGGCACCCTGACCACGCTTCACCTTCTGCCCCCAGATTCAGCAAATGGCCATGTTCACCTCCTCCGGCGGCTTGATGAAAAACTGCCACACTGCCGATTATGGCATTTTACCCCCAACACTCCACACTGACTGCCCGCTACCATTGCCTCCGTTAACCCCTGCACCGCTACTTTCCGGGTAGGTAGGCTCCTGCGAATCGGGAGGTCTATCCTGGGAACGTTTGGCTTCTGACCTCGCACTGCTGCCACCCTGCTGACTCACGGCCACACTATCACCCTGCTGTCTCAGCCACTGCCTCACGTGCAAGCTGCCACCCTCTTCTCCTGATGATGATGAAGCCCCTTCTTCACCCGGTTCCCAAGTGCAATTGGCTACATCATCATCTACTACTGTCTGCATTTCACTGATGTCCCCTTCAACGGTCTCAGGGCCAGAAGCCTGACCGCTCGCAACACCAGCTCCCATGCGACTCTCATCATCCCTACTTGCCGGCCTACTGGAGGAAGTGGCAGATCTCTCCTCCAGATCTTGGCTGGACAGTAACTGCTGACTGTTCTCTAGAAGCTTGTCCTTGCTGAAAAGTGGAGCCGAGCCTATGGCATATAATACTTCTCGAGCTGAGGGAACCGAAAATGAGAGAGGCAGGTTCAGGACAGGTGGCAAAAGGCCTGCTCCCGGGCCATGCCAACTAAGTGTTGTGTCAGAGGAACCCACCGACTCTTGGCTGGGGGTGTCTGATGTCACATGCGATGAAATAGAAGACCCAGTCACTGATTCAAGCACTGCTGGGTTGCTGGTCAAGACACAACCGCAAGATCATACCTCCCAACTTTGTAAACAAACAAAGAGGGTTGCGAATTTTGTCCGCACAAGGCCACGCCTCTAACCTATATATAACTTACATAACACTTAATCCCACCCAGTCCCCTTAATGCCGCACATAGTAATTATTCTCCCTTCATGCCACTGCACAGTATATATGCCCACATTGTGCCTCCTTCACAGAATTATGCCCAGCTGTGCCCCCAGTAATATGCCCACATTGTGCCACCAGTAATATGTCCACATTGTGCCCCCCAGTAATATGCTCACATTGTGCCCCCCAGTAATATACCCACATTGTGCCACCCAGTAATATGCCCACATTGTGTCCCCAGTAATATGCTCACATTGTGTCCCCCAGTAATATGCCCACATTGTGCCCCTCGCAGAATGTAAAAAAAATAAACACCACACACTTACCTTCTTCCTAGCAGCAGCAGAACATCGGCTGCTCTAGTCTGTGAAGGAGGCGGAGCCGAAGCTAACTGATGGCTGCCTGAGGCTATTTATAGGGCTGTGGCATCATAGGGGCTGACTGGCTGCATGCATGGCCTTGTGGGTTGTAACAGCGGCTGCTGTGCGCCGCTATTCCCCTGCTTACCGCCGCGGTCCCGGGCACCGTTTTTAGCAGTGATCTGCGCCACTGCTTCCCATTTACCGCTGCAGTCCTGGGCTCTGTCTGTGTAGGTACTGTTGTTCATGTGACCTTGCTGACCAATCCTTGTCCTCCTGCACATATATAAGTGACACTGAGGCATCTGGGAAGGGGGCTGAGCAAAGGTCCTTGTGTCCTGTTAAGGTTCCTGATATCCGCATGTATTCCTGGACTCTGCTACATGTTTGATCCCTGCCTGCTTGCCTTGACTCTCCTGTTGCCTGTTGACTTTGTCTCTGCCTCATCCTTCGGTCCTGCACTGTTGCTCCTGGTTCCAACTCAGCCTGCTGACAACGCCTGTACCTCTGGTACCCTTCTCAGGTACCTCCTGGTCGGCCAGGACCAGTTGCCTCGTGTGCCTATCCTCCTCAAGAGGTAGCAGTGTTCCCCTAGCAAAAGTCTATCCCGACCATCAGGGGTACTGTGAAGATCGAGGGGGTTCACTTAGACAACGCCCTTAGAGGAGGCAGGACATGTGGCACAGTGTATTCACACCTGCTCCCATAAAAGAAATGTCAGTCTCCCCCTAATAGTCTAAGACACTGTATTTTTCCATTATAGATAGAATCTATTTGATGAATGCTCACACATTCATCCCTCGAAATGATTTAGGGGCCAGTCTCATAGATGCCCTCAGCTAAACAGCTCTGTTCTACTAACTGGTAATTAGATGGTCCCATCAGTGGCATAACTAGAAATGACTAGGCCCTACAGCAAGTTTTTGAATCAACCCCCAGAAACTTCTTTGTAAACCCCTCTTCCCATTCAACCCCCATTCCTGTGGCTTCTCAAGATCATTCTCTAAGACGAGAATGTCCATTTCCTACAGTGTCTCTGTATATAATGTCATAATACTGTTGAGTGGGCCCTGGCAAAAATATCTTTTAGTCCTCATCCTGGGTGGGCAACTTCTAAGTTCGGGCCTCAAAGCAGCCGCTTCCACTGCTTACCCTACAGCTACATCCTGACCCTTGGGTCTCATTGCAAAAGCTAGGATACAGGACAACACCAAAAAGGAGAGAGGTAGATGCTGGCAGAGGAGACTCTGCATAACTCAGGATGTCTGTCTGTTCAGTTTCTTTCCTTTCTATTTAATTTAACTGCCAAGAAACTTTCAAATATTTAACTTGCGGCAAGAGAAGGGTCCCACAGGGGTCTCAGATCCATTAGCATCAAAAAGCCATTTTGGTAATGTTGAGTTATAGGATTGTGAGGAGGTTACTAGAGAAAAATTTCTCTTTCTCCACTCTCACAGCACGATTACTGAATGGGGTGTGTGCCAGATTTGTCAGGGTCTCAGCGATTGGACCCCCATTGGTCACAAATGTATGGCATAACCAATGGTGAGCAGGGGTGGACTGGTAACTGAAAGTGGCCCTGGAAAAAAAATAAAAGAGACCCTGCCAGATTTGGCAGGGTCTCAGCGATTGGACCCCCATTGGTCACAAATGTATGGCATAACCAATGGTGAGCAGGGGTGGACTGGTAACTGAAAGTGGCCCTGGAAAAAAAATAAAAAAAAATAAAAGTGGCTCCATGTTGTAGGTAAATTGACTGGCAAACATAAAGAGGGCTTGGGCAGCTACCTGGGCATCAGCCCACCAGGAAATTTCCCTGTAGAAACTATGGCCAGTCCTACCCTGATGTTTATCTGTACTACAGATTCTGTCAAAGTAGAAATTTCATGGTTGTCAGAATTTTCTAGGTCTGATATCACAGCTCTCCTGATATGCATAGTAGACCACAGGGGTGTAACTATTAATATAGACTGCAGACTATTCCCATGCCCTGGAACACTCCTCTACTATGTATGGGGATACCAATATGCTTTTTGTCTGTGCTGTGAAATTACTGTGTATACTAACGCTTACAGGTATTAATTATGTATTATTTATGTAAGGTATTACATAACTGAGCATAATCTCTATGTTATGACACCATGTATACATTACCTGTGATCTGTGGCATCACTTTGTGCATTTTTCTGTTTTTATGATGCTGTATTTTTTACCTAATTTATCTACATATGGCAACATCTCTGTAAGCAATAACCTTTGACGAGGATAGTACTGTGACATCACTATTTGTTATCCCTTTTTTTTTTTTACATTACTATTAGAGATGAGCGAACTTTACAAAAAAGTTTGGCGTTCCGGTTGTGGTAATCGGCGCATCCCGTTATGGATTCCACTACCGCGGACTATCCCGGCATATGGAATCCATAAGGGGCGGCTTCCACGAACCCGAACTGTTGAACAGCCGATGGACCTGGGGTGACGTCACCGTCATGTGATCAGTGTAGGGGGCATGGCTCAGCACGGGATCAAATCCAGTGCTGAGCCACGCCCCTGCACTGATCACATGACGGTGACGTCACCCCAGGTCCTTTGGCTGTTCAACAGTTCGGGTTCGTGGAAGCCGTCCCCCTTATGGATTCCATATGCCGGGATAGTCCGCGGTAGTGGAATCCATAACGGGATGCGCCAATTACCACAACCCGAACGCCGAACGCCAAACTTTTTTTTTTTTATCACGTAAAGTTTTATTGAAATTTCAAGACAAAGAGAAACATACATTCCAATATCAATGGTACAATCCGAATCAGGAAATTAGATGGGCGGATATGTCGTTAACACATCAGGCTAAAGAATTCTCCATAAAGTTACAATCAGTAGTAATATATCTTGAGATCATACTCATACCACATATAGATGGAAAGAGCATAACCATGTATGTCAGTTCAAAAACCAAACAAAAACACAAACAAAACTAACCACAAGCAGAGGCACGAGTAGCACCAGGGTGTAGGGCGATCAAGGTGTAGCACATAATAAGCAGAACAATTATGATCACTAGAGGTCAGTGGAGTGCACAAAAGCGGGCAAAGGAGTACAGGGGGAGTTACAGATCCTATACACTAGCTATGATGGGTACCAAGGGCTAGACACACATGGCGACCAAAGTTTAGTAAACTTCATCATAGAGGACAAATGGCCATACCACATCTTTTCATGCATACAAGTGGAGTTAACGAGGTCCATAACCTCCCTGAGAGGAGGAGTATCTGGCGATTTCCAATGCCTGGTAATAACCAACTTAGTGGCCATAAGTACATGGGCTGTCAATAACCTATGGTCGTACGGGAGGGTATCAACGTCTATAAACAATAGAGCCATCTCCGGGGATATAGCCAACGGACTAGGGAGAATAGTATTCAGGAGGGCGTGAGCATCCCTCCAAAGACCGCTAATTTTTGGACAAGTCCAAAGGATGTGGAGAAGGGAGCCTCTGCCCCCACACTATCTCCAACAAGCAGGACTGGACGCGGGAAACATCAGATGTAACCTGGATGGCGTGAAGTACCACCTCAGGTACGTTTTAAAGACTGCTTCCTGATGGCCCACGCAGCGAAAAGCTGAAAGGGCCGTCCGGAACGCATTGCACCATTGTGCGTCTGAGAAGGTGCGTCCCAAATCTGTCTCCCATTTTTTCAGAGGGGTCGATTTACACCATTCAGAGTCTTGCGTTAAAAGGCCATAGAAAAGAGAAATACCCCCTCTCCTAGGGAACCTATGATGAAGAAACCTTGTAGCTTCACGGGGGAGATGGAGTGTGGTATTCTCGTTCTTAAGTAAAAAGGATCTAACCTGTAAAAATTTATAAAATTCCCTATTGGAGATGTGGAAATTATCATGAATATATGGAAAGGAGAGAATATGGTCAGGGCCCACCATATCTCCTACTGATTGGATACCACAAGCCGACCATGTCCTGAGGTCTAAATCTGGGATGTTATCAGTTAGACACGCCAAGGATAAAAGGTTAGGGGACAGCCTATCACTCCCTCCAGGTTTACTGAGAAGTCGAGCCCAGGCAGCAGTAGATGACTGAATAGCAAATAAAGGGGAATCACTGGTTGGGAGCTTCCATGCTACTCTCACTAACAAGGAACGAAGAGAGGAAAGGTTGAGTGAAGTCCTTTCCATCTGAACCCAGTGTTTGTCTGCAGAGTCGTCTCACCAATGGACCAGCTGGTCTAAGAGGCAAGCTTCTCGATACTGCTTTAAGTCTGGAACCCCCAATCCTCCGGCTCTCCTATGTTTTATCAAAATGAAATATGTCACTCTAGGATGTTTCGAGTCCCATATAAAGCCCATCATCTGCCGTCTGGCCAAACCAAAAAAGGAATCAGGGATTGGGATAGGGAGGGTTCTAAATAGATAGAGAAGTTTCGGTAAAAACAGCATTTTATAAGCCGCCACTATTCCAAACCAGGAGATTAGGAATTTCTTCATGTTTTTAATTTCCACAGCTAGGCTTTCCAAGAGGGGCGGAAAATTTGTGTTGAAACTTTTAGATACTGGATACGTCAGCTGTATGCCAAGATACTGTATGCTCTCCTGTTGCCAGTCAAGAGGGAACAAGCCTTTCAATCTACACAGCTGGTCCTCAGGAATGTTGACAGGCAGACATTGGGATTTGTCAACATTTAGTTTGTAATAAGAGACTCGGCCAAACAACTCCAATAAGTCAAACACCTTCTGAAGGGAGGATGTAGGGTTTCTACAGATGACGATTACATCATCCGCAAAAAACGCAACCTTGTGAACTCTGGAACCCAATTCCATCCCCACTATCTCTGGATCCCGTCTTATCATTTCTGCTAGAGGTTCTATAGATAAGATGAAAAACAGGGGGGACAGCGGGCACCCTTGTCTGGTCCCATTAGTTAAAGTAAATACAGTAGAGAGTGTACCGTTGGTGAACACCCTAGCACAAGGGTTAGAGTATAACGCTGAAATAGCAGAGTATATCGGACCAAATAGTCCAAATTTTCGCAGAGCCGAGAAGGCATATGGCCAGCTAACGCGATCAAATGCCTTTTCGGCATCAAGCACCAAAAAGGCGGTCGGTGTACCCTCCATTTCGACTGATTGTAAGAGCGTTAAGAGTCTCCTGGTATTGTCCGGAGCCTGTCTCTTCGGCACAAATCCCGCTTGATCTATAGAGATCAAGGAGGGGATTACGGTCAGTAACCTGTTTGCTAGTATCTTGGCATACAGCTTCACATCGCAATTTAATAATGAGATAGGGCGGTAGCTGGTAGTAAGCAAGGGGGACTTACCGGGTTTCGGAATGGTGACAATCAGAGCTTCTAGCATTTCTGCTGGAAAAGATCCAGTGTCCATGGCCATGGAGAATACCGGCAGAAGATGTTTACCCAGATGGTGGCCAAATTTTTATAGTACAGTGAGGAAAAGCCGTCTGGGCCAGGGGCCTTATTCAATGGGAGAGATCTGATTGCGGTGCTAATTTCGTCTAGTGAAATCGGTTTATTGAGAGGCGACAACTCCTCTGCAGACAAAGAGGGTAAATTAATACTGTTCAAGAAGGACTGTATATCTGGTAGGGTTGGTTGAGGAACGGAGTCATCATCTTTAAGGTTGTATAGTCGGGAATAATAGTCCCGAAACGCGTTCGCTATATCCCTAGGAGCTGACAATTCGGTCCCAGAGAATGGGTGTCGCACGCATTGTATCCTAGATTTAAGGGCCATTTGTTTAAGCCTGGCAGCAAGGAGTTTACCTGCCTTGTTGTCCTGGGCGTAGTACTGAAATTTAAGGTGTTTCAGGGACTTCTCATAGGTGTACATGAGGAGGGATCTCAAATGCAATCTAGTCTTGTTAAGTTCAATCGCGCGAGCGTCAGAGAAAGAAGACTTATTAAGTGATTCGAGCCGTCTAATAGACTGCATTGTGTCTTGAATTTCTTTATCTCTGTTTTTTCGCCATATGCTACTCTGTTTCATAAAAATCCCCCGCATGTACGCCTTATGACAGTTCCATAATGTGTAGGGTTGTATGTCTGGGGAGGAGTTTAGCGTGAAGAACTCACTAAGAGAAGAGTTAATCTCCCTTTCCACCGACGGGAGGGACACTAGGTAGGTATTTAGTCGCCAGACATAATCTGAGACTGTGGGGGGACCTTCAGACAGGGTGAGGGTGACTGGGGCATGATCCGACCACTGTATGGATCCAATTTCTACCGCCAGGCAGGGCCGGCGCCACCTGTAAGGCGACCTAGGCAATTGCCTAGGGCGCAATTTAGCAGGGGGTGCCGGAACCCTGCGATAAAAAAAAAAAAAAACTTATGTGGTAACGGGGCAGCCGGTGCGCCGCCCCGCTATCATGTTGCACTGCCTGAGGGGGGGCGGACCGTACCGGGTGACACCAGTCCCTGGGGTGACACCCGGTGCGGTCTCCCCGCCCCCAGGCACCAGAGCAGAGTCGCGGAAGCGGAGCGTGCAGGAGGAGGGCGGGCCGGAGGCGTGTCCCATCCTCCCCTGTTCATCTGATAGGCTGCCGGCCTAGTGCTGGCAGGCAGCCTATCAGAGGCCGGTTCAGGAGGCGCGATGACGTCATTGCGCCGCCTGAGCCGTACAGCGCGGGACACAGGCCGGAAGAGGCCTGCATCGCATCGCTGCCATGGAGGTAAGTATGTGTTGTTTTTTTTTTTTTTTTTTAAACACAAATCAGGAGCACATATGTGGGGGGGCTACTGGCACATAAGGAGGGGGGGTCACTGGCGCATAAGGGGGCTACTGGCGCACAAGGGGGCTACTGGCTCATAAGGGGACTGCTGGCACATAAGGGGGCTTGCTGGCACATAAGGGGGCTACTGGCGCATAAGGGGACTACTGGCACATAAGGGAGCTACAGGCACATAAGGGGGCTACTGGCATAAAAGGGCTACTGGCACATAAGGGGGCTACTAGCACATAAGGGGCTACTGGCACATAAGGGGGCTACTGGCACATAAGGGGCTTGCTGGCACATAAGGGGCTTGCTGGCACATAAGGGGGCTACTGGCGCATAAGGGGACTACTGGCACATAAGGGGGCTACTGGCACATAAGGGGGCTACTGGCACATAAGGGGCTACTGGCACATGAGGGGGCTACTGGCACATAAGGGAGCTACTGGCACATAAGGGGGCTACTGGCACATAAGGGGCTTGCTGGCACATAAGGGGGCTTGCTGGCACGTAAGGGGGCTTGCTGGCACATAAGGGGCTACTGGCACATAAGGGGGCTACTGGCACATAAGGGGGCTACTGGCACATAAGGGGCTCCTGGCACATAGGGGGCTACTGGCACATATGGGGGCTTACTGGCACATAAGGGGGCTTACTGGCACATAAGGGGGGCTACTGGCACATAAGGGGGGCTACTGGCACATAAAGGGGGCTTGCTGGCACATAAAGGGGCTAATGGCAAATAAGGGGGCTTGCTGGCACATAAGGGAGGCTTGCTGGCACATAAGGGGGCTACTGGCACATAAGGGGGCTACTGGCACATAAGGGGGCTACTGGCACATAAGGGGGCACTACTGGCACATAAGGGGGGCTACTGGCACATAAGGGGGCACTACTGGCACATAAGGGGGGAGCTACTGGCACATAAGGAGGGCTAATGGCACTTAAGGCGGGCTATTATTATTGTTATAAGGCCGCCTCTGTACTATTATTATTATAATGGCCCCCTCTGCACTATTCTTATGTTAATAGCCCCCACTGTATTAGTATTATTATTTATACACAGGGGGCCGTTATTATAATAATAGTACAGAGAGGGCCTTTATATTAATAATAATACAGAGCTGTGCTGCCATGTCATGGAGGGGGAGAATTGGGATACACACTATATACTGTGTATTATATTATGGGGGCACTCGGAGGAAGGCGGGAGAGGAGCACTATGGGGGCATTTACTAGGGGCACTATATAGGGGTATTTCATACTGGTACATTATGGGGACATTAGCTGAGCTGGGGCATTACAAGGGGGTATTTTTTGCACTGTATATTATAAGGAGAATGATTACTAGGGGGGGGGGGGTATTATGGTGTGCTTTATTACTCCCCCATGTTATGACCTCCCAGTAGCAGCACCAGCCTCTCCCTGCTCTGCTATCCCTCTGATCCTTCTCCAAATCCTTATTCTGATATCTTTCTCTTTAGGATAAAACACATCATCAGCTCCGCCGATCCCCACAATATACCTCTACACCGATCCCCTGGCCAAAGTGTGAAGTGGTGTCCGAGATCCCCAAGGGCCAAGCCAAGTAACTGTAAGTTTTCATGTGAAATATGTTTGTTATACACATATAGCATACACTGCGCACAGCGTCATTGATTGCTATGACGCCGTGCGCTTCGTGCCGCCGCTACAGTACTGTAAGGGCAGATCATCTGATGGGGGGGGGGCGTCAATTTTTATCTTGCCTAGGGCGGCAAAAATTCTTGCACCGGCCCTGCCGCCAGGGATCTATCAATCAGGGACTTATCAATCCAGAACATGTCAATTCGGGAATGAGTTTTGTGAACCCCCGAGTAATATGTGTAATCTTTTTCGTTTACATGCAGGAGACGCCATATGTCATATACCTCTGAAGTCCATGCCAAACTTGCAACTCCTGTTCTACGGGATCGAGGGCTCGCGGTGGAGTCCAAGGATGGGTTATATACTGAATTAAAATCCCCGCAGATCACTATGTGGCCCTTTTGTAGTTTCTTCATTTTCTTAAGCGTCCGGTTCAGAAAACGCTCTGTGTGAGAATTGGGAGCATACAAATTAAGAATAGTGTAGTCCACACCATTAAGCGTACAGTGTACTATAATATAACGGCTATGGGGATCAATCCAAGTTTGGTGTATTTGGACCGCTACGGATGTTCTGAAGGCTATCAAAACTCCCCTCTTTTTTTGAGGAAAGGACGAGTGAATGATCGTGGGGTAGCTTCTGTGATGGAGTTTGGGCGGATTGGCAGAGGAAATATGCGTCTTCTGCAGACAAGCAATATCACATTTTTGGGAGCATAGTTCCCTCCACATCACTGACCTCTTGAAGGGGCTGTTCAACCTCCTTACATTCATCGAGAGTACTTTAAGAACCATTGTGGGTAGGAAACTGAAGCGTCACCACAACATATGGGTATTCTTCATGAAGGTAAGGGAGCCGTCCACCACCTGCAGCGGCCAAAAAGATCCACAAAGTGCCATCTACATCCCTGGTGCCATAATATACTGCAAACAAAAAAATATAAATAACAGAAACATAAAAATAAACAAACAATAGATGTGCCATTAGCCAGAGAAATCGAATTCCCTGGAAAGCACAGGAAGCATTGGGGGTGAAAACAGGTGACATTGCATGACAGCGGCTGCAGACCGCACATCTACCTATATCCTTCTGATTCGGAAGGAAGGAAGAGGCAGACATAATTGTAGAGCAAGCAGCAGCCAGACAGTCAGGTCTTGGGGATCTCATGCCATTCTTTAGCCATATTCTTTGGAGGTGCTCTGCTTTCATGGCGGAGGTCCTCTTCCACCTGAATATTCCATTTGGACAATAACGCCATTCCCTCAGCTACAGAAGCAACCGCAAAAAAAGTTCCTTTTCTGTTGATGAGGATCTTTGTGGGGAACCCCCAGCGATAAGGAATAGCTTGGTTCCGCAGGATAGTGGTCAAAGGGGCTAGGCGTCTGCGCGCCAGTAGAGTTGCAGCTGAAAGATCAGTAAATAGCTTAAGTTCCGAATACGGCTCTGGGAGCGGCTGCTGTTTACGTGCTTTTTCCATAAGCCGTTCTTTAATGTGATAAAAGGTAAATCGTGCAAGAACATCTCGTGGGACTGCGTCTGGAAGATTAGGAGGTTTTGGGACTCGATGGGCGCGATCAATACAAAGTTCGTAGGGTGCGCAGTCAGGAAGAATATGCTTGGTAAGTTGTTGTAGGTAATCCCGAAGTTCCGGGCCGGGTATAGATTCCGGAATATTGCGAAATTTAATGTTATTTCTGCGACTGTGATCCTCGTATTCCACGAGTTTTGCTTGTAGGGAGTCCACTTTGTCATCGAGACTATTATGGGAGTCTACAACTTCATTGTGGGCCTCAGCAAAGGCCGCCATCTTTGATTGAATGTGGGATACTCTATCCCCTATATCCGTAAGTGCTTTATGGAAAGGAGATAGGATTCTAGTGAAATCCACATGCAAAGAAGACCGCAGAGCCGTTAACATATCCTTAAGGGTACTTTCAGAGACTACCTCTGCAGATGCAGGAAAGGCTGAGAAGACATCAGAGTCTCCCATATCAGGAGTGGTCAGAGGGGGAACCGCATTGTGCCCATTAGCGATAGACTTGCGTTTCTGCTGCTGCGGCTCTGCTGTCACGGAGCCAGCTAAGGCGAGAGGGGAGGAGGCTCCGTCGCCATCTTGGCCCGGGTTCTGGGACTGTCGAGGCCTACCTGAGGCTCCAAGTGAGGTGGGGTCATCTCCCTCCGAACTGGAGGAGTGCGGTGAGTCCCAGTTCCCGTTTAGAGAAAATTGCTGGCCGGTCGGCAGGAGCGGGGAGGATGCGGCCGCAGGGATCAATAAGGAGGACTGAAGGTTCACGTCAGGCGCTGTACTTGTTTGCCTGTCTGACGCTGCGCCATCTTTGCCTGCTCCTCCGGAGTGGAAAAAGTGTTCCAGCTGTAGCGATCCCTTTCCTCTCGGTCCTCTCCTTTTCCCCATCAGCTTAGCAGCCATTAGTGGATCTTTTGGAGCAGATTAAGTCGCTGTGGCAGTCGCTAGGTGCGGTAAACAGGCAGTCAGAGCTGGAGCTCACTCACTATGCGGCCATCTTCAGCGCCGGCCAGGCCACGCCCGCCAAACTTTTTTTTTAAGTTCGCTCATCTCTAATTACTATGTATCATCCTTGTGCTGTGATACATCGTGACAATAATTACTGTTCTGTAACATCACTGTGTGCATCATCCCTGCTCTATGGCATCACTAGGCCTTATCCTTGCATTGTGATACACTAAGGCCCTGGATACTGCCCTGTAACTTCACTTTGAAACAGTGGTGTACATAACTAGTGATCACAATAGCCCTGCATGACAGAAGGGCTTGTGCCTTTTTCCCCTTCACACCTGTCCAATGGCCTTGTTTTCAAACTCCCTGCAGTCTTTTGCTAACAATGCATTTCTTCTGAGGCATACATAGGTCCTTGGTACTTAGTAGAAAGGGGTAAAGTGCATATCAATGGACAATACATTCAAGCATAATGCATAAATATAATACCGACCAGTGTAGTTACTAGTGTACTGGTCTGTATTATATTTATGCATTATGCCTGAATGTATTGTCCAATGATATGCACTTAACTTAGTTTATATTGTGTGGACACATTATTTGGGACCCATACATTGTACTATACTGTGTGGGATGTACATTTGCCTTTCTCCGTCATCAATTCAGGTGGAGTGAAAGGGATCTACAGAATAAGGTGGTTCAGCCAATCAGGTTTTGCTCTCTTTATAAATGGCACTTGAGGTGTACTCATTACTTTTTCCTGTGTCTGTTTGCTGCTAAGACTCAATTTTAGTAGTTACTTTTCCATAAGCGCTGCACTATACTCTTATCACCTATAAGCTGCGGTATCTAGCGAGGCTGCACCTCCCTCACTTCAACACAATTACAATGTAGCTCTATTAATTAGATACCGCGCTCTATGTCTAGGTAAAAATATATAAAAATATATGGGGTACTGTGACTAAGCAGAGCCAAGTGGTTACCTCCCGTTACGCTGCCCTCCTTGCGTCCCCCGCTTGGTTGTGAGCTCCTTGGGTGCCTGTGTAGTTCTATTCCCGTTCTTTTTCTAGGCTTATTTCGCCCCTCTGCAGGGCTTGAGGTTTGCTTGTCAGCGCAGCTTCTGGAGTCCGGTCTCTACTGTCGGCGTGTGTGAGTCGCGCCCCGGCCGGTGGCGCGACTCTCAGTTCGTGGTTACATGCTCACTAGGAGCAAAGGTGACGTCACCGCCGCGGCTACCGGTAGTCGTGGGCACCACTAAGCTTCAACGCGTTTCGGGTAATTACGTTACCCTTCGTCAGGAAGTGAGACCTCAGGACTCACACACGCCGACAGTAGAGACCGGACTCCAGAAGCTGCGCTGACAAGCAAACCTCAAGCCCTGCAGAGGGGAGAAATAAGCCTAGAAAAAGAACGGGAATAGAACTACACAGGCACCCGAGGAGCTCACAACCAAGCGGGGGACGCAAGGAGGGCAGCGTAACGGGAGGTAACCACCATATATTTTTTTATATTTTTACCTAGACATAGTGCGTTCTTATTTGGGGTTATGATTTATATCTATTACTCACACTAACTAATTTAATTTGTTACTTTAGTAGAAAAGGGGAAGAAACTAACCAGAGATGGGCCCCCTCTCCAATGTTCTGTCGCTTTGGTATATACACCCTTGTCTGTGACATCACCATATCTGTTATTAATGTACTATGACATACTCCTTTCTCACAGCAGGAAGTTCTGTTGACACTGATAAAAACTGCATCCCCCTAATACCCTCAGTTCCTGACAATCATTTACTGGAATCCTTTGGAAGGATGCTTTGGCAACTGTGGAGGTATCTGAAAAATTACACAGAGCATGCACACAGGGAAAGAGGAACTAAGGGCTGCTGGAAGGTGAGGAAGATCTCACGGTCCCCTAATGAGACATAGTGCAAAGATTTACGTATATACTGTACATACACTACTGATTTGTACTATCAGCTCTAATGATAGGTATGCTTTACGTTTCACTATTTTTATTGTCGAAGCAAATGCTCTATAATGCCATTACATCCACAGTGGGGAACCAACCAAAATCCCAAAATATTTTCTGAATTATTGGGGCTTTTTCTTCTCTGAAAACAGGATCAAAGTTTTTGTCAAAACATATGACAAAAAAACAAACAAAAAAAAAGGTGCTTCTGCTTCGCTTCTTACCAGACTTCACTTCCTCTTAAATCTCAGGTGTGTGTAAATATATGTTCCCTCTATCATTACCGTACATTACATGAGGATTCAAAAATATTACAAAGTAACTTGCTCTATTAGTTTGTAAGTACATTAAAGAGCACCATCATGGCACGTGGAAAGATGTAGTCTGTACCTTTATGTAAGTTCTAATTTCTAGTACTCAGATATATTGTCCACATCACTTTAAAATTACTTTTACATTTATAATTTTTTTTATTACTTCGTTGCAGCTTCCTCTTGCACACTGGATAGAAAGTATAGAAATACATCAACAGTGAATGCATTAAGATGTCACCGTTATTATCCATGTATCAGGGGCGTAGCTAGAAATGACTGGGCCCCATAGCAGAAAAATGTTATAGCCCCCCCCCATCTCTCACCCCTAGATACCTATTGGACCTTCCACCCCTTCCAGAGCTCCCACCCAAACGCCCCTCCAGGACTCCCCCCCCCCCAACATCCCCACATCCCTCCCTAGATCCCCCTAAGTGTCATCCACAGATCCTCCCCGCTCAGTGTCCTCCACAGATCCCCCACAACAGTGTGTCCTCCACAGATCCCCCACAACAGTGTGTCCTCCACAGATCCCCCACAACAGTGTGTCCTCCACAGATCCCCACAACAGTGTGTCCTCCACAGATCCCTCACAACAGTGTGTCCTCCACAGATCTCCCACAACAGTGTGTCATCCACAGATCCCCCACAACAGTGTGTCATCCACAGATCCTCCACAACAGTGTGTCATCCACAGATCCCCCACAACAGTGTGTCATCCACAGATCCCCCACAACAGTGTGTCATCCACAGATCCCCCACAACAGTGTGTCATCAACAGATCTCCCACAACAGTGTGTCATCCACAGATCCCCCACAACAGTGTGTCATCCACAGATCCCCCACAACAGTGTGTCATCCACAAATCCCCCACAACAGTGTGTCATCCACAAATCCCCCACAACAGTGTCCTCCACAGATCCCCCCTCAGTGTCCTCCACAGATCCCCCCTCAGTGTCCTCCACAAATCCCCCCTCAGTGTCCTCCTCAAATCCCCCCTCAGTGTCATCCACAGATCTCCCATCAGTGTCCTCCACAGATCCCCCCTCAGTGTCCTCCACAGATCCCCCCTGAAGTGTCCTCCACAGATCCCCCCTGAAGTGTCCTCCACAGATCCCCCCTCCCATTGTCCTCCACAGATTCACCCTCAGTGTCCTCCACAGATTCCCCCCCAGTGTCCTCCACAGATCCCCCCCTCAGTGTCCTCCACAGATCCCCCTCATTGTCCTCCACAGATTCCCCCTCAATGTCCTCCACAAATCCCCCTCAGTGTCCTCCACAGATCACCCCTCAGTGTCAACCACAGATCCCCCGCAGTGTCATCCACGGATCCCCCTCAGTGTCATTCACAGATCCCCCTCAGTTTCATCCACAGATTCCCCCAGTGTCCTCCACAGATCCCCCTCAGTGTCCTCCACAGATCCCCCTCTCAGTGTCCTCCACAGATTCCCCCCCTCAGTGTCACTCACAGATCCCCCTCCCTCAGTGTCACCCACAGATCTCCCCTCAGTGTCATCCACAGACTCCCCCTAAGTGTCATCCACAGATCCCCCAGTGTCATTCACAGATCCCCCTAAGTTTCATCCACAGATCCCCTATCAGTGTCATCCACAGATCCTCCCCTCAGTGTCATCCACAGATCCCCCTCTGTGTCACCCACAGATCCCCCTCTGTGTCACCCACAGATCCCCCCTCTGTGTCACCCACAGATCTCCCCTCAGTATCCTCCACAGATCCCCCTAAGTGTCATCCACAGATCCCCCCCTCAGTGTCATTCACAGATCCCCCCCTCAGTTTCATCCACAGATCCCCCCTCAGTGTCCTCCACAGATCCCCCCCCCTCAGTGTCCTCCACAGATCCCCCCCTCAGTGTCCTCCACAGACCCCCCCCTCAGTGTCCTCCACAGATCCCCCTCAGTGTCACTCACAGATCCCCCTCCCTCAGTGTCATCCACAGACCTCCCCTCAGTGTCATCCACAGATCCCCCTCAGTGTCATTCACAGATCCCCCTCAGTTTCATCCACAGATCCCCCTCAGTGTCATCCACAGATCCTCCCCTCAGTGTCATCCACAGATCCCCCCCTCAGTGTCATCCACAGATCTCCTCCCTTCCCAGCGCCACCTCCTAGCTAATTTATTTACTGCACTTGCCTCTGAAATTGAGAGAAGCCCCGTAATCTCGCACAGGCGCACTGGCAGAGGCTAGGAAGACGGCGCATGCACACTTCGATGCCTCTGTCAGTGCGCCTGTGCGAGATTACGGCGCTTCTCTTCAATTTCAGAGGCGAGTGCAGTGAAAAAATTAGCTAGGAGGCAGTGCTGGGCAGGGAGCAGCGGAGCCAACGGCTCGGGCCACCACTTGCGTAGGGCCCCATAGCCATTGCTGTGGCTGCTATGGCGATCCCTATGCCACTGCCTTGTATTGTAACAGAATTATCTCTGTAATGTGAGATGACTATTATCTCCATGACATCACTATGTATATTATCTCTGTACTGTGACATGACTGTGTCCATACCTCCCAAGTGTCCCTCTTTTTGACCAAAGTCCCTCTGTCCCTCTTTGCTCCTTACATGTCCCTCTTTTTGATCTGAGGTATAGTTTTGCATTATTACATTAACAATATTGATCCAGACTGTGTTTTCCTAGTTCCTATCTATATATTAAAGCCCCCTTGCATATTATTTCCTTTTTTGATGCAATTTTCAATTTAGAAATCTTAATATTAAAGATAATTTTTGCTCTATTGTGTAAAAAAAAAAAATGCAGGAAAAGTGGACCTTTCACATAATAAACCATAAGTGTCCCTTTTTGACTGTCCAAAAAGTTGGGAGGTATGCCGTGTCTATTATCTCTGTAGTGTGACCTGACTGTGTCTATTATCTCTGTAGTGTGACCTGACTGTGTCTATTATCTCTGTACTGTGACATCACTGTGTCTATTATCTCTGTGCTGTGACATCACTGTGTCTATTATCTCTGTGCTGTGACATCACTGTGTCTATTATCTCTGTACTGTGACATCACTGTGTCTATTATCTCTGTGCTGTGACATCACTGTGTCTATTATCTCTGTAGTGTGACCTGACTGTGTCTATTATCTCTGTAGTGTGACCTGACTGTGTCTATTATCTCTGTAGTGTGACCTGACTGTGTCTATTATCTCTGTACTGTGACATCACTGTGTCTATTATCTCTGTAGTGTGACCTGACTGTGTCTATTATGTCTGTACTGTGACCTGACTGTGTCTATTATCTCTGTAGTGTGACCTGACTGTGTCTATTATCTCTGTACTGTGACATCACTGTGTCTATTATCTCTGTAGTGTGACCTGACTGTGTCTATTATCTCTGTACTGTGACATCACTGTGTCTATTATGTCTGTACTGTGACCTGACTGTGTCTATTATGTCTGTACTGTGACCTGACTGTGTCTATTATGTCTGTACTGTGACCTGACTTTGTCTATTATCTCTGTAGTGTGACCTGACTGTGTCTATTATGTCTGTACTGTGACCTGACTGTGTCTATTATCTCTGTAGTGTGACCTGACTGTGTCTATTATCTCTGTACTGTGACCTGACAGTGTCTATTATCTCTGTGCTGTGACATCACTGTGTCTATTATCTCTGTACTGTGACATCACTGTGTCTATTATCTCTGTACTGTGACATCACTGTGTTTATTATCTCTGTACTGTGACCTGACTGTGTCTATTATCTCTATACTGTGACATCACTGTGTCTATTATCTCTGTACTGTGACATCACTGTGTTTATTATCTCTGTACTGTGACATCACTGTGTCTATTATCTCTGTACTGTGACATCACTGTGTCTATTATGTCTGTACTGTGACCTGACTGTGTTTATTATCTCTGTACTGTGACCTGACTGTGTCTATTATCTCTATACTGTGACATCACTGTGTCTATTATCTCTGTACTGTGACATCACTGTGTCTATTATGTCTGTACTGTGACCTGACTGTGTTTATTATCTCTGTACTGTGACATCACTGTGTCT
This sequence comes from Bufotes viridis, assembly GCA_033119425.1. Classification (NCBI taxonomy): domain Eukaryota; kingdom Metazoa; phylum Chordata; class Amphibia; order Anura; family Bufonidae; genus Bufotes; species Bufotes viridis. The sequence goes on along the minus strand of CM065594.1, from coordinate 87,419,519 downwards.
ATTATCTCTGTACTGTGACATCACTGTGTCTATTATCTCTGTACTGTGACATCACTGTGTCTATTATGTCTGTACTGTGACCTGACTGTGTTTATTATCTCTGTACTGTGACATCACTGTGTTTATTATCTCTATACTGTGACATCACTGTGTCTATTATCTCTGTACTGTGACCTGACTGTGTTTATTATCTCTGTGCTGTGACATCACTGTGTCTATTATCTCTATACTGTGACAACACTGTGTCTATTATCTCTGTAGTGTGACATCATTGTGTCTATTATCTCTGTAGTGTGACATCATTGTGTCTATTATCTCTGTACTGTGACATCACTGTGTCTATTATCTCTGTACTGTGACATCACTGTGTTTATTATCTCTGTACTGTGACATTACTGTGTCTATTATCTCTATACTGTGACATCACTGTGGATATTATCTCTGTAGTGTGACATCATTTTGTCTATTATCTCTGTAATTCTGAAGAAAAGAAGAGGGAAGGGGCACTCCCTGGTGTGATACCTTCAGATGATAGGTGAGGAAACCGCAGATAGTTATACCTTACCAGACTGTGTTGTGCAAAACCAGGCATGACACTAGAACATGGCGAAGTTCCCCCATGCCATGGGGAGGGACCAGGATGCCATGCTGAGAGCCAGAAACTGCAGGAGACCGGAAGGTACTGAAGACAAAAAAGCTCAGACGGAGGCAGGAAAAAACACTGCGCTGCACCGGATGACTTCAAAGGTAAGAATTTATTTTAAAAAAACAAGTGAAAACAACACTTGGGGGGGTCATTTACTTTGGGAAATACACCACTTTTTGGTTGCAAAGGGGATTTGCAGCTGAATCTGTGACTTTTTTCCGCTCACAACACTTTTTCGAGGTGGTAAAAAAGGAAGCGTGGCTTGGGCAGGGAAGCGGGTGGACCGGCAGGCTCGCCTGATTCATCATTTTCTACGCCTGTTTTTGGTGTAAAAAATTACTTAAATCTACAACAAGGGAGCTGGGGTAGATTTAAGCAAGACGTACAGCCTTTGGTAAAGAGCCGAAGTTATGTAGAGGCCAGTACCGCTATATAATTTAGGCGCATTAAGCGGCAGCAGACATGGACTAAGCAATAAAATTGTCAGTCTTAGTAAATTGCTTGCTTTTTAAAAAAATACTTGCCTCCAAAGTCATCCGGTGCAGCGCCCTGTTTTATCTGGTCTCCGTCTGAGCTTTTCTGTCTTTATTATCTCTGTACTGTGACATCACTGTGTCTATTATCTCTGTTTTTGTATTTTTGAATACTTTATTTCCAGACGGATGGTCTGAAATGATTGAGACCATCAAACGATGATCATTTTTTTTGTCCCATTTGTTTATACTAGGATTTTTGTTTCTACTGTATATATGGTTACATTCATATTGATTATATATATATATATATATATATATATATATATATATATATATATTCAGTGCGTCATATATTAATTTATATATCTTCTCTTTTTTAGAAATCTATATACCTTCATAGTACAGTGGGGACTTCTTCATATATTTACACTGCTTGGATTTATCCGGTTCCCACACTTGCACTATTTGGGACATAAATTGAGTCACAGTGGTCTACAATTCTTTCTCGTGGGAGTTCTTCATTGTATCTTCTCACTTACGTTATCTATATATATTCATACTAGTTCACGGACTAAAATGCATTCAGCTCTAGTTGTCGGTAACCATAGCAACCCTTGCGCTGGTCTTCCATGCCGTCACTCTATTTGCTAGTGCGTCATCTTTTTCGTGCACATATATTTAACTGCACTCTTTAGTCATATGCAGTGCTGTATACTATATTGACGCCATGATTTTGTTTTTCTTGTCTCTTTTTCTTTATTTTTGTATTTGTAGTCTGCCAATGGTGGATTAATGCTCATTTCCGGTCACATCGCTATTTATTGGTGCTATGTATGTAGTATTGGAAGCCTGATGAAGGTGGCAGAAAGCCACCGAAATGCGTAGCTTTAGTTTTAAACCTTTTTAATTGGTTTTTATTTTGGTTTTACAAATAATCCAGTTCTTTCCGGCTCTAAATCATTGGGCCCGAAAGCTACAATCTAAACTAGGCCCCGAAGCCCCATCCATAGCTCCTCCCACTACCCATTCCTCGCCCCTCCCCTTGCTCCACAAACTATGCTTGCTGCTGTTTGTAATACAGTGTTTCATCATTCCTGGACAGAGATTATAAAACAGCCCTGGCACACAAACCCCACCGGCATACCTATGATATTGCATAAAAATAATGGTGCACAGTACACACTGCAGAGGGGATTATTATTATTTTTTTTTAACTTGGTCATGCCCCTTTATAAAACATTAATACAAGTAAGGATATAAAAGTGGAACACAAAAATGCCTAATCACGTGGTCAGGGACATGATGCTGTTATTGGCTACTTGTTCGGTCCTAAACCCATAATCCCCCAACTTAACCCCATATTAATGAATAATGCAGACCACGGTTCAGATGTAATTGGCCACAGCAGCCATTTTATTAAATAAATAAACATCATAAATAACAAAAATACCAAATAATCCAACATATATTAACCAATGATGAGGGGGTCCTTGAAGCCCCAATAACCACCTAAATACACTTAACCACAGGCGATTCCACCTTGCCCCCAGCCATTGAACACAGCTCGGGGGCAGCAACTGATGGACGCCTAGTTTTTTTTATTCCTCCATGAGAGTCCAGCCCCTCCCGCGGGGCCCTCCCATCCTCAAGTACCACAATGTTTTCCAACTTCGAGGACCTCCCCCGCCTCCGACTGCCGCGACAAAAAAAAGAAAAGAAAAAGAAACCACCAAGCCCCATCACCTGCCCTTCACTCCCAATCCTCACAATCACCTTCTTACCCCATCCCCTTCATCCTCAACTCACTTATCCAGGCAGGTGGGTGGTATTCGCTTGGCTCTCCCCGAATGCGCCTTCCTCTCTACTCCTCCCCCTTTTTTTCCTATCACAAATCCCTCCTCTCCCCAACTGCCTATAACTTTAACCCTCCCTATGCTGGCCCTCACACCCAACCCATCTTCATCTTCAACAGTGCCAAATAAATACCCCCATGAAGTACAAGATACCCAGCATTATTGTCTCCTGACAACCCCTCCCCCTCCGGCAGCAGCATTGTCTCCATTTAAATGTCTCACCCTGGGAATTTGCAGGACAGGAGTTGGAGAGAGAGAGCATTCTGGTAGAAGGTAGAATACAGTGGGTAAAAGGAGGTGCGATAGCACAGGTGAGATGTAGCAGACAGTCAGGTAGTAAGAGGTATAATAGATGCAGTTTGTACAGATATACACTATATACAGCAGTGTACTGATATGTGAGGAATAGTAGCACTAGGTACAGATATATAGTATATCCAGCAGTGTACTGATATGTGAGGTACAAGGTATAATAGATGCAGTATAGTATACACAGCAGTGTACTGATATGTGAAATACAGGTATAATAGATGCAGTGTGTACAGATATATATAGTATATCCAGCAATGTATGCTGTATAAATTACACCTTGTACCTCACTTATCAGTACCCTGCTGGATATACTATATTTCTGTACCTACTGCATCTATTATACCAAATAATATATGCAGTGCGTGGGGTTGGCAATGACAGACTTTCAGACCCTGAGGGTTTAAAGTCCAAATATAGTCACTTGGCTGAAGCCGCAGCACATAACACAGCAAAACATCAAAATAAATAGGGTTGAGCGAACTTGTGTTTTCAAGTTATGGTCCGTGGTAGTGGAATCCTTAATGGAATTACTAGATAACCGAACCTGAACCTTGTAGGCCTAAAAATAAACAACTGGCTGTCTGGGCGCAACAGATCATTTCTAACTCACCACTATAGCACAGTTCAAGTGGAATTAGAATCAGACAGCCAGCAAGTTTCTGAATTCACTGACCATTTGAGACCTGAATTTATTCCCCAGAAATGATCCCAGCAGTCACACCTCACCTGAGATTATCTCAATGCTGTAGTCGTGCTGGAGTAAGGGTGTCGACTGGTAGGTCCCACTTCCACCTACCCACCAGTCTAATAAAATCCAGTCCAGAACAGAATTCAACCAATCTCCTCAAACTACACTTTGCTGAAACCATTGCAGCTCTCTGTATTTCAGTTTACTGACTTTTCTGAGCATTCTGGGTGAAATATACACCCCTTCCAGCACTTTACTGTATACTAATGTGAGAGGTACGACGTATAATAGATGCAGTTTGTACATGTAAGTTGTGGACGGGGATGGCTCCCCAGTATACAGCAAGGCCACATGGGAAACTTTGTACTTTTATTCCTAACAAGTCAAACCTAGGAAACACCACAGAAACAACAGTATGGCAATATATGTATTTACAGTTCTGGGGGCACTCACCCTGATGCTGCGCCACTCGCCGGAATATGTAGTGAAAGGTGTTTCCCAATTTAACTATAGGCAAGACCGTGTGTATGACTGCCAGAACTATATTATCTCCTCTTAGTGTTATAGATCCGCTGTAGTGTCTGCAGAGCCGTCCGCTGGTGGCACAGCACGGGGTTCACAAACTTATCACCCGGCAGATTATCAGACTCAGATCTGCCGGAACCTCTATAGACCAAAACACCACACAGCAATACAGAGATACACCGAGTACATTATACTCCAGACGCGAAGCCACTGTGCCTGTCCGGCTGGACGAACCTAAAGCGGGGGCATGCATAGTAGAGTCTACAAGTCGATTATGTGCCGCGAGAAAGAACAACCCTAACTGGTGGCGCACACAGCAGAGCCATATTGTGCTGCCGAGTCACCGGTGTAGGCCTACACAGAAACAAGTTGATCCTCTCCCTTTAGTGTGCACGCTGTTCACGACTCACCAAATCCGGATTTGCTATGGCTCACTATGCCACTGTTCTAACAAAAAGCCTTAAGCCGTGAAAAAAGCCTTAAGTCACGTGGTGTGCAGGGGGTGTGCGCTCCCGTGCATGCGCAGTGCACTGCTAAAGAGAAATTACAGCCAGCACTCGCTCGGCAAAAATCCTTAACCCACGTGACATAGTGGGTGTGTCGGCCCCTCCACGCAAGCGCAGTAACATTGTGCAGGTTAAAGTAAAATTACAGTCAGCGCTGGCTGACTCGTGCAGGCGCACACGCTCTGGTGTAAGAAGATCTTTGGTTTTGTTGTCTCACACAGCGCACTTCACAGACAATGAGATTTTAAAGTCCGCTCCGTGCCTGCACAGTGTGAGACAACAAAATATCTTCTTACACCAGAGCGTGAGCGCCTGCACGAGTCAGCCAGCGCTGACTGTAATTTTACTTTAACCTGCACGATGTTACTGCGCTTGCGTGGAGGGGCCGACACACCCACTATGTCACATGGGTTAAGGATTTTTGCCGAGCGAGTGCTGGCTGTAATTTCTCTTTAGCAGTGCACTGCGCATGCGCAGGAGCGCACACCCCCTGCATACCACGTGACTTAAGGCTTTTTTCACGGCTTAAGGCTTTTTGTTAGAACCGTGGCACAGTGAGCCAAAGCAGATCCGGATCTGGTGAGTCGTGAACAGCGTGCACGCTAAAGGTAGAGGATCAACTTGTTTCTGTGTAGGCCTACACCGGTGACTCAGCAGCACAGTATGGCTCTGCTGTGTGCGCCACCAGTTAGGTTTGTTCTTTCTCGCGGCACAGTATCGACTTGTAGACTCTACTATGCATGCCCCCGCTTTAGGTTCGTCCAGCCGGACAGGCACAGTGACTTCGCATCTGGAGTAAGCACACAAGGATTTTTGCCGAGTGAGCGGTGGCTGTAATTTCTCTTTAGCAGTGCACTGCGCATGTGCGGGAGTGCACACCCCCGGCACACCACGTAACTTAAAGGGAGTCTTTCACCCCAAAATTGCAATATCTAACACTTACACCATTGTGTCCAATACAGCCCCCACATTAAAATGCATCTTACCATATTGTTGTCCGTTCCATAGGTCGTCCAAAAAACACTTTTATTCCATATGCAAATCAGTGTGTCAAACGGCCGGTGCCCAGGCCCCGCGCTGATTTTCATAAGCAACCACTCCCCTTTGACTGGATCTTCACCTCCTTCGTCCGTAGACAAATCGTGCGCCTGTGCTGATAAACGGGAGGTCCGCGCCTGCGCACTGGTTTGCCCATTAATGGTAGAAGCCAGTGCCTCACATTACAACAAGCGCCGCATCAGAGGGCCGTCCTTACTGTGCGGCGCTTGCTGTAATGTGACGTACGGGCTGGTGCCTGCGCACTGGATACTCCGATGCTTCTGCCAGTAATGGGTAAACCAGCGCGCAGGCGCGGACCTCCCGTTCGTCGGCGCAGGCGCGCACTGTGTTTATCTTCGTGCTATGACATCGCTGACTATGTTAATTATTATGATCTTGTAAGAAGTGCAGCAGCCCTCTCCAGTCACTTTGTGGGTACATTGTGTGAAGTGTAGACTATCACTTTAATTGCTATTTTTCTTAATGTGGCTTTTAATGATTACACCAATTATAAATGTTTTTGCCTATACCTTGAATTATTATTGCAATATTATATATACAAGGAATTGGTAGTTGGTGGAACTGTAAAGGGATGAGACCTGTGTTGTAGGGCCTTTAATGACATGACATGGCAGGGAAGGTCCTAAAAACTGCATTGATAGGAGAAGAGAGGGAGGTAATGCAGCAGGCAGACCCCAGGGGAGAATGCTATGAGGAAGATGCAAGTGATAGTTGTGGCAATGATAGGAGTTATAGTGGTTCAAAGTGACTGTCCTCACTCCAATGCGCCCTGGGGCCATGTAGTGAATGGAGGCTGCACCTTCTTCCTTTGGGGCATACCATGGTATTGGGAGCTCCTGCCTTATGTTAGGATGAGTGCCCTTAATGTTAGATAGATGGGGTAAGGCAGGATACCCTGGTGGTGTAGGCATTGCAATGGAGGTAGCAGTGAGGCTGTTGGGTGCAAGATAGAGATGAGAGAATTTTTTTAAAAATGCGATTTGCCGGTTCGCCAAACTATTTGGAAAAAATTTGGTTCGATACGAATTTATTTGCGGTGAATTTCGTTAAAAAACTGCTATTTCATGGCTGAAGAGAGCCTTTATAGTGACGTAGAACACTGTGCCTTGCAGTAACAAGCATAGGGAGTAGTGTTGGGTGCGAATATTCGCATCGTGAATTTTAATCGTGAATATCGCCACTTCGAGAATATTCGTATTTGCGAATATTCCAGATTTTTTTTTCTCTAAACCCTTGATTCCTCCCTGCTTCTTGCTTGTCGGTCAATGAGAAGGCTGCAATGTCTTTGTCTGAGCTTAGCAACATCCCTAGCAACCAATAGGAAAGTTGCCTACCCCTTACTATATAAGAACCTCCCCAGCAGCCATTTTCTGCAGTTTTTTGCAGTTCTGAGAGAGAGAGAGAGAGACAGCAGTGTCATCACATTAGATAGTTAGTTAGCTTATATATATATAATGCAGATAGTCAGTGTAGGTTAGATAGTGATATAGTGTAGCTGTCCATAGATACATGCTACAGTGCTGTGATGTCACAAGTTCACAACAATACTTAGTGCACCAATCACTAATATGTAGTCAGACCTGCTAAAATATGAAGTTGCACGTATTGTGCAAAAATATGTGCATAATTAATTGCCAATTCGCGCAATCGTGAATATATCAGAGCACTCTATCTGCATATAAAGCTATTGTAATGTTCTGCTGTGCCAACCATTTTCTCCAGTCTCAGGAAACTTCTAGCAGCTTGAAAAATATAGCAATAGTGACCCACGCCTGTTTTGCTCGTGCAATACGCGCATATTACTTTGCCAATTTTCGCAATCAAGAAAATAATATAATATTCGCAAATGTTTGCTAAATATTGCGAATTCGAATATTGCCCCTGCTGCTCATCACTAATAGGGAGTCTGCTTTGGTAGTGAAATAATACTAGGAGTCTGTATGACATGCAAATGACAGGCGTTGCTCTTAGAATCACTGCACACTTCACTTATTTGGGCAGTCATGGGGTCAAAACTGACCAAATAACTCAAGTATGAACTCAGCCTTACAGGTCAATTTTAGCGCCAAGAAGAAGCGCACTCCTTTTACACCATTGTCAGCTGATTCCACATAAATGTCTACAGAACCTGTTCTATTAAACACTTATGTAAGTAGAGCCCCCCGACAGAGTGGAAAGAGTTTCAGCAGTAAGTTTGTGTTGACGTCACTGATTATTTTGCCCTTCCGCTGATTCGTCAGAACAATAACCCCAAAAAAAGGGATCCTGTCTGTTGAGCATCTGCCTTCACTAGGTCAGGATTTGGTCAATAATCCATCAGTATTGCTAATGCCAAAAAAAAAAAAACAGGAGTAGATCCAAAACAGAGATAACATTTGAATGGAATATTTGCATGTCTTCTCTGTTTTGTACCCACTCCTGCTTTTGGCTACCAAATCATATGCCAATTCTAATGCAAAATATGGACCATGTCAGGAAGGCCTTACAGCTGTTACATAGACAAGATCCGTTGTAAGTCTCATTTTTCCTCCCTTCTGACAGATCAGAAGAAGGGTAAAATAAATAATGAGGTCAGCCAGGCCGAAAGGCAAAATAGTGGCCCAGTCATGAAGTGAGGAGGGTGGGAACAGCATGAGAAGTCCACAGAGTGGCCCTATGACATAGTGGTGAGGTGGAAGCTGCATGAGGAGACCACAGAGTGGCAAGGTGACATAGTGTGGACGTGGCAGAAGCATGAGGAGACCACAGAGTGGCAAGGTAACATAGTGTAGATGTGGCAGCATCAGGAGGCCACAGAGTGGCAAGGTGACATAGTGTGGAGGTGGCTGCAGAATCAGGAGGCCATAGAGTGGCAAGGTGACATAGTGTGCAGGTGGCAGTAGCATGAGGGGACCACAGAGTGGCAAGGTGACATAGTGTGGAGGTGGCAGAAGCATGAGGAGACCACAGAGTGGCAAGGTAACATAGTGTAGATGTGGCAGCATCAGGAGACCACAGAGTGGGGAAGTGGGTGGCAATAACAATACCCGCTGATCAGTGGCGGATTAACATAGGGGCGTTCAGGTCGGCAGCCCCGGGCCCGGCATCACTGGGGGGCCCAATGCCGACCCGAGCGCCCACATACTGCGGCGGGGCACAGGAGCGCATAGTTCCCTGCCCCGCCGCCGATCAACACCATAGGCTTCAGGCCTAGTAGGCCTGAGGCCTATGTGGTAGTATATTCCCGGTGCAGGCGTGCGTGATGACATCATCACGTGCCTGCGCCGGGACGCAGGACAATGAGGATTGCGCGCCTGCGGCCTGCCTCACCATCCCGAACCCAGGTAAGTATTAGCTTTTAGTTGTTGTTTTTTTTTCTGTGTGTGCCTCTAGGGGCCAGAGAAGGACATGGGGGCAGTGTGGGGGCAAATATTTTCATGGGAGGGCAGTGTGGAGGCGAATTACTTTATGGGAGCAGTGTGGAGGAAATTACTATATGGGGCAGTGTGGAGGCGAATTACTTTATGGGAGCAGTGTGGAGGAAATTACTATATGGGGCAGTGTGGGGGAAATTACTATATGGGGCAGTGTGGGGGAAAGTACTGTATGGCGGCAGTGTGGGGGAAAGTACTGTATGGGGGCAGTGTGGGGAAATTACTGTATGGGGCAGTGTGGGGAAATTACTATATGGGGCAGTGTGAGGGAAATTACTGTATGGGGGCAGTGTGGGGAAATTACTGTATGGGGCAGTGTGGGGAAATTACTGTATGGGGGCAGTGTGGGGAAATTACTGTATGGGGGCAGTGTGGGGAAATTACTATATGGGGGCAGTGTGGGGAAATTACTATATGGGGCAGTGTGGGGAAATTACTGTATGGGGGCAGTGTGGGGAAATTACTGTATGGGGCAGTGTGGGGAAATTACTATATGGGGGCAGTGTGGGGAAATTACTATATGGCGGCAGTGTGGGGAAATTACTATATGGGGCAGTGTGAGGGAAATTACTGTATGGGGGCAGTGTGGGGGAAATTACTGTATGGGGCAGTGTGGGAAATTACTGTATGGGGCAGTGTAGGGAAATTACTGTATGGGGCAGTGTGGGGAAATACTGTATGGGGCAGTGTGGGGAAATTGCTATATGGGGGTAGTGTGGGGAAATTACTATATGGGGGCAGTGTGGGGTGTTGCTATTAGGGGACATTATTTTTGGGGACACTATACAGGGATTATTACCTGGAGCACAATATAGGGTGCTGTTATTATTGCTGGGGCACTCTAGGGGACATTAAAACTGCTGTAGACACTATAGGGACCTTTCAGGATAATTTATCAAACTGTTGTAGTAGAACTGGCTTAGTTGTCCATAGAAACAGATTCCACCTTTCATTTTTGACATCTCCTCTGAAAAATGAAAGGTGGAATCTGATTGGTTGCTATGGGCAACTAAGCCAGTTCTACTTACAGCAGTTTGATAAATGACCCCAATTATGAGAAACCTAACATGTCTGTGTAACAAACCCTGTAGAGACGAGATGCAGCTGAAAGAATTTGTCATGGCGGTCTGGGTCAGACGGAGAAGAAGAGGAAAGAGAAGTTCTACATGACAGGAGATATCCCTGGATGTAAGAGGTATGTGGTGCTGTATTCTCACTGCTGTGACCTACATCTCATCTTCTCCCTAAGTCTTTTTATTATAATCATATTGTAATTTGTCACCTGCAGTCCTATGTAACAGCCCAGATAACAGTGATAACTTTCTGTGTGCAGATAATGTAGTAGATGTTCCCTATGTAACACCCCACATAACACAGTGAACTATTGTGTTATGTGGGGTGTTACATAGGACTGCAGGTAACAGCTATAACATCTGTAGTCAGAGAGTTATGAGATGGTGTGGCTCCGACTCCTGGCACCCCTGCCAATCCGCTGTTTGAGGAGACCGCGATGTCCCAGTGAGCGCCGCAGCCTCTTTGCTCAGCGCTGTCCAATTTGATAGCACTGCGCTTGGTATTGCAGCTCAGCCCCAATCACTCAGATGAGACAGAGCTGCGCCTGCAGCTAGGCCATGTGAACAATGAATGTGATGTCCTATGGCATAGGAAGAGACTGTAGCGCTCACGAAGCACCGCAGCCTCTTCATACAGAAAACGTAAACTTAAAATGGAGGGAGGGGCCCGAGTTGGGTAGACAGCCCCAGGCCTATCATGCACTTAATCCGCCCCTGCCGCTGATGATGGTGGTTGTAAGAAGGAGCACTTGGCATCAGATATGTGGCATCAGGCAGGTGGCAGCTTCAGAATAGTAGCTGAGGCAGGTAGCCAGAAGAAACCGGTCTCTTTTGTCAAAGTGTTGGTATGTCACCACATATCCAGTCTGATGCATCAGGCATTGGTGGGTGGAAATCCTGGCTTATCCACGCCTGATTCATCTTGACAAAGGTCAGTCTCTCCACATTTTGGGTGGACAGATGAGTTTTTTGGGTAACTATGGCCCCCACCGCACTAAACACCCACTCTGTTGCCACACTACTGGCCGGGCAGGACAGCTTTTCCATGGCAAACTGAAAGTTGCGGCCACAAATCCAGTTTGGCTGCCCAGTAGTCCAGCGGATCTTTAATGTGGGGTGGCAGGGTGCTGTCCAAGTATGCCACCACCTGCTGGGTCAGATCCTGCTCTATGTCTAGCTGCTGGTGAGTAGTTTCTTCACTATGCGGATGAAGAAAGCTGCTCATCAGCAACTCTAGACTCAGGCTGCTGCTGATGGAGCTGGTACTGCTCCCGCCACCCCACCCCTCCACAGCAGCCATGGCAGTGGAACGTGAGCACAGAGGGCCCCCCCGGTCAGACCTGCGAGAGGATGGACGAAGGCACAGATAGGGTAGCGGCCAACTGACTACATAGGATGTCTCTATAGTAGTTCAGTTTGTCCTCCCTCTCAGCGGGTGTAAAAAAGGTCCCCATTTTGGACCGGTAGTGAGGGTCCAACAAAGTGGAGAGCCAGAAGTCATCCCTCTGCTGAATGCTGTCAGTATGCAAGCAAATGCATTGGACCATTTGTGCAAGTGACTCGGAGGGACTCCCTGCCTCCATCTCCACTGCATACTACCATGGTGTGTGTGGGTCCTCTGCCTCGTCTTCCTCATCGCCCTGTAGCTCCTCTGGCTGCTCCCACTCCTTCTCTCCTGTCACCGGTGTGTAAAAACCACCAGTTTCGCTACAAATTGCTTGTGCTCCAATGTCCTCCTCCTCCAGTTCAGCCCCCACGGGGCTCATGTGGCGGTGAGATCTAGGCGCTACGTCTCCAGTCCCCTGACCAGCCAGATTTACCAGCATCTGTTCCAGGACATGAAGCAGTGGAATGACATTGTTCATCCTGTAGTCCTGGCGACTGACAAATAACGTGGCATCCTCAAAGGGCCTGAGCAAATGGCAGGTGTCACGCATGAGCTGTCACTGGCTGACATCGAAGTTACACAGGGGAGTACTCCTATCCGCTTGGATCATCAAGAAATCGTTTATGGACTTTCTCTATTCGTATAGTCGGTCCAACATATGGAGGGTGGAATTCCAACGGGTGGAAACGTCGCATATCAGCCTATGTTGAGGGATGCCGTTCTGCCTCTGCAGCTCAGGGAGGGTGTGCCCTGTGGTGTACAAGTGGTTGAAGTGCATGCAAGGTTTCCTGGCCATTTTTAGGATGTCTTGCAGATGGGTGGAAGACTTCAAGAACCGCTTGACAACCGGATTGAACACTTGTGCCATGCAGGGCGCATGGCTCAGCCCTCCTTGACACAGTGCTGACACCATGTTCTTCCCATTCTCGGTCACCTTGGTTCCGATTTTGAGTTGTCGTGGAGAATGCCAGGACTCCATTTCCTGATGAAGGACACGGAGCAGTTCTTTCCCTGTGTGACTCAGTTCGCCCAGGCAAACCAGATGGAAATTTTGCGTGACCCTATCCTTTCCCTACACCTTCAATAATCTTTCCCTGCACTTGCAAATTAAGTACACTGGTAAATAGCAGAATCCAATATTGCTGAGGCTACTTATAGGGCTGTGACATCACAGGGCTGGCTGGCTGCTGATTGGCTGCATGCATGGAATTATGGGTGATCCTGCCTTCCCAGAGTTCCTTGCTCCATTTCCTCACACGTGCAGCAGCCATTTTAGGAAAAAATGCGATTCGTTACCACGAAGCGTGAGGAAATTCGGATTCGGTGCGAATCAAATTTTTCCTGAAATTCGGATTGAATTCCATTTCGTCAGCTTCGATTCGCTCATTTCTAGTTATTTGCACCGCAGTCTACGACTTTTCCCCTCTCACGCCAGGTCTAAAAAAGGGGGACATGGCGTGGGCAGTGAAAGGGACGGTCCGCGAGGCCTGTCTCATTCATCATTTTCTACGCTTGGTTTAGGCATAGAAAATGGTCTAAATTTAAACCAGCAAGGAAGCTTGCTTATATTTAGATCAGCGGTGGATGTGTCAAAGTTAGGTAGAGGCTGGCACCTCTATACAACTTTGGCAGATCCACCGCCAATGCAAGGGGTTATTAAGACTAGCATCTAAAACAATGTAATTAATAAATGACCACCATAATCTTTAAGAAAAAAATCTATTCCAAGTAATTAAAAATATACATAACTGGATTCACAGGAGTACATATACCTTCAATGTACTCCGTTATAAATAGCTATAAAACAAGTGCAGGTTCCACTCAAAGAGGCAGAGCAGCACTTAGCCCACTTTAAATAGTGTGAAATGGAGCCAAATTGAGGCAAAGAGTAACCAAGAGCATTCCCATTGAGAGGAACATAGATCTCAGACTGAAAACCATTTTAAAGAATAAAGAAGCCTCCACTTCTTAAAATATTAAACCCTTTTTGAACCCTTACAAGGGTATTCCCATCACAGACAATGCACTAGCATATGCCCCCAGTGTCTGATAGGCGCGGGTCTCTGGGACCCGCACCTATGCCTAGTACTGAGCGGCCACGGTCCGGCCATGACCAAGAGCTCTCCCCATACAAGTGAACAGGAGCACACCACGCTTACGCGGCCACCACTCCCATTTATTTCTATGGGGCCGACGGAAATAGTCGAGCCAATGCTCGGCTATTTTCTGCGGCCCCGTAGAAATGAATAAAGGGTGGCTGCGCATGCGAAGTGCACCCTCCACCTCCTTCCCATCTCCGTTCTCTGCTTAAGTACGACCACAGCAGCTTGATTTCAGAGCGGTTGTAACCATGGAAAAGAGCAGTGTATAATGTGATGGAAAAATTAATCTAGCCAGCAAAGGAAGCAATATGGGACAATCGCAATATATTAGTAAGTGCCTTGTATTTATTTTCTCTACATGATAAATGCCATTTGCTGAAATGAGAACAACCCCTTTAAAAACCCGGCCGATTTTAGTTTTCCTCCCACCTTTGAAGAGCCATAACTTTTTTTCCTTTTACATTCACAAAGCCTTATAAGGGCTTGTGTTTTTGCAGTGCAAGTTGCATTTTTAATGGCACCATTTAAGTCACAATATCTTATAATGAAAAAGGGGAAACATTATTTGTCAGTTGAAATTAATATAAAAGTGCAATTCCACCATGGTTTCTCAAGTAAAAATTACATGATGACCTTATTCTGCAGGGCAGTACGATTACGACAATACGATTTTTTTATTGGCACCATTTTGGGGTACATACAAATTTTTTATCACTTTTTAATACATTTTTGGGTGGGTCAAGGTGACCAAAAAATGTTGAATTGCACATTTTTAATTTTCATCTGTTATGGTATTCACCAAGCAGAAAAAATAGTTTACTATTTTAGTGGTAGTAATTTAAACTTCAATAATTTTTCTTTTATTGTTTATTTTTATATGTAAAATTGGGGAAGGGGGTAATTTGCATTTTGATATGTTTTTTTTTTCTTTTTTTTAAAGTTTTTTTTTGTACTGTAATTTTTGGTGCCCCTAGGAGGCTTTCACATGCAGACGGCATATACACCACAGACGGCAATTACATACTTCACAAGGTCCTAGGCTGTCAAAGCAACTAATCGGAGCTGCAAGGGCTCCGATGAGAGGACAGAGGAGCCCCCCCCCTTGTGTCTAACTGCTCAGTTGCCACAGTCACTATTGACTGTTGCATCTGAAGGGTTAAATGATGCAGATTGGAGGATGAGATTGGCATTACACAGGTTACACCTGCAGCACACAAAGTGGGTTCACCTCATCAGCCCGCTCAAAACACCCCCACACCTTGGACATACAACTAATGCCCAGGTACAAGAATGAGTTAATTTTCTCAAGAAAATACTTATCTCAACCAATCACTTGCTGAGGCAGGTCATTGCTGTGTCCAGTGATTGGCTGAGAGAAAATTTGAGGCATTTTCTATTGTCAAGAATATGCACAGAGCAGTGAGAATCAGGGGTTGAGTTGGAATGGCAGTGCAGCAGGATGGGTGGAGGTGAACGTATCTTCTTTTATGTTTTAAGCCCCTATTACCTTACTGCCAACCATTTTTGTTTAGCAGGATCACCCATTTAATTAGTATTCAATCTGGTTAATTAAAAGTGCAATCTGTCCTACAGTATATAAGGGCAGAAGTACCCCATTAGTGTGCTGCTGGTAGGCTGCAAGTGAACTGTTTATTATCCCTGTATTGTGACATTACTGTTTATCATCCCTGCACAGTAACATCACTATGTTTATTATCTCTGATCCATGACTTTACTCTGTTTATCTCTTTTGTGTGACTTTAACGCTGGGTTCAGACCTGAGCGTTTCTGAGACGCGCGTTTTCCGCGCGTTTTGTCGCGCGTTTTACTCGCATTTTTGTGCACGTTTTTCGCAATAGTAAACGCGCGTTTTACGCGCGTTTGTGTGATTGACTGCAGTGTTGGCTTCTCTCCAAACTGTGCCTAGCACCTGGGGTTTGGCCTTTCCAGCATGTTGCAAATTCATAAACGCGCGTTTGAACGCGCGTTTTCAGTGTCAAAAACGCGCAAAATACAAACGTTGCACGTTCCCATTGAAGTCTATGGGCCAAAACGCGCGACAAACGCCCCCAAAAAAGCTCAAGTACTTGTTTATGCGTCGGGCGTTTTTCAGCGCGTTCGAACGCGCTGTAAAACACAAAAATGTAAACCAATCCCATAGGGAAGCATTGGTTTGCATCGGTTATGCGTTTTACATCGCGCTCGAACGCGCTGTAAAACGCGCAAGTGTGAACTGAGGGTAATATTATCTCTGTACTGTGGCATATTTCTTAACTATCTCTGTACTGTGACATTACTTTATGATCTTTGTACTTTGAAATAGATAGTAAACACAGTGATGTCACAGTACAGATCTAATAAACACAGCTTTTTACTATGACATCACTGTGTTTATTATTTCTATACTGTGGCATCGTTTTATTAGTTCTGTACTGTGACGCAATGTTGGTTATTAGATCTGAATTATGACCTCACTGTATTTATTGTCTATGTAAAGTGACACCATTGCCATGTTATCACTGTACTGTGACATTACTGTGTTTACTATCTTTTTTACCTCACTGTGTTTATCATCTACAATGACATCACTGTGTTTGTTAGCTCTGTACTGTGGCATGATTTTGTTTATTAGATCTGTACTGTGGCATAATTTTGTTTATTAGATCTGTACTGTGGCATAATTTTGTTTATTAGATCTGTACTGTGACCTCACTATGCTTATTGTCCTTGTACAGTGACACTACTGCTATGTTATCTCTGTACTGTGACATCACGGTGTTCATTATCTTTGTATGTTAAGCCAATGCTTTCTTTACTACATAAAGGGATGCTAACGCTATAACTTGCATGTAATGTCAGGGAGGCTGCTTGGCCTGCCTGTTCTTTGGCAGAAGACTAGATGTACGGTATATAGTCACATGGCAACAGAGAAGGCCAAGAACACACTCACCCTACTCATAATTTGCTTCTAGTGCTATATTACTAGACCAGACCCTGTGGACAAATGAAAAAATAATCCAAGCTTTTTCTATTCCTCAGGTCCAATGAAATCATCCATATAATGAACACAGCATATCATTATCTTTAGGGTATGCTGACAGGATCACATTTACAGTTTATGACTTGTTCTTGAATGTTTGATGGGTTTATTAATGCGAGATGTTGCTCACAGCTCTCTCTACCCTGCTTCTCGATTAAATTAATTTGTTTTTGTTTTGCTAAATTCCCGTAGCTATTCATTATCTTTTTATATGCTATTTACTTATCCATGCAAACAAAAAAAATGTCACAGCTCATTCTGTGAATTAGAGTGATGGAGATGCAGTATGTGAAATGATATGAGAACAAAAAGATGAGCTATAAAGAGTGGGGGTTTAAAATTGTCACACATAATTTAGAAGATGCAATTCCCATGGAGAGGTGACCCTTAGGAAGTGTTCCATCAGTATTTTTAAGCACATATTAACAACAGATCTGTGAATATGCTGTGTATTTAAAAAAAAATTTTTATAAAAATTTTGGGGGTGTGGTTTTCTGGATTTATCTTTGTTTTCATTTTAGCATGGCAGATGGGGTTGTCCGAGTTATGGAAAAAAAATATATAGCACTGTAAATCTGATGGTCAGCAATATATAACTAAGCTAAGCATGTTTTAGGCAAAAAAATATACATATTTTCTCATTTCCCTGGTTCTCTTCTGGCCCTTTGTTTACCTGCAGTAAAAACAATCTCAGCCCCTCCCCCTGCACTGCTAAGAGAGTGAATACAAGTTCTGCCCTGAGTTACATGTCTGCCTGCTGGGAGACTCAGCAGCATGTTGTATGTGTAGGACTACAAGTCCTAGCTGTATAGTGACACTGCTAAGGGAGTGAATACAAGAGCTGCCCTGAATGCTGGGAGAATCAGCAGCATGTTGTATGTGTAGAACTACAAGTCCTAGCTGTACAATGACACTGCTCATACACACAGGATCTTATCCCTACCTGCAATGCTCTGTAGAACATCTCTTTCAGCTCCTGTACCCAGCATTTGCCTCCTCACTGCCTGCAGCTACACAGTAAACACTTCAGCTCTGAGTCTGTGCAGCTGAAGGTGTTAAGAATCCTGGGAGAGAGCAATAAGCAGCAGCCAGCAGTGGAGGGGGGCATGGTCAGCACAGTGATGTCTAGTGTACAGGCTTGTACACGAGCATTATCAGAGCAGGGAAAGAAGCTGACATCACAGGTCATGTGACCCTCAGTGAAATCTAAGAAAGCAGCCACTGGAGATAACGTCAGTTAATTGGAAAGCTGTTACATTTGCCTAGTTACGAACATACATAAGTTACGCACAAAGAACAAAAAAATAACTCGGACAACCCCTTTAACTTTATGGGTCAGACCATCACTGAGACCAGAGAAAGCTCCCTATAGGGTCTCAATTAAGGCATTACATGTTATACTAATTAGTGCAGTGCTTTTCTGCTTACATTTTTATCTAGGTCTATTAAGAGGAAAATAGAGCCGTCATCCCAGTTCTACACTTATACCTATCTGTTATAATAGGTATCATATTGTAGATAACATCTTCCCCTCACAGTATCAGTAAACTGACTATGGATTACCTATGTATATAGGCTGTCTTATCATTTGTGTTGACTACTAGAGAAGGACTGTATTTTGTATTTAAATTTCAGTCATATAGTGGTGTCTAAATGAAAAAGAAAAACAGCCAAAAAAATTCTAAAAAAAAAGTTTTCTATGCAACAAAAGAAAAAAAACGGTTTGATAAGGATGTTACTGGTGACAGGTTCCCTATAACACATGGCTCATTCTGCCGCTTTCTTGAACTCACCTAGTCTATCAACAAGATTTCCCCTTTCTGAAAAGTTCACATGTATCAAGTTGTTAAAACACTGACTCAACAGTTCCTTAGTTAAATCTGGTCCTTCCTATGAAATCTTCTAAGTGTTACAACAGGAAAAAGTCACTATCACAGATTTTGGGTTTTCACGAAAGTGTCCCATACACTTGATAGGAAAATTTGCCTACTTATAAATAATCATGAAAAGTACTGTATTTTATACCAAGGCAGATTTAACATTCTAAAATCTGAGGAGCTGATTGGAGACCCTTATGAAGGAAGAAAGGTAACCCTGACCTTGAGAAAGAACACATCATTGTGATGGTGATACCGTTGATAAGGCTGGATTACAACATCCAGATAAGTTAATGAGACTCCAACGGTGGGCTCTGTCTGTCCTACAAGAAGCCTGAGCCAAGAACCTTGGATCAGTCAAAGCCAGGTGGTCCATGACAAGACTGGCAACCCAGCAAGGTACTGGTTAGAGCAGAGCTGTAACTTGAATTTTCTTCACCGAGGGCAAAGGTTATGTCTACTGCCCTAGCCTGGTATGTGAATAACCTAGACTAGCTCGAGTGGTTTGTTCGGAACCCATCTGACAACCAGTGCCTAGAAACATGACCCAGTCACCCGGCCTCACAACACTCCTGCACTGTTGTAATCTTGGAATCGACCAATTAAAGGGAATTTTTTTTAAAGGTTATTGTGGTGTCACATGTGGATTATGGTGGTTTGCTATTCGCTTAGATGGAAGACTTCTATGGAGCTTTTAGGGCACCAGTTAGATCTTACATATGTGTTCAAATCAACCCATGAATATTACATTCGCTATCCTGTCCTGGGATACTGGAACAATGCCAGCGCCACACTAGGAGGTCTTCCAATGGGGTGACTGGCACTGTGTATAGTCTGTGGGTAACTTATCATGTTCCTCTAGTTTATGTGCCTTTGGCTTTAGTTGTTTGTATAATTAATGTTTCTTTGAAATGCTAATTATTCTTTGAGTCACTGGTTTTCAATATGCAAATAAACCTCCATTCAGATTGTTGTAAACATTATTATTCACAAAATTAAACCAGCTTTCGCATCCTCTTTGAAGTGTATTTTATTATAATTGCTGATTTCCAAGGCTAGAGAGGAATTCCTGGAAACCAATAAGAGAAATAACCGGAGAGGATAAATAAAGCTAAATAGGGGATAATCAGGGCCATAGCTATAGGCGGTGCAGAGACTACTGTCGCATATGAATTCTGAAAGGCCAAGGGTGAAGAAGGGTGACTTTGTGCAACATGAAGGGGCCTTTTCTACAATTCCACACAACCGATTAGCGAGTAGAAGAAAAAATCCAGCTCCAGATGGCAGAAAAGGATAGCTTTATTGGAGGTCTAAAAACTTCCAAACAGGGCGCTTATGTAACACGTTTCAGACCATATAATATTTGCAGTCCTTGCTCATGAGACCCACACAACCAAATAGTACTATGTCCCTTACTAGGTCAAAAGTTGGTATTGTTACTGTAATGTGGACAGGACCATAGCCAGACATTTTATACTTTTAGAACTGACTATTCTGGAAACCTAGTCGTATACTGATTGTTCTACCACCACTTTCATCCCGTATACACTATAGTTAATTATGGTGGGTCAGAATGAGTAGTCATAGCAGTAGTCTGATACATTTCATAGTTTATCTGTTCAGGGGCGCTCTGATATTCTGACTTGGTACCATGGTATAATTTCAGATAACTAACATGTCATAGCGATAAAGAAATTTTGGCCACTGAAACAAAGGGCTAGGAGTGGTTTAGCCCTTCCACTCAGCTCCCTGAGAAAAGTGGAACACAACCAATCACAGCCAGGAGCTTGTGCTAAACTGAGCCCATCTGCCCCTCTGTTTCGGTGACCAATGGAGGTACCAGTACCCGGACCCACTCTGATCAAAACTTCTGATGTATCATTATAACAGCTAACCGCTATGTGTCATGGTAAGTAGGGAAAGCAGTCCAGTGTTTGCTTGCCTCCTAAACCCAGTGATTGGGTTTTTAGGCATCTTTGTATAATGTCTTCTGACAGTATATAGGCAACACAACAGGTGTTACTACTAATCGGTCTATTAATTGCATGTGAAACTATTTCAAGCTTGCTTTAAAAACAGAAGAAGACATGTATGCACATGTAGGCTAAATTTTGGAGAGAGGTCAATCACGCCTTAGTGAATAATATAACTGACCTCATTGCTTGGCTATATAAAAAAAAAGAAGAGTATAATTGCGGGAGATTGCATATTTACCAAAAAAGCCAGAATCTGAAAAGATACTGACTTGTTACCATGTCAACCATTGTGGATGCGACTGATTCTATTTATCAAGCATGTGTAAGCAGCTGGAATGGGGCTGGTCACCATGGCAACAAGGAAACGCAACCAAGGTACCTTGTGTTTTTTTCTTATTACCCATTGTGTCTGTTTTGAGATTAATTAGTGTGGGTTCTATAATATGAAAATACCCCATATGAGATCACGAATAAATATAAAATGTGTCACTTCTCCTTTGCTTATACACCCATACACTATTCTCCTTCATTAGTGACTAGTCATAGCATGGAAATATAAACAGCTGATAAAATATGTACATTCCCTTCGTGAACATGGAAGTCAGGTACACCCATGACTAAATTTATTCTTTATGAGAATATTTTCCATCAGTTGACATGAAAACTGTCTACTGCAGACAATAACTACTATCTCCTAAAATATATTTCCTCAGCCTGCCATAGTGCAGTGCAGGAAGGACACTGGCACCCCAGGCCCTCTTTGAAATAGTCCTGCCAAGGCGCATCCCAAAATCGATCCCCCGAATGACCCATTCATCTGATATGCAAGTGACTTCTGTCTTGTAATTGTGATTAACGCTCTGAATGTACATTTGCAAGAAATGATGGCAGATAAAAGGGAGACAAACTATGGAATCAGACTATACAATGTTTGTGCTAGACAATTTTAATGAAGAAAATTTGCTAAGTTCTTTCACTATTTTAAATGCACTGGAACAAGGAAGAAAATAGTTGTAAGATGATACACGTCCATTACAGAACAAGACATACAGTAAATTTAAACCTTTCTGGACCTCACCATAAGAACTCGGGGGGGGGGGCATTTACTAACCTACTTACACCACTTTTGTTGTGTAAAATAGGTCAGACATTTTGTTGCACGCCATTTGTGAGGCAAAATGTACAACATTTCCCCCTTCGCTCCACTTTTCAGAGGTAGTGTAAAAAGGGGACATGATGTAGGCGGGGAACAAGTAGTGTCTCACGCCCGCAACATTTATCTTTCTTCATGACAGTTTTCTGGCGTGAAGAAAGATTTAAACTATGGAAGCTAGTAGGCTACCATAGATATAAGTTTGTCACATGGCATGGCCAGAAGATGCACCAAATATATCAGAAGTGTGCGCCTCTGCATAAATTTGGCCGAACGTCCCGCAGCACAGGGGGAATCAAAACCGGAGTACAATACACCAGTCTTGATAAATGTCCCCCTCAGTTTCTTGACGTTTTTTATTCTTGAAGGCCATGTTATAAAGGGGGTTTTAAGAGATATTAACACTGAAGATAATTCCCAAGAGATAATGTTTTAACCTAGAAGTAAAGGGTGAGGAGTCTGATCTCTGGAACCACTTCTGATCAGCACAGTGCAGGTTCGCAGTATGGATGTGAACAATAAATGAGATAGGGGTTTAGTCAGGGGCGTAACTACCATGGCGGCAGACAATGCGACTGCTATGGGGCCCAGGTCAAGAGGGAGCCAGTCTTAGTTGGGATTATCTCCTCTTCTACTGGAGGTCAAAACTTGGTCAGGGCTCTACTTTCTAAAGGAACAACTTCTAGAAAATGAGGCAGTGGAGAAATGGCCCAAGGGTCATTGAAAAGGGTTTAGGCATAAACCTTTCTGTCCTGTGTGGGGAGCCTGGTTTGATCCTTGCTATGGGGCCTTTACTTCTCTATGTGAGCCACTGGTCTGTGTATTTGAGGTTGGACCACCACAGATTAAACATTGATGGCTTAGAATAGGCCATCAATTTTAGTGTTCTGGAAAAGCCCTTGAAAAGATAGTTAGCACCCTTTAAGCTCAGGCTGAGATGGCTAAGACATGAAGGTGCAATCTGGGACATCTTGAAGCTGTCCTACATTTTTCTCTAGTTCAAAAACAAAGGATGGGCTTATTAAAATGCAAAAACTGTCTGGAGACCACAAGCAGACTTGTAGACCCAAATGAGGCCTGAGCATTGAAATCTTCTCCTAACCCCTAAAGTACATTTAACCCTAGAATCTCTATTCTTTCCTATCTGCATGCTCATCCACTTATGCAAATATGAAGATCATGATTTATTTATGTCTGCTTTATATTAAAGTTCAAAATATGGCTGAAGTGCTGTAAATATACAAAACACTTTGAAAAGCAATTTCCATCTTCAAAAGGTCCCCAATGGATGTATATTATTCTGAGAAAAAAAAAAAAATTCCACATTGGGAAATGTATGTGTATGGAATACTTAAATGTTAAAGGGACTGTACAAACAAATGGTTCACAGGACAACCAGCCAAACGCAACTAACAGAGACAACAAAGAAGTTTCCATGGGGTTGTATATACCATACCAGGCTCAGGAGCTTTATAGGCAAGCCCACTTACACCATGGACTGCGAGGGGCCCTTTTCTGGGCCACTGACGGTTTTTATATTCAGCACTGTGGTAGTTCAACTCACTACTTCAATGTACTTGAAAGGGTTAAAGGGTTGTTCGGGTTCAGAGGTGAACCCAGATATATGTTACCCTTCATACATTTAGTTTGTATGAGTGGAGCATTAGAGCATTTATTGCTCCAATTCTATGCCTTGCCCTGCACTACATGGCACAGGGTGAGGGCTGTTTATTTACTGCCGGTGACGTACCTGGCTTTTTCTTAGTATGCCAGGCGGAGGCCTATGCCTAGCAGTGATCCCAGTGACGTCACCGGCATGGTCGGTTATTAGCACTGCTGTAGGCTGTGAAACAGCCTAGGGCAGTGCTAAAGACCGCCCATTTGTTCGTGGCTCAGTGCTAGGTGGTAGCCTCTGCCTAGCATGCCCATGAGAAGCCCAGTATTTCATCAGTTGTGAAGAAAAAAACCTGTGTCCTGCAGGGCAAGTTGAGCATCAAAGATAGAAATGTTCTGATGCTCCACTCATACAGGCTAAATATGTGAAAGGGAGCTTATGTCCAGGTTTGGCTATGAACCCATGAAAACCCCTTTAACTTCCACTATGACTTATGCTGTTGTTTACACTTATACTGTTTTATATTGTTGAACTGCATTTTATATGTTTATTGTAATTGTGTTAATTGTTTTATGTTAAATTGCACTGTTATTGCAGTATATCTGCATTGCACTGTGGAAAGGGTTAATGTACAGCCAGCTAATACTGAAAGACTTTGGGACTTTCTATCTATACACTGAGAAGTTGGAAATGGACTATGCAAAATTTGGTAGAGAAAAACAGACACATTGACCTTTCGACCTGATTTAGCTATGAAAACTTGTCTACATCTGAAAAAACTGCTTAGTCATTCTCATAGACTTGTATTGAAACTCCATACAAGTCAGTGACAGACAAATTGCAACATTGTTTCTGTTTAGGCTGTGCTTCTCCACTCCACCCCTCTTACTAGAAGGTTCTAATTCAGTTACAAACTATTAATACTATATATATATATATATATATATATATATATATATACACATACTTATAAAACAGAGCAGTCAGAGTCCCTAATTATCAGCAGATAGGGACCAGTGACTAGTAGCAGAGACTTTGTCAGACTGCACGAGTGACCAGAAGAAGATACTGAGAGGGTGATACTCTGCCACAGACCCTGAGTCACCATCTCTTTGACTGGTACGACCAGCTGGATGACTGAGCCACAGCCAGAGTACCAGCATTCTGAGAGAAACTTTCTTCTGCCAGGTAGGAGACTGGAGAAGAGAGCTCAGTGCCTTGCCTGTATTGCTTTACATTTGAGTTTCCCCAGTAAAGAAGCAAACAGTTTTTTTGCAGACTTTGACTATCTGGACTTATTTGGGGTGCACTACGCCATACCATCCCTTCCGAAGTGTAGCAACAAATTGACAGTGTCTGGGGGACCCAGCATAGTGTTGGGGCCACCTCAAACCCAGCCACTGCATATGGTACTTGGAGAAAGAAGTAAAAAGAGAAAGACCAGCAAGAAGAGGTTATACCAAGTTAGAAACATATCTCCTATTTATAGATTAGAGGATAAGTATTGGTGGGTGCCTAACCACTGGCATCTCCATTCTTGGGGTCAGAAGGTATCCCAGAATTCAGCCTCCCACTGACAAAATGCATATAACCTCTTATGTGGATAGGGGACAACTTTTCAACTTGATACTACCTGTTTGAAACCTAATATTGTCCTGTAGACATTACAGAGGATATTAATCCAGAGATATTTGGATCTGTAGCCCCGGGCCCGGCTTCACTGGGGGGCCCAACGCCGACCCAAACGCCCCCAAACTACGGCAGGGCATGAGAGAGCTAAGTTCCCTGCCCCGCCAATCGCCGCTATAGCCTTCAGGGGAAATTACTATATGGGGGCAGTGTGGGGGAAATTACTGTATGGGGGCAGTGTGGGAGAAATTACTATGTGTGGAAGTGTGGGGGAAATTACTGTATGGGGCAGTGTGGCAAAAATTACTACGTGGGAAAAATATGGTGCAGTGTGATGGGAAATAACTATGTGGGGGCAGTGTGGGGGATGTTGCTTTTGGGGGAGGCACTGTAGGAGCTATTCTATTACAGGACATATTAGGGGACATTATTTTTGGGGACACTATTCGGGCATTATTACCTGGAGCACAATATAGGATGTTATTATTACTGGGGTCACTGTAGACCTTTTAGGGATCTTTGGGATAGTTAACAAACTGGTGTAAAATAGAACTGGCTTAGTTGCCCATTGCAAACAATCAGATCTTACCTGTCATTTTTGACAGCTCCTTTGGAAAATGAAAGGTGGAATCTGATTGGCTGCTATGGGCAACTAAGCCAGTTCTACTTTACACCAGTTTGATAAATGACTCCATTAGGTCTACTGAGGTCGCTATTTTTCAGAAGTATAGTACCTGGGGCATTGGGGAGCACCACGGGCACAGTATTGGGAGTGACATCAGGATGACCAGGACGGGGGGGGGGGATAACAGTGATAACTTTCTGTGTTCAGATAACGTAGTAGATGTTCCCTGTAGCCCTATGTAGTACCCCACATAACACAATAATTCACTGTGTTATGTGGGGTGTTACATAGGACTGCGGGTAACATCTATGACATCTGTACTCAGAGAGTTATGAGATGGTGGTAGTCTGACTCCAAGCCCCCCCACCAAGCCCCCCACCAATCCTCTGTTTGAGAAGACCGCAATGTTCTAGTGAGCACCGCAGCTTCTTTGCTCCCTACCTAGCACAGCGCTGTCAATTTGATAGCACTGGACTTGGTACTGTAGCTCAGACCCAATCACTCAGATGGGACAGAGCTGCAACTAGGCCACATTAGTATGGTATTGATGGAGGGGCGGACTCAGCCTTACTGTCCGGTCACTCTGTACCCTTTGGTGAGCTCTACCTCTCCCACGGCTTGTGTGTTCAACTGCAACAAAATGGAAAAGTGATCACCGTCTACCTTTATACCTCCTTCCTAGGTGGGTGGTCAAATCCTACCTTGCCTGATATATACTAGATGGTTTAAAGAAGCAATTCCCAACTGTGTCGTCATAAGAACATTATGTTGGTGCCATGACATTCTGGTTGGGACAGGACAGTGAAAGCTTTCTTCTAGCTTAGGGTTGTTCATGTCCTGATACTGGAAACTTCAGTACATTGTATGCGGGGCAATGTCAGGACGTTTATGTGGAAGGTGGTGAAGAAGATAAATGGCAGAAGAGGAGGAGGAGCTGTCAAAGCTGTTAGAGCTGCTGGCAACTACTGCATGTACTACAGGAGTAATATGTGGTAGTTCTTGGCAGCCTCTAGTGGGGGGGCCTTATGATCCCTATGTAGTTGAACATAATCCCAACAATCCAAGCTGTTCAATACTGTAGACTAAGTGTAATAGGCATAGAGATTCTTTTAATAGTCTGTGTGTGTGTGTGGGAGGGGCGTGGTGTTAGGGAGATTCCCTTAAATTAATGAAACATCCACCTTGGGCAACTGATTCCCAGTATGGCAACCAACCAGAAGAAAAACACTAACTGCACCGAGAAGTGGTCCTCATAAGAGCCATTACTCTAAGCCAGTGTTTCCCAACCAGTGTGCCTCCAGCTGTTGCAAAACTACAACTCCCAGCATGCCTGCACAGCCTTTTGCTGTGCGGGCATGCTGGGAGTTGTAGTTTTGCAACAGCTGGAGGCACACTGGTTGGGAAACACTGCTCTAAGCGCATTCATTCTGTGTATGCTGTGTGAATTATATATTCAGGTGAACATCAGCGCCATTAGGAAATTCATGATACATCTAATCCAACTACTTTCACCACTCTGATAGACTAGTCTAATAGTACTATGGATATGAAATTGCCATTGGTCATGAGTTAAATGTTCCTGTGCTGGATTCTTGCTGAGGGCAATGAGGGATTGATTATTTCAATAAGTTATTGGACGTGGGCTATAAAAAGGAACAATGGTGGGAAATGGAGTGAGTTGCCAGGGACCAAAGAACATCAGCGTTTGTTTAATATAGGAAAACTCACAATCTCAAAAGTCATTTTGCTGTCTTTTTTCGTTTTACAAAACTTGAAGAATAAGGCACATTAAAGGGGTTTTCCAGCTGGAAAAAAAAAATTTAAACCACCAAGAATGCAAATCAAAAGAAAAATAATATTAATAAAAAAACTCACTTCACCGATCCTCCACTGTTCTCATTCCTGTTCTATGATTGGCTGCAGGGGTCACATGCCCCTGTGTTGATACATCGTTGTTGGTTCAGGAAGCAGAGAATGGTGAGGTATGGCAGTTTTTATATTTGTACAGCATTCTTAGAAGTATTTTTTTTTCCAGCTGGAAAATCAATTTAAGAATAGAGCATTTTTATTAATATTAACTGATTTCTCCTTAAATAGAGTCACGTTGCCCCTGCCAACCATGTTACACTGCACCCATATACAGAAACGAGTTCACCCACAATCCATGCCAAAGTTACCTGATAAATTGTGGGAGTCACAGTTTGGGATGAGCAAACTTCAAGTTTTGAAGTTCAAGTTTGGGTATATGGGGAATTGCATTATGGATTCCATTACCACGGACCATAATAACACAATTCCATGACGGAATGCATAATGGAATGCCTTATGCATTCCGTCATAATAGAACTCTATGGCCAGCATAACGAATAAGTCCGGTTTCCGTTATGCAGGCGAGTCCTCTCCTCTGTATTTTGCAATGCAGTTCTTTGACTGAACACAGGGGGGCACTAGCTACAATAAGTTTCAATGAAATCTCTCCCAACTCATTATGGATTTTTCTCTGCCAAGTTTTCCATAACAGTATTGAAAGAAACTTTTCGATCAAGAAAACTTTACTTCATTGAGCTGCATTTCATTTCTCAAACCCTGAGTGCATGCTGTGCTTTTCTATGCAGGAGGCATGTCTCCAGGACAGCACATAGCTTAACACAAGAAAAATGTTGCGCTGACTGCAAGAATTTCAGTGTATCCTCTAATCCTCACATTGTATAAAGGAATTATCCAATCGATACTGTCTGCTGGATACTATGTGACAAGACCAAGGAGATCCCAGTGAGAATGTCTTGCAGACTATCGCGTATAGAGAATCAATATGATTTTCAATGTACAATAACTTCAATGAAGATATAGAAAATCGCATTTTTGCCGTGTAAAGGCTGCAGGGAATGTCTGCTAAACAATGCTGTTTTAATCTGAGAAAATTCATTGTAAGAGAACATCCTGAAAGATTTTTTTTTGTAGAAAGCAATCTAACATACTGATATTATATTAATCCTCAGCAAAATTTGTAGATTAAATTTTGCCGCTGGGATTTAGGTAACGTTTTCATGAATCCATTATTATCATTTTGTACCAATTTGGTAGTCAACCCCTTGTTTTTAGCTTGAACCCCAAATTGACATTGTTGCGGTGTCCTCGCAGTTTTACAACTCCTATTAAGTTGGTAAGACTCCCACCCAAGAACTCTCTGCTGGATATCATTTGAATCCATGTTGAGCTGATGTTCCTTGGGGCCACCATAACCCTCCATATCATCAATAGAGACTTGCTATTTGTGACACCCCAAAAGAGCAACCACCTTGCTCTGCAGGGGTAGGTCACATTGCCATGTTAGAGCAAGGGTCCACTTGAAAACCCTCTGAAGATGTCACAGTAATATGACTGCTTTCTAAGATAACGCAGAGAAAGCTGACAAATGATTAGACAAATTAAATGTAACTTGTATGGTCCGGCCCAGCTTTTAATTTAATAATGTGGCCGGGGCCCTGATACAATGGGGATCATGAAGTTTAAACAGATAGCCCATCTAAAAATGACTATACAGATCATAAGGGTCTATGAGTTTATGTAAAGAGCTCCCTCTAGTGGTGGCTGAGGGCAGCCAGAACTTTATCATTAAATTCTATGAGAAACTGAAGGTAGGCCATATGCCATATTATTCATGAGATGTGCTGGATGTATTGCATAAGTGGGGTTCTCTATTGAAACTGTTAATAGAGTCAATGTGATGGCACTGTTAACAGAAGCACTTTGGTTGTTATTACGAAGACTGTGCTGTAAACTTGTTACAGTGGCTTTTCACTTGTCGTACCGTGTGCACAGGTACTGGCTTCTTGTGGGTTGAATTATGCAGTTGTGTTAAATTGCGGCTCATCAGTTCTGTATTTCAAGGGTTAATATTTCCCCAACTGAGGGTGTGCATCAGCTCATCTAATGATCTTATTAAGTCTACTATATAAGTTCTGTGTTTGTGCAAAATGCTTAGCTTGAATCTGCTTAGATTCTGTCTGTGGCCTGTGTTGGAGCTTTATCTGCCCTTACCTGTATTGTCTGAACTGTGTCTTAGCAACAGTGTGATCATCTGGTACTTCCTCCAGCCTAGACATCTTGAGTCTTGACCACTGTCTTCCAGTATCTGCTATGCCTGGTTATGATTTAGTGCCTTATCTGTGCCTCTGGTGCTGTGCACTAGTGTCTCTGACTTCCAGCTGCCGACTACACTGGGACTATTCCCAGAGGTAGTGGCCTGGTGATTCCCCTGCATCAAAGTCCAGATCCCATTATAGAGGTTAAAGGGTGAATACTAGGGAGCCGCCAAGATAACGTCCTGAGGTCTAGAGACCATCACCAAACTGGTTAGTTGGCACAGTGTTTCCACAAACCTTGATCTGTATAGTTGTCTACAACAAAGGTTCTGAGTTGTGACAATCATTCAATCATCACATAGGAAGGTTCAAGGAGCTTTGGAGGCCAATGATAATTGATCTGATATGCATGTGTAAGATATATCTATAAAATTGACCATTTTAATTGCCTCAGTTTTAAATCCAATAAATGTCCTTTGGCCTCCCGCAGTTTTTCACATCACTATATAAGCCCAGCAGGAACTGGAACATTATATAATCTCTAAGGCTCAGCATCATAGACTCATTTGATTTATGATCTGTCCCTTTTGTCCTCTTTTAGATGATTAATAAAGTGAATAATATTTTTAGATCAAAACAGGAAATTTTCGTAAAAAGTTTACACATCAAAAAATCAAAATTCATTTAGCTGGTTTCGCAAACCTTTTCCTATAATTAAAACACCAGATTCTACCTAAATGTTTGGCATCAATCAATAGTGATGAGCGGCATGGGGCTATATTCGATTTCGGGATATTTCACAAATATTTGGGCAAATATTCGCCATATATTCACGGTTATTTCCGTGATTGCGAAAAATCGGTAATGTAATATTCGCACGCGCAATATAGGCGTGGGTCACTTTGGGTACATTTTTCAAGCTGCTAGAAGTTTACTGAGAGTCGAGATAATGGTTGGCACAGCAGAACATTACAATAGCTTTATATATGCAGGTAGAGTGCTCCAATATATATTCGCTATTGCGAAAATCGGCAATAATAATGCGCATATTTTTGCACAATACGTGCAACTGGGTGACTTCACAGCACTGTGTATGTATGGACAGCAGAATCCTACCTAACACCCTGCACTCGAACCTATCAGCTACACTATAAATCAATGTAACCTACACTGACTATCTCCCCCTAACTATCTGAATCAGAGCAGTTTCTAGGGAATTTTGCCAACAGGGCGAACAATACAAATGTGCTCCCCAATATTATGTTGCAGAAACAGATACACCCCCTGATAATACTAGTACCAAATAAAGACCCCCATATAAAATACCCCCCCTATATGTGCCAGAAATGCCTCTCCATGCCTCCCCCCCCTTTATGTGCCAGAAGGGCCTCCCCCCTTTATGTGCCAGAAGTGCCTCTCCATGCCTCCCCCCTTTATGTGCCAGAAGTGCCTCTCCATGCCCCCCTCCTTTATGTGCCAGAAGTGCCTCTCCATGCCTTCCTGCCCTTTATGTGCTAAAAGTGCCTATCCATGCCTCCCCCCCCCCCTTTATGTACCAGAAATGCCTCTCCATGCCTCCCCCGCTTATGCGCCAGAAGGGCCTCTCTCCCTTTATGTGCCAGAAGTGCCTCTCCATACCTCCCCCCCTTTATGTGCCAGAAGTGCCTCTCCATGCCCCCCTACTTTATGTGCCAGAAGTGCCTCTCCCCCTTTATGCGCCAGAAGTGCTTTTGAGCCTCTCCATGCCCCCCTTTATGTGCCAAAAGTGTCTTTGTGCCTCTCCATGCCACCCCCCTTTATGTGCCAGAACTGCCTCTGAGCCTCTCCATGCTCCCCCCCCTTTTATGTGCCAGAAGTGCCTCTGAGCCTCTCCCTGCTCTCCCCCCCCCCTTTTATGTGCCAGGAGTGCCTCTGTGCCTCTCTATTCCCCCCCTCCCTTTGTGTGCCAGAAGTACCTCTGAGCCTCTTCATGCCCCTCCGTTTATGTGCCAGAAGTGCCTCTCCATGCCCACCCCCATTTATGTGCCAGAAGTGCCTCTAAGCCTCTCCCCCCCCCCCTCCCTTCATGTGCCTGTAACAGGTATAAAAATAAAAAACACTTTTACTTACCTCCAGCGATGTGATGCAGGCCTCGGCACGATGACGTCACCTAGGCCCGCAGCCTATCAGAGGAACAGGGAAGGGAGACGCCTTCCTCCCCTGCCGCAGCACAGCACAGCCATCTGTATCGCTGTCCTGAGGACGGCGATACAGATGACTATGCAGATGAATGATTCCACAGTGGAAGCGCTCATCTCCCTGTGCCCCGCCACTGCCACATCCGGCGCCCCCCTTCTGACATCGCCCCGGGCGGCCACTCGGTGCAAGAAACGGCTCTGATCTGAATAATATATCTAAGATAACTGTCCAATTATACAGCAAAGCACAGAGCACAGCAATCACACTGCTGTCTCTCTCAGAACTCTATTGCACTAAAGAAAATGGCTGCTGGGGAGGTTCCTTATATAGTAAGGGATGGACAACCTTCCTATTGCTTGCTATGGATGTAGCTAAGCACAGACAAAGACATTGCAGCCTTCTCATTGGCCCCACAAGCAAGAGGGAGGTTACTGATGAAAAAAACAAAAGTAGAATATTTGAAATTACGAATATATAGCACTATATTCTAAATATTCGCGAATTCTCGAATTTGTGATATTCGCAATAAATATTTGCAATTTAAATATTCATGCCCAACACTATCAATCAATAGTACAGGAGAATATAAGAAACTTTGTAATATATCTTATCAGAAAAAAAATGTCTCTTTCTCAGCTTTTCCTTGCCCTCTCACCCTCCTAAACTAACAGTTTGGTTCTGAAGAGACAGAAACAGGCTATCAGCCTCAGTGCTCCTCCATTGTGTTACTATGGGGTCAGTGGTGAGAAGGGCTCGACTCCTTCTTCTGCTTCCCAAGAAAAAAAAACATTTTCCTGAAGTTCATCACAGGGAGAGATCAGCTGTCACTGATTTCATTAGTAACTTTATAAGGTGAACAGCATTTGCAGACAGAGGAGACCCTTATGGAGTCATGGCAACGCCCCCGTTGCTCCCAGAATCTCATTTGTAAATATTAAAACATCATTTTTCTCAGCAATGCGGGCACATATGAACATGGGACCAACACAGGTGCCTTCAGCTGCCAAGTGCACATGTAATGCGTCAGCCAGTTTCATAGGTACAAATTTGCTGACTGATGCCCTTTGAAGATACGAATGGCCAGGTCATGTCCAAGTGTAAAGGGTCTTAACAGGGAGGGGGGGGGGGGGGGTGGCAGCTCATATTGTTAACCCCAGCTGTGCCATCCATATATAGTTATACTGGGTGCATTACACAACATGACATAGCATACCAATGTTTGGACAATATAACAAATCATGGAGTGGAAAGACAGGACGACGTGGCGGCTGCCAGTCGGAACAACGTGACAATAATTGGAAACCATTATCTCTAATCGGAGGTGAAGTGACTTTACAATATATTTATCAGCACTGAAATCATTGCTACAGTGCCAAATCTTTATCTAAGCACTTTAGCCGGGACAGAGCTGGGACAGAGTAGTGGTTCTTAAGCCGCAAACTATTTTTACCACTATTTTGAACAGTTCTCTAATTAGTTTAATGCGCTTTTTCGAACTGTCATGTACAATTATACATTATATTGTGCCCAAAACATCACACTTAAAATACCACATTCTGTGCCCAAAATACCTCACCTGAAATGCCGCGTTCTGGGGACGTAATTATATCAAGAAGACTGCACTTAATATATATAAAACAAAATATCAACAAATACCGCAGATTGTGAATACAACTATATTTGAGACGTTCTGTTTTTGATACGCATTAATATTACAGATACAATACAGAGTTTTTAGGGTTAATATGCTATATATGCCTCTGCTATTTTAAAATTTATAGTGTGGATCCACATCATTTATACTGCAGGGCCTGCTGTTTATATACTAACTGGAATAGTGTATTATGTTTTTTCTTTTTTCTGTGGGGAATGTTTACCGATTCATTGATCCATTTGTATTTATATTCTTTTTATTTTATAATTAAAATATTTTTTACCAATATATGCTTAGAGCACCTGCTTTTCATTATTATTGTGGGTTTTAAGTATAACCCTGCCCCATGCCACATGCAGAAGTTCCCGGATGATTCTGTACTTGTTGGTTGTATTGAAGGAGGATATGATTCAGAATATAGGGAACTTGTGTACAATTTTGTGGTATTGTGTCCGGTGACTGGTCTAAAACGAAGGAATAGACAATGAACTTTGGCAAGGAAAAAAAATATACTTTGCCAAGCCTGTTAATATTAACGGACAGGATGTGGAAATTGTCAAGAACTTTATAGACCTCATTACACGGGCCAATTATTGAGGCAATAATCTGAAAGGAATGCTTATAGGAGCGTTAGTTTTTCGATAATTGCACTGTCTAAAGGTGCTGCCACTCGTCCAATAAACAAGCAAATGCTTGTTCATCGAGTGAAGGCATTGCTGGCGCAGACACCTAAATCATCATTTCTGGGTAGCAGATCGTGCTGTCTAAACAGAGATCACCTGCCCAGAAACAATCATTGTGTATGTTGACGAACTGACAAGCAATCACTCGTTCCTATACGCTTAGGTGATTGCTGCATGCAAATGCTGGATTCTCCTCTTCTGACGAGCAGGCAGTTTTCGGGAACAAATGGTTCCTTCCCAGTAACTGCCTGTTGTGTTGGCCTGTGTAAAGGGGACTTATAGGGGTTGTGTCACTTCAGCAAGTGGCATTTATCATGTAGAGAAAGTTAATACAACAATGTATTGAGATTATCCATATTGCTTTCTTTGCTGGCTGGATTCATTTTTCCATCACATTATCCCCTGCTCATTTCCATGGTTGCGACCACCCTGCAATCCAGCAGCAGTGGCCATGCTTGCACACTATAGGAAAAAGTGCCAGCCTCTGGTGGCCGAGACCGCGGAACAGGACATAGGCTAGTGCTTTTTCCTACAGGGTGCAAGCATGGCCACTGCTGCTGGATTGCAGGGTGGTCGTATCAATGGAAACGAACAGCGGATAATGTGATGGAAAAATCAATCCAGCCAGTAAAGGAAGCAATAAGGACAATCACAATACATTAGCAAGTGCCTTGTATTAACTTTCTTTACATGATAAATGCTATTTGCTGAATTAACCACCCCTTAGGCCCCTTTCACACGAGCAAGTTTTCCGCACGGGTGCAATACGTGACGTGAACGCATAGCACCCACACTGAATCCTGACCCATTCATTTCAATGGGTCTGTGTACATGAGCATTTTTTTTTCACGCATCAGTTCTGCATTACATGAAAAATGCAGCACGTGTTGTTTTTTTTTTATTCTATATGAGTGATGGACACTTCTGGGGGCTGGTGAGAGGCTACTGGGGGATTATGAGAGGCTACTGGGGGATGATGAGAGGCTACAGGGGGATGATGAGAGACTACTGGGGGATGATGAGAGGCTAGGGGGGCTGATATGAGGCTAGGGGGGGCTAATATGAGGCTAGGGGGGGGCTGATATGAGTCTGGGGGGGCTGATATGAAGCTAGGGGGGGGCTGATGTGAGGCTACTGGGGGCTGATATGAGGCTACTGGAGGCTCTTAACTGAGGTCTGATTGGGAGTCATTTACCACGGGGTCTGAGCTGAGGTCTGATTAGGGGTCTGAGCTGAGGTCTGATTAACATTGGGGGTCTAAATGGTGGTCTGACCTGAGGTATAATGAAAACAATTTTTTTTTCTTATTGTCACCCTCTAAAACCTAGGTGCGTCTTATAGGCCGAAAAATACGTTACTTGCTTGCTCCTCCTCCCGACCTTCCCTTCCCTTTGCATACGCCGTGACGTTACGAGGAGGCACTACAACACTAGGGTGAGCCGAGCCCCGGTCTCGTTCCTGAACTGCAGAGCGTTGCCCACTTCCAGCCCTGAGCCCCGCTGCCCAGAGCACTGATCCTGAGCCTGCTGGAGTCTTCAGAACTGGAAATATTTACAGTAATTCACTGTAAGCTATATTATTATATATATATTACTTGTTTTATGTGAGTAAGGGTGCTGGATGGTTGGAGAGGGGGATGGGGGTGGAGAAGGGGGATAGAGGGGTTGGTAGTACAGTACTATCTGCACATTGTAAAAAAAATATAAAAAAAAAGTAATCTGCAAAATACTATATATTTGTGTCAGAAGTTGTGCTTTTTTTTAATTTTTAAAATAATGATACAGCCACTTTATTTGATACTTTTGTGCTGATTCTTTTTTTTCTCTATATTTAGGGACACTATAGTCACCAGAACCACAACAGCTAAATGTAGTAGTTCTGGTGTCTATAGCATGTCTCTGCAACACTGGCATTCACACTAAACACTCCTCATAGAAATGCATTGATTCAAAGCATCTCTATGAAGCTACGTATGCGCAATAGCCTCCCAACGCTTCCCTATGGGAAAGCAGTGGGTTGGCCATGATATACGGTACTTTTTTCTTATGTATGTTTTTTTTTTTGTGTATGTGTGTTGTGGTGGAGGGCGTGATTGCATGCTAGGGTGTGGGAAGGAGGGATCCAGGGGGCCCAAGTAAATTCTTGCCCAGGGTCCAATCAATATTAAAGGTGGCCCTGGTTAGGGTTGGGGTGGAAATAACACATATAAATTAATTAAGAAGGCTAGTATGGTTGCAGGATGTCCGCTAGCAAATTTTGAAGATGTTTCTTTTGCCACCTGTTGCGCCCGGACCTAAGACATCATGAAGGAGCGCCCGCAGGCCGCAGCCCAGGTAAGTACACTGCTGCGGAGTACTTACCATGGCATCCAGGACTTCAGTAGCGCCCTAGCTGCCATGGTAACCGATCGGAACCCCAGCTTACACTGGGGCCCCGATCACAACTACTGTTGCGCATGCGCAGAGCTAAACGTCGGATCCGGCGATGCGCCGAAATAATGTTTAGCTTAATTCCGGATCCGGATTAACGCACTTCAATGGGCATTTATTCCGAATCCAGCGTTACGGCAAGTCTTCCGGATTTTTGGACGGAGAAAAATCAGCAGCATGCTGCGGGTTTGTCAATATCCAAAAAACGTTCACATACTGAACGGACGACATCCTGATGCATCCTGAACGGATTTCTCTCCATTCAGAATACATTAGGAATAGGATAATCCTGATCAGTTTCTTTCCGGCGTAGAGACCTGACGACGGATCTCTACGCCGGAAAGTAAAAACGCTAGTGTGAAAGCACCCTTAGATGAATTCTTAAAAGTAAACATTACTGCTTATGAAAATGTGTAGAAATCTGAGTCTCACTTCCTTCTGGGATTTGCATCCCCACCTATCACTTGGTTGAAATTGATGGACTTATGTCTTTTTCAACCCTATCAATTATGTTACTTGTGGGTGAATGTGCAGCAAAGTTCTTTTTGTGGAAAGGAAATTGTTTCAACTTTCAACCCATGGTTAGTGCACTTTATAAAAGGTCATTGCGGTTCTGTAACATAATGGGATGAGGATTAATATACAGTTGTGTTCAAAATTATTCAACCCCCATTGAAATTGAGTGTTTTGGCCATTTTGACATTGATTTTGATCATTTCAGTCATCTTGTACAATTAAATCAAAGAGGCACTTGTAAGTCAGACAAATATAACATAACATTTATAATGAAATAACCACAAATGTCTTTTCTGTGCTCAACCCCCAAGTGACATTCAATCTTAGTACTTAGTACAACATCCTTTTCCAGTTATAATAGCTTTTAAACGTGAAGCATAGCTTGACACAAGTGTCTTGCAGCGATCTACGGGTATCTTCGCCCTTTCTTTATGGGCAAAAGCCTCCAGTTCAGTCACATTCTTAGGCTTGAGCGCTGCAACTGCTTTCTTTAAGTCCCACCAGAGGTTCTCAATCGGATTTAAGTCTGGTGACTGCGAAGGCCACTTCAAAATGTTCCAGCCTTTAATCTGCAACCATGCTCTAGTGGACTTGGAGGTATGCTTGGGATCATTGTCCTGTTGAAAGGTCCAACGTCTCCCAAGCCTCAGGTTTGTGGCGGACTGCATCACATTTTCATCCAATATCTCCTGGTACTGAAGAGAATTCATGGTACCTTGCACATGCTGAAGCTTCCCTGTACCTGTAGAAGCAAAACAGCCCTAAAGCATGATTGACCCCCCGCCATGCTTCACAGTAGGCAATGTTTTCTTTTCTTCATAGGTCTTGTTCTTCCTCCTCCAAACATAGCGTTGATCCATGGTCCCAAACAGTTTTAATTTTGTTTCATCAGTCCACAGAACACTATCCCAAAACTTTTCTTATTCTTTGGAGACAGCAAGAGGGTGCGCCTGGGAGTTCTGGCATGGAGGCCTTCATTACGCAGTGTGCGCCTTATTGTCTGAGCTGAAACTTCAGTACCCGCATCTGACAAATCTTTTTTCAGTTCCTCAGCAGTCACACGGGGACTTTTCTCCACTTTGCGCTTCAGGTAGCGCACAGCAGTCAAAGTCAGAATCTTCTTTCTGCCACGACCAGGTAACGTTTCAACAGTGCCCTTTGCCTTGAATTTGCAAATGATGCTTCCTATGGTGTCTCTTGGTATGTTTAACATTTTTGCAATCTTCTTATAGCCATTGCCCTTCCTGTGAAGAGAAATCACCTCTTCTCTTGTCTTCCTGGACCATTCTCTTGACTTCACCATGTTTGTAAACCCACCAGTAAATGTCTAGAAGGAGCTGAGTATCACAGTCATTTTAAATCTGCCTAATTGGGGCTTATTATGCTTGATTGCTGCTCCTTGACATCCACAGGTGTTTTCAATACCTGATCGAAAACACTTGAATGAACCTCTGTTCTTAAGAGTGGTAGTCTTTAAGGGGTTGAATAATTGTGTCAATGAAGAAATCACGAAAAAAAACATTTAATACTGTATTACAAAAACAATTGATGGCATTTTAGTTGCATTTGGTTCTTTAAAAAGTCCTTGTAAGATTTCATTCTGAACACAATTACAAATGTACACTAAACTCCCTAAAACCCTTTACAGCATTGGGGTTTGAATAATTTTTAACACAACTGTAGTTGAGTAATTGTATTTGTTTATTATTATTGTTGTTATTATTTTATTGTTTTCTTGAATGCATTACTGTGGTGAATGTGTATTATTGTTATTGTTTTAATTGATCACTGGTGTTGCTACATTGCAATTGCCCTGATTTAGAGATTATTAAAGTGTATTTTATTTTATTTCTGTCAAGTAATGGAAAATGCTTTAACCCCTTAAGGACTCAGCCCATTTCACCTAAAGGACTTGGCCATTTTTTGCAAATCTGACCACTGTCACTTTATGTCTGAATAACTTTAAAACGGTTTTACTTACGCAGGCCGTTCTGAGATTTTTTTTTTTCGTCACTCACATCTTGTACTTCATGACACTACTAAAATCGGGTCAAAAAAGTTAAATTTTTTGCATTAAAAAATACCAAATTTAACAAAAATTTGGAAAAATTTGCAAATTTCAAAGTTTCAATTTCTCTACTTCTCTAATACATAGTAATACCCCCAAAAATAGTTATTACTTTACATTCCCCATATGTCTGCTTCATGTTTCCATCATTTTGGGAATGCTATTTTATTTTTTGGGGATGTTACATAGCTTTGAAGTATAGGAGCAAATTTTGAAATTTTTCTGAAATTTTCCAAATCCCACTTTTTATGGACCAGTACAGGTCTGAAGTCACTTTGTGAGGCTTACAGAATAGAAACCACCCAAAAATGACACCATTCTAGAAAGAACACCCCTCAGGGTATTCAAAACTGATTGTACAAACTTTGTTAACCCTTTAGGTCTTCCACAAGAATTCATTGAAAATGGAGATGAAATTTCAGAATTTCGATTTTTGGAAAATTTTCCATTATAATCAATTTTTCCAGGAACAAAGCAAGGGTTAAGTGTCAAACAAAACTCAATGTGGGTTGCCCTGATTCTCTAGTTTGCAAAAACACCCCATATGTGGTCCTAAACTACTGTTTGGCCAAACCGCAGGGCATAGAAGGAGGGGAGCGCCATATGGGTTTTGAATGGCAGATTTTGCAGGACTGTTTTTTTACACCATGTCCTATTGCAAGCCTCCCTGATGCATTCTAGCATAGAAATTCCAAAAAAGTGACTCCATCTAAGAAAGTACACCCCTCAAGGTATTCAAAACTGGGTTAACAATCTTTGTTAACCCTTTAGGTGCTCCACAAGAGTTAATGGCAGATGGAGAAACAATTTTGAAATTTCAATTTTTGGAAAAGTTTCCAATAAAAACATTTTTCCAGTAATAAAGTAAGGGTTAACTGCCAAACAACACTCAGTATGGGTTGCCCTGATTCTCTAGTTTGCAAAAACACCCCATATGTGGTCCTAAACTACTGTTTGGCCAAACCGCAGGGCATAGAAGGAGGGGAGCGCCATATGGGTTTTGAATGGCAGATTTTGCAGGACTGGTTTTTTACACCATGTCCTATTGCAAGCCTCCCTGATGCATTCTAGCATAGAAATTCCAAAAAGTGACTCCATCTAAGAAAGTACACCCCTCAAGGTATTCAAAACTGGGTTAACAATCTTTGTTAACCCTTTAGGTGCTCCACAAGAGTTAATGGCAGATGGAGAAACAATTTTGAAATTTCAATTTTTGGAAAAGTTTCCAATAAAAACATTTTTCCAGTAATAAAGTAAGGGTTAACTGCCAAACAACACTCAGTATGGGTTGCCCTGATTCTCTAGTTTGCAAAAACACCCCATATGTGGTCCTAAACTACTGTTTGGCCAAACCGCAGGGCATAGAAGGAGGGGAGCGCCATATGGGTTTTGAATGGCAGATTTTGCAGGACTGTTTTTTTACACCATGTCCTATTGCAAGCCTCCCTGATGCATTCTAGCATAGAAATTCCAAAAAAGTGACTCCATCTAAGAAAGTACACCCCTCAAGGTATTCAAAACTGGGTTAACAATCTTTGTTAACCCTTTAGGTGCTCCACAAGAGTTAATGGCAGATGGAGAAACAATTTTGAAATTTCAATTTTTGGAAAAGTTTCCAATAAAAACATTTTTTCCAGTAATAAAGTAAGGGTTAACTGCCAAACAACACTCAGTATGGGTTGCCCTGATTCTCTAGTTTGCAAAAACACCCCATATGTGGTCCTAAACTACTGTTTGGCCAAACCGCAGGGCATAGAAGGAGGGGAGCGCCATATGGGTTTTGGAAGGCTGATTTTGCTGGAATAGTTTATTTACACCATGTACCCTTTCAAGCCCCCTGCTGCACCCCTTGAGTAGAAACTCCATAAAAGTGACCCCATCTAGGAAACTACAGGATATGGTGGTTGTTGTTTTGGGACTATTTTAGGGTAGATATGATTTTTGGTTGCTCTATATTACACTTTTTTGAGGGAAGCTAACAAAAAATTAAAAATCTAAAATTGTTTCTACATTTGCCATTCATTTTTGTGGATCACCTAAAGGGTTAATAAACTTTGTAAAGTAATTTTTGAATACCTTGAGGGGTGTAGTTTCTTAGATGGGGTCACTTTTTTGGAGTTTCTAGTCTAGGCTACATCAGGGGGGGCTTCTAATGGGACATGGTGCAAAAATAAAAATCTGCCTTCCAGAAGCCATGTGGCGTTCCCTTTGTTCTATGTCCTGCCGTGTGGCCATATAGCCATTTACGACCACATATGGGGTGTTTCTGCAAACTACGGAATAAATATTTAGTTTTGTTTGACTGTTTCCCTTTATTAACGGGAAAAATGGATTAAAACGGAAATTTTGCCAAAAATGGGTGGTTTAGCACCATTTTTATTCCATATTTTTAACGCTGTAGATCTGAGGGGTTGGGTCAAATGTTAATTTGATAGGGAAGATTCTTACGGACGTGGCGATACCTAATTTTACACTAGGTTATCATTTTGGGAACAAAAAATAAAAAATTTACTATCTCTAGACTGGGAGCTACAGTTTTTTTTTTTTAGTTGGGCGACTATCTAATGTGGGGGCTCATTTTGTGCGGGGCGAGATGGCGGTTTTATTGGCACTATTTGGGGGTGCATATGGCTTTTGGATTGCTAGCTATTACACTTTTTGGGATTCAAGGTGACAATAAAAATGGCTTTTTTATATAGTTTTTTATTTTATTTTTTTACAGAGTTTGTCAGAGGGGCCAGTCTATGGGGTATTTGTATAGAGAAGATTTTTACGGACGCGGCGATGCCCAATAAGTGTGCCTCTCAGAATTTGGAGTTTTACAACATCTGGAAGATCGCAGTTTGAGGAAGCTAATATTTTTGGAAAAAAAAATGTTTATGTGACTCCAAAGTCTGAGAGCCTGTCGGGAATTATAAAAATGATAAAAATTTAGAACTCCATGGAAGTGTGATACTCCCTGAAGCAACCATCAATGCAGAGGCCCGGATGATCGGGGCAAGTGTCACATTGAGTAGTGGTGTCCTTCCGTATCCCCCTCTTGCGACACACTCTGTACTTTTTTGGGGTTCGTCCCCTCTTTCCAGTATGGGGGACCACACCTGGAAAGTGTTGGCCAGGGACGACCCCAGGTCCCTGAGGACTGCCTCATAGAAATGGAGGAAAGTCCCTGTGCTGCCAGCGCTTCGGAACAGTACAAAAGCGTTGTACATGGCAACCTGCACCATGTAGACCGCAACTTTTTTGTACCATGCCCGGGTTTTCCGCATGGCATTATATGGTTGGAGAACTTGATCAGATAGATCAACTCCACCCATATACCGATTGTAGTCGACGATACAATCGGGCTTGAGGACCGTTGCCGTAGTACCTCGCACAGAGACTGGGGTGGTGCCGTTACCATGGATTGTGGTCAGTACAAGGACATCCCTCTTGTCCTTATACCTGACCAACAGCAGGTTTCCACAAGTAAGGGCACGGGTCTCACCCCTGGGGATAGGTACCTGGAGGGGGGAGGTAGGGAGGCCACGTTGATTTTTCCGCACGGTCCCACAAGCGAACGTGGATCTGGCGGCAAGGGACCTGAACAAGGGGATGCTGGTATAAAAGTTATCCACGTACTGGTGGTAACCCTTATCCAGCAGTGGGTGCAAAAGGTCCCACACGATTTTCCCGCTAACACCCAGAGTGGGGGGACATTCTGGGGGTTCAATACGGGAATCTCGCCCCTCGTAAACACGAAATTTGTAAGTGTATCCTGAGGTACTCTCACAAATTTTGTAGAGCTTCACGCCATACCTCGCTGGGAATGTATTGGCGGAAAACGAGTCTCCCCTTGAAAGCAACGAGAGACTCATTAATCGCGACCTCCCTTCCAGGTACGTAGGCCTGTGCAAACTTGGCCCCAAAATGATCGATGATCGGCCGTATCTTATACAGCCGGTCATA
Source organism: Bufotes viridis (assembly GCA_033119425.1). Taxonomy (NCBI): domain Eukaryota; kingdom Metazoa; phylum Chordata; class Amphibia; order Anura; family Bufonidae; genus Bufotes; species Bufotes viridis. The sequence goes on along the minus strand of CM065594.1, from coordinate 87,376,003 downwards.
GGCGGGATCAGTTCGGGGGGACATGCTGCATTATCTGCATAATGCAGGCATTTCCGGATGGCCTCGAATCTGGGACGTGTCATGGCTGAACTGTACAGTGGGGTCTGGTAGAGGACGTCCCCACTCCAGTACAGCCTGACACTGGGTTTTTTGACCAGGCCCATATGCAGCACGAGGCCCCAAAACGTCCTCATCTCGGCTGCACTGACTGGCGTCCAGCCACCGGACCTGGCCAAAAAAGAGCCTGGGTGCTGAGCGACGAACTGTTGGGCATACAGGTTCGTCTGCTCCACCATCAGATTCACCAGTGGGTCACTGAAAAAAAAACGAAAGAAGTCCATTTCAGTGAACCCCACTGTGGGAATCTGGATTCCAGGATTGCCAGCAAAATCCGGAATCGCAGGCTCAAAGTCCACTGGGGGACACCAGCTAAGGTCACCGGTGGGGGGCTCCGGTGCACTTGTTTGGTGGGCCGGGAAACCAGTACGAGCCCCAGGGCTGCTCGTACTGGGATGGGCCACGGGGTCCCTAGCGCGTGAGGGCCTTGGCTCCGCCTGGCGGCATCTCCGTCACCTTGGGGGCTCATCATCATCAGATGATGATGATGAGGACGACAGGAGGAAGGTGGGGTCATCCTCATCCTCACTGGCGCTCTCGGTGTCGGAGAGCATCTGGGCGTATGCCTCCTCCACCGTGAACAGCCGGCGGTCCATGGGTGTGTGTGTTGTGTGTGTGTGTGTGTGCGTGCGTGTAAAATAAACTTTATTTAGTGTGCGCGTGTGTGGGGCCGGGTGTTCACGTACAAATGTACCACAAAAAAAAAAAAACCTAACTAAAAAAAGGGAGGTGTGAAAAAAAAGTCAAACTCACTGATCAGTAGAAAACTGATCAGCGGTCAGTTGTGCGATGCACTAATAGTGGCCGGACACTAAACAGCGCCGACCAAAATTAGTGCACAAAAAAAATAAAAATAAAAATTGCACAACTAAAAGGGGGGCCTAAGCTACAGCAGGGTCTAGGGTCTCACAGCTAAGTGTGCTGTTGACCCCAGACACCAACTACCTGCAAAAAAAAATGAATAAGATGGAAAAAAAAAAAAAAATCTGTCCCTGAACTGACCCTGCCTGACCAAACCCTGTCCCTGACTTACCCTGAAGATCGGGGCTGCTGGGGGCTGCGGGGGGCTGCACGGCACGTCTCCTCTCTCCAAGAGCAGGAACCAAAAGGAAGCTGCTCGAAGAGAGGAGGAGATTTGAATCTGCCGCCGCAGCAGCCACCTCCCTCCACGGCAGCCAATCACAGGGGCTCCCCGGCAGCCAATCACAGGGCCCCCTCTCCTCCATCGGCTGCAGACATGCATGACGGTGATTGGATGGTGTCCTCACGCCATCCGATCACCGTCATTACCGGGTAATCGGGTCACAGGTGACGCGATGTACCCGGAAACGCAACAAACCGCAGGTCTGAATTGACCTGCAGTTTGTTGCGATCGCCGATGATTTCAGCAGGCATCCTGTTCCGATCACCACCCGCAGCGCTGCGGTGATCGGAACTTCTCAGGGCGTACATGTACGCCCTGAGTCCTTAAGTACCAGGACGCTAGGGCATACATGTACGCCCTGCGTCCTTAAGAGGTTAAAGCAGGAGAAGCATTTTAGCATCGGACCTCCTCTAAATGTCGGCTCGAGTGGTTTGTCTCTATGGTAGACCATCAGCAGCAGTGAATTGAAGTGCAGCAACAACAGACATGTCTCTGTGCAAGCTGAAAGTAGATGGTAGGGGGCGTAATCTGTAAATAATCAGGCTTTTAGCTATTTTCGGATTAAATCATTTATGTTTTACTTTGCCGAGTTTCAATTATTTGAGGATTTGCGTCCTCTCTAGTTCTGTGTGAGTCATTGTCAGGTCGCTCGAGTCTGCTACAGAATAATAACAGATACCTGGACGTCTGACTCTAATGCAGTAGACATCATCAGTGAGTAAAAATAAATGACAAAGGAATCTGGCACAGTCTTTTCTGCGTTTTTCACTTAATATCTATTTTGTGCAGTAATCATCTTCTGTAGCTGCATTTTCTTTCTGCCAAACTGAAATTATTGACATCAAGGTTTATTAAGGTTGACAAAAAGTGACTACCCTGGTTTAATGCTTGCTACTGAGATGGCAAATTGCCCTCTCGCCTCCAAAGACCAGTCACGCTTGTATTACAGAAATGCTATATGTTATATATAAAAGATCCTATAAATAACTACATGCAGGTTTAAATAATCATTCATTCTTACATCTGTGTGTATATTAATATGGATGGTTTCTGAGGTGGGTAATAGGCCGCTTTAAATATTACCTGCCTCCAAAACTGCCTTCTGCAGCGCTATAGACCCCCTATTTGTTCCGGTGATGTCATCAGGCTTACTGCTAGGTGGAAGTCTCTAGTGTTGATCGCGAATATTCTAATCGCGAATTTAAATCGTGAATATCTGCATTTCAAGAATTTGCGAAGATATACTGCTTCTTGCAGGGGCAGGGGCATTGCTAGAGTCTAAAGACATCCAGGGCAATAGCCCCCGTGAAGCCACGCCCCCACCCTGTGAAGCCACTCCCTCATCGCCACCGGGGGGGGGGCCCTTCACAGTAGTTATTAACCCCTTTCAGCAGTCCCCCCTTCAGTGAATGTGTGACTGCTGAAAGGGGTTAATAACTACTGTGAAGGGCCTAGCCGTCTGGGCAACCCCACAGATCATCCCCCAACCCTCCTTGTACTTGTTCCGCTACTTTCAGGCTGCGCGGGTCGGCAATTCTGTTCTGCGGCTCGTGATTCCGCGAGACCTGTGACCTCCCGTGGCAGGTCTCGCGTGATCACGCGCCGTAGAACAGAATTGCCGACCGAAGTGACTGACGTTCTGAACTCATGCCCGCGCAGCCTGCAAGTAGCGGAACAAGTACAAGGAGGGTTGGGGGATGATCTGTGGGATTGCCCAGGCAGCTAGAACTAGCCTAATAAAAAAAAATATATAATAAATCCCACCAGCATAAACATTTGGGGCACTGGACAAAACATCCGGGGCTCCAGCCTCGAACGTTTTGACCTAACGAGGCCCCTGCTTGTGGGCCAATGAGAAGGCTGCAATATCTTTGTCTGAGCTTAGCAACATCCAACCAATAGGAAAGTTGCCTACCCCTTTACTATATAAGAAACTCCCCAGCAGCCATTTTCTGCTGTTTTTTGCAGTTCTGAGAGAGAGAGAGCAGTGTCATTGCTGTGCTCTGTGCTTTGCTGAGTCATCTGCTGCTCCTTATTCAATCACATTAGATAGTTAGTTAGCTCATATATATAATACGTATAGTTAGTGGGAGATAGTCAGTATAGGTTAGATAGTGATATAGTATAGCTGATAATAGCTGGTAATATGCGCATCATTAGTGCCAATTTGCGCAATCGGGAATATATTGGAACACTATCTGCATTTAAATGTAGCAAAAGTGAGCCACGCCTGTATTGTGATGCAATACGTGCATATTATATTGTTGATTTTCGCATTCAAGAAAACAATGACTGGAGATCACGAATGCTAGAATTTGCGAATTTATCATGAATATTATGCGAAAAAATCAGGATATATTGCGAAAACGAATATTGCTGCTCATCACTAGAAGTCTCTGCTTAACATAGTGATGCGAAGCCCAGTATGTCACCGGCACAAGACAAACACAGCCTTGCGCTGCACAATGCAGCGTGACAAGGAAATGCTACAATGCTCCATTCATATGTAGTCAATGAATAAAGAACATCTTATATCCAGTTTTCACCCCTGAACGCCGAGAACAATGCACTAAACACAATACATGCAAACATTATATATGGACTAAGCCCTCATTCTGATATTATGAAATCCGAGACTCTCAACCAATATATTTTGATCAAAACACATTTGTGCTCGCCTACCCACGCCAAGGTGGCATTCAGAAGAGCAGATCCTGCACATATAGTGTGCTGCTCCTAGTTACCTCTGTGTGCACCAAGCAACCAATGAGAGGGGGAGCATTTTTTTTCCCTTACCACTTTTTCAGCTTTCCTAGGAAGGTAGCATTTGATTTATTAGTTTGCTGCTCTGTTTGACAGTAAACTTTTACAAGTTATTTTTAAGTATTAACAAGACACATCACAGAACTTTCCGGATAAAATGAAAGAATGTTCTGTTCTTCTGTCAGCAGTTTTACCAGGATTTTAATATAAATGCTGAAGCCTGAAATACACTTCAGAAAACAATTTAGCTGTAGAAAAAACATGCTATTTCTATAGCTGACACTTAAATCACCGTCTTGGTCAAACAACCATGAATTCCGTCTTTTGTTGTCTGTGCAGATGAAAGCAGTGAAAGCGAGCGCAGCTCCTCACATGTACTGTTGTCAGCAGAATCCAATATATCATTATCATAAAAGAAACATAAAGTAATTATACAGTGATAGCAAGTGTCACAACAACAAACCAAATGATTCAATACAATGAAGTGATTATGGAGCAGGAAACATGACGATCTGTACCCAGTTAATCCAAGAGAAAACAAAAAGGTTGTGTCACATTCATTCCATTGCCACATCTTGTCACCTTCTCCTAAAAAAAAAAAGCACCTCTCATATCTCTCCTAATCTTCACAGCTGGTAAAACACTGATCTGGGTCAGATTCTTTCTACTCTCACTCCCACCTGTAGAACTACTCTTATCTTGCACCTTATTATGTGGAACTCTCTGCTCCGATCCATTACATTTATTTCTAACATTTCTAGGCTTGAGCTTGAATTGAAAACAAATTTCTTCTAGGAGGTCTATGTCATGTAACGGTAGTGCATGGTCCATACACAAGCTCTTGGGGTGGCATTCCCTCTGGAAGGTCACATATACCTGTTGTAAGAACAATAACTTTTTTATTTTTTCTCCAAAGGCACTCAAAGCTTAATGGTTGAGGTCATTAAGTGCTACAGTATGCTTTATGGTTTCACATGAAGCATATTGAAGAGTAGAGTCTCTTGAACCGTTTAATAGGGCAACTGTGTCAAGTAGAGACGACATGTCTCTTCTTGTAGAGATGTCTGAAATAAACCCTACTCGAATCTGCGACTAGTGTCTACTCTCATTTAGTTCCATTCAATGGGGCTAAACTGCAAGCGGGTCTGAGTTTTGAAAAAAAAAGTTAGCATCATGGTTTTGCTTCATTGTGAAATCATTAATGTGAAGGCACAGTTATGTTTGGGCTTACACAGTTTTGTTTTTAAGCCATAATATTCCCTGTTTCAGTTGCACAGCTAGATCCATTTCACTGAAGAGCTGTGGAATCTGCCAGCACTGTACTGCTGTGGTATCCTTTTCCTTACTTCCCACTATGTGCATGCATCCACCTAAAAAAAAAAATTGTAATGTCATGGCCACTGGGGCTCTCACTTCCACCTAATTTGCAATGCAATGCTTGTTATCAGGCAAAAACTGTCCTTAGTAACAGAAACACAAACGAAATGGAGCGTGTCAGGGCTAGCAGAGAGTCTGAGCCTAATAAAAAAGAACTACTTCTAGAAATCTTTTGAAGATCACAGTAGCCTCCCATGTGTCTGGAAGTTATTCCTCCTTATATGTTCTGTGAGCTACGGAGCTGAAAACAAACATAGTACGAAGTAAGGAAAGGGATGTCACTGCAGTACAGTGCTAGCAGATTCCACACAAGGGAGACACCCCCTGCTTCTGTGTTAAATGCATCTAACTATGCAGCTGACACAGGAAATAATATGGCTACAAGAAACATTAGGGAACCCCCAAAAAAGACCTATTTATTCAAAGTTATGATTGTACAAAGAAGCATAGCCATTATGCAAACTTTTTTTTGTACTCAGGTACACCTTAAGCCGAAATGGATTAAAAACTATTCCTGGTACTGGAAATCCATACTGCCACTGTACTTCACATTAAAGGGGTTGTATCACTTCAGCAAGTAGCATTTATCATGTAGAGAAAGTTAATACAAGGCACTTACTAATGTACTGTGATTGTCTATTTTGCTGGCTTGATTCATTTTTCTATCACATTATCCTCTGCTCATTTCCATGGTTATGACCACCCTACAATCCATCAGCGGTTGCCGTGCTTGCACACCATAGGAAAAAGTACCCTTGTGACCCTGACCCTGGAAGCACACATAGGCTAGTGTTTTTTCCTGTAGTGTACAAGCACTGCCACCACTGCTGGATGGCAGGGTGGTCTGTAACCATGGAAACAAGCAGTGTATAATGTGATGAAAAAATGAATCCAACCAACAAAGAAGGCAATATGGACAACCACAATACATTAGTAAATACCTTGTATTAACTTTCACAATATAATACATGCCATTTGCTGAAGGGACACAGCCCCTTAAAGTCTGTGAAATGAGGGTCTCAAATTCAGGTAATAGACTTGTTCACATGGGTCTAGAGCATGGCTATACTATGCTGTAGCTAAAGGCTCATTCAGACAAGCAATATGAGACTCCTCTATTTTTGGGACAATAAACAAAGACAAATTAAAACACTATTATTTTAATGTAGAAAATTTGGTGAGATGTTGAGAACATTTTTGCTATTACCACATACACATAAGTCTCACCCCTCTGGAGTAATAATAATAAACTGCTTGACTAGTCATTGTATGGCGTAATTGAATTGTGTTTATCCTACTGATGGTAATCTGATTATTTTATATTATATTATATTATTTTATATTGGTATTTAAATAAAAATTGAGTATATTTCAAGGGAATTTGTGTACCGTTTTTTTGTGGTAAATATTATAAATTAAGTCACACGCACAGAGTTCAGGCTAAATCAGATTTTTTTCATCTTGATATATTGTAAGTGTTTACTCTTTGAATTTGTGAGTTACAAAAAATGGGAACATGATATTTCACAATTGCATTTTCAATATGTTTCAGCCATCACTTCCCGTAGCTGCTCACAGTGGCACATTATATTTATTAAATTTCAAATCCAGAAAAGATTTTCAGATAAATGTTCCGAATTTTTTTAGGGGTTGGCTGACCTGATTCATCTCCTTCGGAGATGTCCAAAGTGTCATGCACACGGCCGTTGCCCAGCCATACAGGCCCCAGCCGTGTGCACATCACAGATGGAAACCCATTCACTTGAATGGGTCTGCAATCCGGAAGGTGAGGTGCGGAACGTAGGCATAGAACCCCACAGAAGCTCTACGGAGTTTCGCTCCATTCATCTGCAACGCAAAAAATAGAACATGTTCTATTTTTTTGCGGTGCGGACAGATCATGGACCCATTCAGGTTGAATGGGTCTGGATATGTCGCAGTAGCCGCACGGATATTGCCCGTGTATTGTTGATCGCAAATTGCAGTCCCCAATGGACGGAATGGCCAAGCAACGGTCATGTGCATCGAGTCTTGTCAGATTACAATTCCACTTTGTCACTTTGTCCTGTTATTTGTATATTAACAGATATTATGTCCCTAAGCCTGAGTTCACATCGCCCTTTAGCTTTCCTTAAAAAGAAAAAAAAGAAAATAAATAAAACAGGATCCTGTAAAGAAATGGATCCTGTTGTATCAGATGGAATCTGATTCTGTTTGAGCCATTTCCGTTTTTTTAGACGGAAAAAAAGTCCTGCGCTTCTTGCTGCTTTCTCTAGGCTACGTTCATCGGTAACATGACCTAGATGCAGCCCAGCATAGATGTGGATGTGGCTGTGCGCAATATCAAGCACAACTGCTATACAATATACGGTGCTGTCCTTGGTGAGAACGGAAAAGGCCGAACAGGAGAGCTGGTGCCTTTTCAAACAGCTGATTGTTGGGGGTCCCAGGTGTCGGACCAGCACTGATCACTTACTGATGACCTATCCTGAGGATAAATCATCAGTATTTAAATCATGGAAAATCCTTTTAATGTTTCAAGGTGCATATCTGGGGACATAGCGAGAGCCTTCAGGTGTGCCAAGATGCAGATTCTTAAACTCTGGATATCTGCTAGCATTCCATCAATTGTGATTTGGAAAAATAAGTTGAATAATATGATTTGGGAACAATGATTAGGTATAAAGGATATTATGATAAATACGTAGCTGTCTATTTTCCTTGGGTGGGGTGAGGGTTGGGAATATACGTAAATATTATGTTTATTTGTACTATAATTATTCTTTTTTTTTTTAAATGAGAAGTTTTTAAATGGATCACTTGTGGATGACATCCGGGTGTGGCTCATTTTCCTCAAAAAAACCCTTTGGGGTGAGTCTTTGGGGAAAATAGGAGTTGGATGCTGAATATGGCAATTTTCTTTGCATAGACTGATGGTCTGTGTGAAAAATTGCACATGTGAATTAATCCATTGACTATAACGGGTCAATGTTCAGTCCAGGTGCTGTCTTTTCTACACTTGCACAGTACTCGGACGTTAACATCAGCCGTCTGAATGCGTTCTAAGAAAATAACAACACAGTTGACTTTGCCACAGATTGAGGTGACCTTGGGAAACGTGAAAAGACAAATAAGGGGAAGATGTAAGATGTTTGCAGACCCTAACAGCTAGATTTTTTTTATATCCAATGTGATAGATGTTCCATTAAAGGTCTACTTATTAAACAAGTGCAGCCTAATGGAAATCAATATCAAAGACGACCACAGCCTGCATTATGCATGGCATATTTGTTTTGAAAAAAACACACACAAATGAACTGTGCTGAAAATTGTACGTAATAATAGATAATTTTCCTTTCTGAGCAGTAATAGAGAGTTGCTTCAGAAGAAGTAAAAAAAAAGTGGCCTTTTAAGCCCATAAAAATGCTCACAATGAAGTCCTTCGCTACACCTCAGTAAATATGAGTTAAAGGAGTTAAAAATAAGAAAACCTTGAGGTCTCAGTACAATGCCCTGGACTGTTTTCATCCTAGAACTAGTCTGGGTGTTTACTTTCAACTCCGTTCAGAATGTGATATATGGTATGTGACAGTCTACCAGTAACAGATATTTAGTACAGCAGAGAGATATATTTTGCTTCTGCTGGAGAAGTGATATCAACTAAACCAAGCTGTGAATATTATATTTTTTTATAGCTGCTTAAGCAAAGTAAAATGAGAAAAACAGATAAGAAGTGACATTAAGTTTATACGTAATGCAGGAAAACCCTATAAAATTGAGATAAAGACTGAGATTTTTTCAAATTAGTTGCTTGAGTTGATGGTGGTGGTTTTGTATTTATAGAACCTGCCTCAGCTACAGTTATATATAAAACAGGAAGGACTCCAGGGTCACATTGGAAAGATAAGTGGTATGTAAAACTTGTAACTGTAAAGGCTCTATTTACCCTACCCAATATTCGGATGATAATAAATAGGCATTTATTTCCATTTTCCACCATTCTATTACACAGGCAGATGCAAAGGGAGTAAGGACGGGAATGGTGGCAGAGGCTATGAAGGCGGCGGTAGTCTTCACGATGGCTACCCCTACACCAGCACCCCCCAGGCCACGCATGCAGTAAGCAAGTATTTTCCTCAAGGCACTCCCAAGATTTTGGGGGTCTCCTGTCTGATAGTGGTTGGAGTGTCCTTGGTGCTAGGTTCAGCAGCAGTGGGTTGCAAGGCAGGAAAGTGTCACAGTGTAAATGTGAGTAGTAGGCACAGTTTTCAATTATATCACATGGCAGCTATTTTCCAAAAGGTTTGCATAGAGCGTAGGCAGTAGGATGATCCCCTCTAAGACTCTCTCTCTTGATAAATAATGCAATCCTCCAAACTGAACAAAGGCATGCAAATTCTTTCCCAATATATCTGCAGTTCCCTACTGCAGGGTACAGTCCAAGATTGGTTGGCCAGTCCATCTCAGTAGTTTGGTGTGTGCTGTAAGCAATTAATTCCAAAGCCTTAAATGTGCATTACTTTTACTTTCGGAGTTCATGCACTGTCCCTTTAATGGCCCTCAACCATCTGTAGTAGTCTGTTTTGCTTTTCCTCTTGCTTTTGGCACAGTTGCTTTTCTGGCAACTTTTAAATCAGGAATTGTGTTATCCTGGATAGATCCTGCAGCACAAACTACGCATGTCTTGTCTCTTTGCCTGCTTGCCTTGATCTCACTAAACAGGGAAATTGAGGCCAGCCCACTGACTGGCAACTATTACTAAAGCTGACAGGTAACTATTTCCTTCCTTTTTGGATCAAAAAGTGCATAATACAAACACAATAGTCATTTGTACCACTGAAAGTGCATAGTTAGCATACATTAACTCTCTTAGCAATTAATCATACTACATTAGAACATTAATACTTTAGCAGTGAACCATTTTATACTTTAGCAGTGAACCACTGGGTCACTGCAGAAGGATATCCCTGATTACAGATTTAGATGTGCTGTCCAATAATCATACAAGATGAAAGATGCTAATCAGCCAACAAATGAGCTGGTAGGGGAATGATGATAAGGGCTCAGGAATGAGTGCTCCTATGTACTCTTGTTCCTGATATTTGGCCCAAAAATCGTTCCATGTAATAGGGCCATCACAGGGTGCCTCCACCCCCACATACCAAGTACCATTTGTAATACCGGTGTCTTCTTATGTGACAGATGATACTTTGGACTTTCAGGAGTCGGTGCATCTCCTGCCTTTGCTTGCTCTGTAGCTATGCCAGCGGGCTAGGTCTGGAGTCCTCATCAGGTTCAACTGAAAGTCTAATGGTAATCATACACATTAAGGTTTTGTTGGCTGAACCCACCAAGACTGGCAGGTTTGGCCAACAGTCTAATGTGTATGGAGAGCTCCTGACTCTCACCTGACAGATGATGTTGGGGGAGAGAAGGACTGGGCAACGTGAATATTTTCAACCAAACCTTTTTTATTACAGGAGACAAGCCACCTCCAGGATTGTCTGGCATTAGCTTTCATCTGTCTACACAGTGAAAACAGATAGACATTTGGCCAAACCGAACGTGGATGTGTATGGTGAATAGAGATGAGCAAATCAAAGCTGACAAAGTGGAAATCGATCCGAATTTCTGAAAAGAAGAGTCGATTCGCACTGAATCCAAATTTCCTCACGCTTCGTGGTAACGAATCTGCATGTGTTAGGACATGAAGCAAGGAACTCTGGGAACGGGGGATCACCCACAATGCCATGCATGCAGCCAATCAGCAGCCAGCCAGCCCTGTGATGTCACAGCCCTATAAATAGCCTCAGCCATCTTTTATTTATCTATTTTCCAGTGTACTTAGTGCAGTGAGAGATATCAGCAGGCGCTAGGGACAGTGCTAGAAAAGACTTTAAAACTTTTATTTTGCTGCAAAGAAGTTCAGGAAAGGATAGGGAAGAACCATTCTACAGTATTGAAGCAGAATAGGGTTCAGTAGGGGAGTTTACACCTTGCTGCACTGACTGGAGATCCAAATTGCCATTATACAGCTCTGTAATTGCAGCAAACCATTCTTGTTATTGGGGTGCAAGTGCTGTTTGATACAGCCATTAACAGGGTTTATTACAAGGAAATATTTCTATGTCTTATTTGCCCTTGTGCGGTGCAGTTATATGTTCTAAAGCATTTTTTAGCTTGTATTGGTGGGAAAAAAGGGCTTATTAGCTGTTGTGTGGTGAAGTTAGAAAATTGCAGCCCTTTTTGGCGTGCATTAGTGGCAAAAAATATATATATATTATTTCCCGTTCATTGGTGCAGTTATATGTTCTAAATCCCTTATTGGCATCTATTAGTGGCCAAAAAAATATTCATTATTTGCCGTTCAGCGGTGCAGTTATAGGTTCTAAAGGCCTTTATGGTGTGTATTAGTGAAAAAAAGTAAGGGCATATTTGCCGTTCAGCGGTGCAGTTATATGTCTAAAGCCTTCTTTTGCGTGTAATAGTAGAAAAAAAAAGAGCTCATTAGCTTTTTACTTTTTTAGAATGTTACAATTTCCTTTTTATTTATTTATTTATTTGATCTAACAGTATGTTAGAGAAGTGCCAGGCCCTGCACAGGAGAGTGGCAGAGGGCTAAATGTTTCTTGCGCAGGCACAGGTCGCAGCAGAGTAAGGGGACGTGGCAGCAGGAGTCGCAGCGAGAGGCCTGAGCTCCCGGTGTCATCTAGCTGTTGTGTCTTCACCAGCAACCCAGCGGTTTTTGAATGGTTGACTCAGTCATCCACTTCATCCCAAGTAACATCAGACACTCCCAGCCAAGAGTCGGTGGGTTTGTCAGACACAACTCTTAGTTGGCATGGCCCGGGAGCAGGCCCTGTGCCCTGCCCTGTCCTCAACCTGCCGCTGTCCTTTTCTATTCCCTCAGCCAGAGATGTATTATATGCTGTGGGCTCAACTCCACTTTAGAGCGAGGACGAGCTACTAGGGGACAGCCAGCAGCTACTGGCCAGCCAAGATGTGGAGGAGATATCTGCCGCTTCCTCCGGCAGGCGGGCAAGTAGTGATGAGGAGAGTGGAGTGGGAGCTGATGTTTCGAGACCGTTGAGGAGGACATCAGTGCCGTGCAGACAGTACTCGATGATGATGATGTAGCTGATCACACTTGGAAGCCGGGTAAATTAGGGGCTTCATCATCATTGGGAGAAGAGGGTGGCAGCTTGCCCGTGAGGCAGTGGCGGAGCCAGCAAGTTGCTAGCGTGGCCGGGAGTCAGCAGGGTGGCAGCTGTGGGAGGTCAGGAGCCAACCTGCCCGTAAAGTAGCGGTGCAGGGGTTCACGGAAGCAGCGGGGATAGCAGTCAGTCAGTGCAGAGTGTTGGGGGTAAAAAATCGGCGGTGTGGCAGTTTCTAGTTAAACCGCCGGAGGAGCTGAACATGGCCATTTGTAGAATCTGTGGCCAGAAGGTGAAGAGTGGCAAGGGTGCCAATGTTGGCACCACGGCCCTGCATCAACATATGCAGCGTCAGCATAAAGTGGCCTGGAAAAACAGGGGCTCCGATGTGGTGGCCCAGCCTGCTGCAGAAACCGCTGCACCACGCAGTGGCACGCACGCGATTTCAGGCAGTCAAGGTTCCACCACCTCAGCCGAAGGGAGCTGTCTGTCCTTCCCATTATCTGCTGGTCCTGATGCTCTTGCTCCTTGTCAGTCATTTCGTCAGCAATTGATCACCGAAGCGGTGAGACAACAGTATGCGTGCACTCATTCAACAGCGCAGAAGCTAAATATGCTCCTAGCAAAGTTGCTGGGGCTGCAGTGCAGTCCGTCCCTTTCCAAGTGGTGGACTATGCACCTTTCAGAGAACTGATGGCTTGTGCCGAGCCAAGGTGGAGAGTTCCAAGCCGTCAATTCTTTGCCAAAAAGGCAATACGAGCCCTGCATACGTATGTAGAACAGAAGGTGGGCCAGTCCTTGAGCCTGTTGGTGTCTGCCAAAGTGCACGGCAGCACCGATATGTTGAGCTGTAACTACGGTCAGGGACAATACATGTCCTTTACGGCCCACTGGGTGAATGTGGTTCCTGTACAGCCACACCAGCAACTTGGCCAGGTGACTCTGCTTCCACCTCCACGTTCTCACGCTGTTGGTCCAGCGGCAATGTCCGCCTCTGCCTCCTCATCCTCCACCGTGTCCTCAGCCTTCACTGCAGGGACAATTCACAGTGCCCCTCCAGCTTACCAGATATGCAGGGCACAGCGGTGTCACGTTGTTCTGCACCTCATTTGCCTGGGCGAACGGAGTCACACAGGGGAGGAATTGCTCCATGTCCTTCATCAAGAAATCGAATCCTGGCTTTCTCTGCAACAACTTAAAATTGGGACCATGGTGACCGACAACAGGAAGAACATGGTGTCGGGGCTACGTCAAGGAGGGCTGAGCCATGCGCCCTGCATGGCGCATGTATTCAATCTGGTTGTCAAGCGGTTGTCAAGTTGTCTGGTTGTCAAGTCTTGTCTTGCAAGACATCCTAAAAATGGCCAGGAAACTTTGCATGCACTTCAGCCACTCGTACACCGCAAAGCACACACTCCGTGAGCTGCAGCGGCAGAACGGCATCCCCCAACATAGGCTGATATGCAACATTTCCACCCGTTGGAATTCCACCCTCCATTTGTTGGACCGACTATACGAACAGAGAAAGGCCATAAACATTTTCTTTATGATCCAAGCGGACAGAAGTACTACCCTGTGTAACTTCGATGTCAGCCAGTGGCAGCTCATGCGTGACACCTGCCATTTCCTCAGGCCTTTGAGGAGGCCACGTTATTTGTCAGTCGCCAGGACTACAGGATGAACGATGTCATTCCACTGCTTCATATCCTGGAACAGATGCTGGTAAATCTGACTAGTCAGGGGACTGGAGACGTGACGCCTAAATCTCAAGGCTACATGTGGGGGCTGAACTGGAGGAGGAGGAGGAAATTGGAGCACAAGCAATGTGTAGCAAAATGGGTGGTTTTTCTACACAGGTGACAGGAAAGGAGGAGCAGGAACAGCCAGAGGAGCTACAGGGCGATGAGGAAGACGAGGCAGAGGACCCAGACACACCATGGCAGTATTCAGTGGAGATGGAGGCAGGGAGTCACTCCTAGTCACTTGCACAAATGGCCTGCTGCATGCTTACTTGCTTGCGTAGTGGCAGCCGAATTGTCAGCATTCAGCAGAGGGATAAATTCTGGTTCTCAACCTTGTTGGAAGCTCGCTACCGGTCCAAAATGGGGGCCTTTTTTTTTATACCCGCTGAGAAGGAGTACAAACTGAACTACTATAGAGACATCCTATGTAGTCAGTTGGCCACTGCCTATCTGCGCCATCGTCCATCCTCTCACAGGTCTGACTGGGGGAGCCCTCTGCGCTCACCTTCCTCTGCCATGGCTGCTCTGGCAGGGGGGGGGGGGTAGGAGCAGTTCCAGATCCATCAGCTGCAACTTGAGTCTAGAGTCGCTGATGAGCATCTTTCTTCACCCTGCCTAGTGAAGAAACTACTCACCAGCAGCAGCCAGACTTGCAGCAGAACCTTAACCAGCAGGTGGTGGCATACTTGCACCCTGCCACCCCACATTGAAGATCCACTGGACTACTGGGCAGCCAAACTCGATTTGTGGCAGCAACCGGCAGAGTTTTCCCTGGAAAAGCTGTCCTGCTCGGCCAGTAGTGTGGCATCAGAGCTGGTGTTTAGTGCGGCAGGGGCCATTGAATTTTTGAGAAATTCACTAATCTATAACGGTGAAGTTGACAGAGATAGCTGTCAGCCAAACAGCTATTAAAGGTCCAAGGCAGCCTTTAATCTTTTACCACAGGGTGGATGACTGCATGGTCCTCCAATCCCCAGCTGTCTGCCGACCTGTGCTGTCTTGTAGAAATTATTAACTAATACAAAACAAGTACATCAACATTTATACAAGTACATTCAACAAATATAAAGTGGTAGTGACAAAACCAATAAAATATGGAGATGGTGGGTGACCTGTTCAGACCTTGTTAATAGATTATGTTATAATGATTCCGTAGTAAGAGGGCTCCAGAGAACCGATGCAGAACAAGAAAAAACACCACAACAGGACAGTAAAAACATATAAAGTGTACAAACCACTACAAGAAAAGAAGTGTACTGGTCAATATTAATAACAAATGAAACAGGTTCTGTTAGGTTACTGATCTGTATTCCGATGGATTGCTGTGAGTAATTTTACTACTTTCGCTTGCCCTTCCTTTTCTATTTTTTCCCATACAGTTTGACAGAGAAAAGTAGAACAAATGAGATGTAGGAAGGAAAGTGCATAATTTATAAGGCTGTTGACAACTGGGGAGAACATTGCCATGTCTAGCCTTGATTTGATTACATCATGCACTAATAGCTGTATGGTGTATGTGAAAGAATAGATGTGATATGTATTGCAAATGAAGAGGCGTAGAGTTGGTAGAGCGTGAAAGTAAGAATTAAATGAGCCTGTAGATTTCAACACCTACATTACACCTAAGCTCTAGGTCCACCGAAGTGAAAAAAAATAGAATGTTCTCTAAATTGGTTTCTTTGTCTGGAATAGGAAGATGTAGACAGCAGAGCAAATGACAACCTGAGCTTGTTCATATTAAGTTTTAAAGGGGTTATCTAGGATTTTAATATTGACGACGCCTCCTTAGCCCTGCATTACTGTATGCATAGTAGCAGCCGTGCTAAGTATTTCAGCTTTGTCCCATTAACTTTAACATGACAACGTTACAGTACAGGCTGAATTGGATGGATGGATTTTTTTTTTCAGCCTTACAAACTATTGGGGTCACTTACTAAACTGGTGTAAAGTAGAACTGGCTTAGTTACCCATAGCAAACAATCAGATTCCGCCTTTCATTTTTGACAGCTCCTTTGGAAAATGAAAGGTGGAATCTGATTGGTTGCTATGGGCAACTAAGCCAATTCTACTTTACACCGGTTTTGATAAATGACCCCCTATGTTACTTACCCAGCACAGCCTCTACTCATACTGTCAGCATACTGCGGTATGACACAATGTAAACAAGGAAGCTGATTGGCAGAGGTGCTAAGAGTCAGACACCCACCAATCTAATAATGATGGCCTGGCCTAAAGATAGATCATCAATATTAAAATCATGGGTGAACACTTTAAAGTGGTATTCATTGTTTAAGCCTTATTTAATTGGTCTAAAATTCAGTGTGTTATGCTTTGAATAATAACCATCATTGCTGCCTGCAGCCACCACTAGGGGGTACTATCTGCATGCATAGTTACACAACTCCCATTTAACTGTGTAATAGATCTGTCTTCTGTAAGCTATTAGACTCACGTCACACGTAGATTTCCTGTGAATTTGATGTTCGGATTCTGTTCAAGTACAGTGCAAGTCTATGGGATGCCGATGCAGATCAGACTTTCAATTCTGAAACATGTCCATTATCTTGCAGATTTTTTTAGATTTTCTTCCACTGCCTTCAACAGAGTTAAATCTTCAAGAAAATACCCAACTGACAAGTGTGTTGAGTATTTATATGCCGATTTGGTATGGATTTTATCCACTACAAATCCACAAAGCGTGAACTTAAAGGGGTTATGCAGGCTTAATATATTCATGACCTATTCTTAGAATAGGTCATCAATATTAGATTGGTGAGGGTCCGACACCCAGCATCCCCGCCGATCATATGTTTCACGAGGAGGCGGTGCTTCATGCGATCGCCACTTTCCCTTCATAAGGCCCCATTCACACGACCATAGTTTTGCTCCGCATCCTGTCCACATTTTTTGCAGATTAGATGCAGACCTATTTATTTCAATGGGGCCACACAAAAAATGCGGACAGCACACCATGTGAAAACTGCATACGTATGTCTATTCCACAGTCCCGCATAGAAGATAGAACATGTCCTATTATTGTCCATTTTGCGGACAGGAATAGATATTGTTACAATACAGAGTTATCCCACAAATTTAGAACAGGTTTTTTACTCACATATCTGGTTCATTTGCATGCCTTTCTGTGGGGGGTCAGCAGCATATCAAGCACTTGAATCTCCCAGGCTGCATTACAATTTGTCCATGTTAACCTATAGATATATACATGCCCGTTAATGGTTAGTTAAAAAAAAAAAAAATTATATTTTTTTTTGCCAAAAACAGTCATATCCATTTTTCAACCATTTTTGAGAAGTCATTATCAGTTTCTTTGGTCGTTTTCAATGGCAGTTTTGAATTCATTTTAATGGTCATTAACCCCTTCCAGCATTATCTCGTACATGTACATCAGAGAATATGGTCTTTTGCAGCATCCTCACATGCATGTACATGATATGATCGGGCAGGTGCAGGAGCTGCACCCACCCAATCAGCAGCAGGAGGCTGGCTGTTACTGTAATGACCTGCTCTATAAAAATATCACATGTTCTACTCCCTAAAGTGAATGCTGTAAAAAAATAAAATAAAAACTGTGCCAAAAATTTCATTTTTTGTCACCTTACATCACAAAAATTGTAATACCAAGCGATTCAGAAGACATATGTACCCCAAACTACTACCAAACCGCTATCTCATCCCACAAAAAGTCAGGCCCCTACATAAGACACTCGGCCAAAAATTGAGATGTTAAACAAATTTTTTTTTTTCAAAAATGCTTTTATTGTCTAAAACTGAAGTAAATAAAAAAAGTAGATATATTAGGTATTGCCACGTCCTTAACAACCTGATCTATAAAAATATCACTATGACCTACCTCCTCAGGTGAATTCCGTAAAAAAAAAAAAAAAAAAACTGTGCCAAAACAACCAATTACCCCATTAAGTGTAATATTAGGTGATTAAAATCATATTTACAAAAAAATGGTACCTGTAGAAATGTCAACTCCTCCTGCAAAAAATGAGCCCCTGCACAAGACGAACAGCAGAAAAAGAAAAAAATATAGCTTTCAGAAAATGGTGACACAAAAAACATGATTTTGTTTTCAAAAATGCTTTTATTCTATACAAGTGAAATAAAACAAAAAAAATAGACATATTAGATTTTGCTATGTCCGTAATAACCTGCTCTATAAAAATATCCCATGATCTACCCCCTCAGGTGAACGCTGTTAAAAAATAAATAAAATATAAGTTTTGGTCACCTTGACCCAAAAAAGTGTAATGTTGAATGAATTGGTTACTGTACAAAATATTAAGTTCTGCTTATTTCATGTAATAAAATGCAAATAAATTATTTAGAAATCATACAATGTGATTTTCTGGATTATTATTATTTTTTTAGATTCTGTATCTCACAGTGTAAGTGTACCTACAATAAAAATTACAGACTTCTCCATTCTTTGTAGGTGGGAAAACTTTAAAAATCGCCAGTGTATCAAATACTTATTCTCCTCACTGTATCCCCCCCGTGCACATTTTTATTGGATTCACCGTTTCTATTCTATTGGATACAACATTGTAAAAAAAAAAAAAAGAAATACCGTAACTATATTTCAACTTTACACAACCGCTGAGATGATTTGCATCTCAGCATCTAAACCTCAACTAGCTGCAGGAGCTCAACAATTCCTCAAACATGAATCATAGCTTTTCAGGCTTTAATTCATTGGTTGGACTACAATGGGACCCAACAAGCTTCCTGTGAAGACAACATTGTTCAGAGTCATGTAGAACACAGTACCAGTCACCACAGTCATAGACTATTGTGTGTCTGAAATTACATTACCCAGGGGAGTGAGCGAGACAAGATAGGAAAAAAAAATCTGCCCTTATCGCCGCTCATGGTTGTCATAGCCAAGAGCAACAACACAGGGTTTCACTTCAACTTCTTCTCTTCCACAAATGTTTATCTAGACTTTTCTTTTCAAAACAACATTATATAACATTTCCAAACTTTTATTATATAAACTGAATTACACTGGGAGTATGTAGAATTGCTACCAAGACGTAGAGATTAGCAAATCGATTCTGAACTATTTGGTTTTGTTACTAATTTCACAAAAATTTTGCAGCCAAACGAATCTGAGGTTTTGGTGATTCGCTTAAGACAAATCGTGAAAAACGACAGCAGTGCCAATTCAAGGTCCATTCACACGTCCTTAGTGAATTACGGATCCGCAATACACCCGGCCGGCACCCCCATAAAACTGCCTTTTCTTGTCCCCAATTGCGGACAAGAATAGGACGTGTTCTATTTTTTTCTGGAGCTGCGGACCAGAAGTTCTGGGGCGCGTTCCGGGAAATGAAGATGTGGACAGCACACTGTGTACTGTCCGCATCCATTCCTGCCCCATAGAGAAAGAATGGGTGCGCACCCGTTCCGCATAATTGACCCTAACTGTGAATTAAAGGGCAAAATAGGAATGAAGATGGAGGATCACATGAACCTTGGAGGGAGAGAAGGGGGTAAGAGAGGCTTGTCTTGATTGGCTCCGAGGCTGACAGACAGGCTGTCAGCCAATCAGGGGCAATATTTTGGCAGGACCTTCAGTCTGTGGACCGCACATCACGTCAGAGATGCCATTCTGTACACGGCTTGTGATCTGAGTGAGAGCATGTTACTTGAATGCAAGCTAGCAGTCTAAGTGTTGTAAGGACGTGGTAGGGTCATATTTTAGTTAGGAAGATTAAATCAATAGTGTATGGGATCGCTCTCTCACAGAGGTTCGGCAATGACAGACTTCTCATCAAACAAGGGTTTCCGAGCCCAAACAGTGCTTTATTGTGTCACTTTAAGCAGTACAGATGAGTTGACCTTTCCAGTTATAACGTCACTGGATGAGGTTCCAGCATCAGCACCAGAATGCATAAATACAAAATAAACACCTGCCCGTCTGGGCTCTAACTAACATATAGGTCTCACCTGTTCACACTAGGGGATAGGCCTAGCTTCACTTAGCCTCACGGTCTGCCAGTTGCCAAGCCTTTAATCACGCAGGTCTGTTCTTTGGGCATATCTCTCCCTAGACTTCCCCACACAATGAGGATTGCTGCTGACTTTTCAATGAGAACCGAGGACATGGGCCACCTGTGAAAACCCGGAGTGGATCGTGGATCCCCCCCCCCCCCCCCAGCTTTATGCTTATTCCCAATAAAGACAGGCCTGGATTAGCTGACACCAGCTATACTAAGTAACAACAGCGTCCACTATCTATCCTAGTGGACACACTAACTACTGGCTTTTACTCCACCAAGCCTGGGCACCTTGGTGACACTTCTCAGGTGAAACACAGCAAACCATGTTATGCATCTCCTCTAATAGGTTTTCTGCACTATTCTAGGAGACACATACCTTCCTTCATATATAAGGCCTGTCACTGCCTCACAATTTTATCAGGGAAATAATGTGTTCTCTGAGTTCTGTGTGTGTTCATGTATGAACTGCAAATTCTGCAATCACCAAAATCCTGCTCCAACCTACTTTCTTTCAGTGCATGTACAGTCAGCCAGTAGTGTTGAGCGAACAGTTCGAGAATCGTTCGGGTCCGTACCGAATTTTGGGGTGTCCGTGACACTGACCCGAACCCGGACATTTTCAAAAATGTTCGGGTTCGGGTCCAGTGTTCGTCGATTACTTCCCGCTTTCTGAAGGGCTGCACAGCAGCCAATCAGCTAGCGTTTTACTTCTTGCCCTAAGAGCCCATCACAGCCATGCCTACTAATGGCATGGCTGTGATTGGCCAAGTGCAACATGTGACCCAGCCTCTATTTAAGCTGGAGTCACGTAGCGCCGCACGTCACACTGCTCTGATTAGTGTAGGGAGAGGACGCAGCTTCTGTGAGGGCGAGATAGGCAGGGATAAAGAAGTGAATGATCTACCTTTCTACACCTGTGCATCAGAACAACTCAGCTGAGCTGTTCACTGAAAGTCACTATTTTGTTGAGACTGGCCAGAGCGATTTTTACTGGCACATGTAACTGGGCTGACCGGCGGTGGCCATTTTGGGACTTGTGGTGCGCCAGCACAAGCTGCCACAGAGTCTAAACCAAAGCTCCAAAGAAGTGAAAAATCTACACCTGTGAATCAGAACAACAGCGATTCAGCTGCTCAGTCAAAGTCAATTTTTTTCTGGCTGGGCAGACCGTTTTCTGGCACATGTTACTGGGCTGATAGGCGGCGGCCATTTTGGGACTTGTGGTGCTACAGCAAAAGCTGCCACAACGTCCATTAATCTCATGTAATAGTCGATTTTTCATAGATATACTACATCAGGGGTTTGGCTGTGCTTGTGTCACCCATACTAACTGCAAAGATATTTAATATATCAGTGGTGAAACTGAAAGTAACCCACTTGGATAGCAAATCCCATGAATGTGCTGTTCCAGCTAGGCTAGCCAGTGCCACTACAGCCAAGTCCAATACTGTCAGCCAGAAATACTTTTTTTAAATTAAATTAAAAAAAGCTTTCACCGTAATAATAAAATTATTCTGGTGTTAGACCAGAAGAAGCACTCCTGTTGTAATTAATACTGTAAAAAGCATTAGGCAATATTTCTCCCAGTGTGGGAAATTTATCTAGCAAAACTAGCATTTTAAAAATTCCGGTGTTCTGAAATACCAGCAGTCCTCTTGTAATTAATACCGCAAAAAGGCATTATATCGTCCAGTGTTGTAATTTTGGTGAAAAAAAGGCCAATTTAATCAATCTGGTGTTAGTTACACCAGAAACAGTAGGCCGCACGTTTTTACTCCTGTAAAAAGGAATTATATCTCCCCGTGTGAAAATCTATGTACCAAAACTAGCATTTTAAAAATTCTGGTGTCCAATTTGCAGCAGTTTTCTTGTAATTAATACCGGAAAAAGGAATTATATCTTCCAGTGTGGGAATTTATGTACACAAACTAGCATATTAAAAATTCTGGTGTCCAATTAGCAGCAGACTTCTTGTAATTAATACCTGAAAAAGGCATTACATTGTCCAGTGTTGTAATTTTGGTGAAAAAAAGGCCAATTTAATCAATCTGGTGTTAGTTACACCAGAAACAGTAGGCCGCACGTTTTTACTCCTATAAAAAGGAATTATATCTCCCCGTGTGGGAATCTATGTACCAAAACTAGCATTTTAAAAATTCTGGTGTCCAATTTGCAGCAGTTTTCTTGTAATTAACCGCTTCAGCCCCCCTAGCTTAAACACCCTTAATGACCAGGCCACTTTTTACAATTCCGCACTACACTACTTTCACCGTTTATTGCTCCGTCATGCAACTTACCACCCAAATGAATTTTACCTCCTTTTCTTCTCACTAATAGAGCTTTCATTTGGTGGTATTTCATTGTTGCTGACATTTTGACTTTTTTTGCCATTAATACAAATTTAACGACACTTTTGCAAAAAAATGACATTTTTCACTTTCTGTTGTAAATTTTTTTTAAAAACTACATTTCTATATAAATTTTTCTCTAAATTTATTGTTCTACATGTCTTTGATAAAAAAAGTCCAATAAGTGTATATTTATTGGTTTGGGTAAAAGTTATAGCGTTTACAAACTATGGTGCAAAAAAGTGAATTTCGGCATTTTGAAGCAGCTCTGACTTTCTGAGCGCCTGTCATGTTTCTTCAGGTGCTAGAATGTCAGGAAAGTATAAATACCCCCAAATGACACCATTTTAGAAAGAAGACACCCCAAAGTATTCGCGGAGGGGCATGGTGAGTTCATGTATCATTTCATTTTTTTCACAAGTTAGCGGAAAATGACACTTTCTGAGAAAAAAAAAAAGTTTCAATTTCTGATAACTTCTGGCAAAAAAATAAAATCTCAGACGGACTCACTATGCCCCTCAGTGAATACCTTGGGGTGTCTACTTTCGAAATGGGGTCATTTGTGAGGTGTGTTTACTGTTCTGGCATTTTGGGCGGGGCTAAATTGTGAGCCGCCATGTAAAACCTAAAGGTACTTGTTGGAATTTGGGCCCTTTGTGCACCAGGCTGCAAAAAGTGTCACTCATGTGGTATCGCCGTACTCAGGAGAAGTAGGGCAATGTGTTTTGGGGTGTATTTTTACATATACCCATGTTGGGTGAGAGAAATATCTCTGTAAATTGTCAACTTTGTATAAAAATTTTTAAAAGTTGTCGTTTACAGAGATATTTTTCACACAGAGTATGGGTATATATAAAATACACCCCAAACACATTGCCTACTTCTCCTAAGTACTGGCGATACCACATGTGTGCCACTTTTGCAGCCTGGATGCCAAAGGGCCCTAAACCAATGAGTACCTTTAGGATTTCACAGGGCATTTTTACGCATTTGGATTCCAGACTTCTTCTCACGCTTTAGGGGCCCCTAAAATGCCAGGACAGTATAAATACCCCACATGTGACCCCATTTTGGAAAGAAGACACCCCAAGGTATTCTGTGAGGGGTATGGTGAGTTCATGTAAAATTTTATTTTTGTCACAAGTTAGTGGAATATGAGACTTTGTAAAAAACAAAATTTAAAAAAAAAAAACAATTTCCGCTGACTTGTGCCAAAAATAAAAATTCTGTGGACTCACCATGCCCCTCACGGAATACCTTAGGGTGTCTTCTTTCCAAAATGGGGTCACATGTGGGGTATTTATACTCACCTGGCATTTTAGGGGCCCCTAAAGTGTGAGAATCCAAATGCATAAAAATGGCCTGTGAAATCCTAAAGGTACTCATTGGTTTTAGGGCCCCTTTGCGCACCCAGGCTGCAAAAAAGTGTCACTCATGTGGTATCGCCGTACTCAGGAGAAGTAGGGCAATGTGTTTTGGGGTGTATTTTTACATATACCCATGCTGCATGTGAGAAATATCGCTGTAAGCGACAACTTTTTACATTTTTATTCAAAGTTGTCAATTTACAGAGATATTTCTCTCACCCAGTATGGGTATATGTAAAAATACCCTCAAACTACCTTCTACTTCTCCTGAGTAGCAACTGATACCTGACACTTTTTTGCAGCCAAGATGCAAAGGGGCCCAAATTCCATGAGTACCTTTTTTGGAGGGCATTTTACGCATTTTCTTCTCACGCTTTAGGGCCTCAAATGCCAGGGCAGTAAATACCCACATGTGACCCCATTTGAAAGACACCCAAGTATCCAATGAGGGCATGGCGAGTTCATAGAAGATTTTTTGGCACAAGTTAGTGGAAATAGATTTTTATTGTTTTTCTCACAAAGTCTCCCTTTCCGCTAACTTTTGACAAAAGTTTAATTTTCATGGACTCATTATGCCCCTCAGCGAATACCTTGGGGTGTCTTCTTTCCAAAATAGGGTCACATGTGGGGTATTTATACTGCCCTGGCTGCTGCATGTGAAATATCGCTGTAAACGACAACTTTTTACATTTTTTATTCAAAGTTGTCAATTTACAGGGCTTCTCACACCAGCAATAATTTATGTAAAAATATTTACCCAAGCCTACTACTCTGACAACAAACTCTATTCTCTCTGTTGCTTTGCAGCCAAGCATAAGGGTATGTTGCCTTTTAGGAAGAGGCTGACCACTACGCATTTTTCTTCTCACGCTTTAGGGCCCCTAAAATGCCAGGGCAGTATAAATACCCCACATGTGACCCCATTTTGGAAAGAAGACACCCCAAGGTATTCCATGAGGGCATGGCGAGTTCATAGAAGATTTTTTGGCACAAGTTAGTGGAAATTGATTTTTATTGTTTTCTCACAAAGTCTCCCTTTCCGCTAACTTTTGACAAAAAGTTTAATTTTCATGGACTCATTATGCCCCTCAGCGAATACCGCAGGGTGTCTTCTTTCCAAATGAAGATGCATGAACTTACCCGCGTCTTGGCGTTCACAGAAACTCACGGGTCTCGCGAGGAGGACGGCGCCCGATGCGTCCACTCAGAAGATCCCCGGCCGCCCGCCCAGGACGCAATCCCTGCGTACGGCGGTCGGGACTAGTTAACTCTGGAAAAAGAAATTATATCTTCCAGTGTGGGAATTTATGTACACAAACTAGCATTTTAAAAATTCTGGTGTCCAATTAGCAGCAGTCTTCTTGTAATTAATACCTGAAAGGCATTACATTGTCCAGTGTTGTAATTTTGGTGAAAAAAAGGCCAATTTCTGACCAATCTGGTGCTAGTTACACCAGAAACAGTAGGCCTCACGTTTTACTTCCTGTAAAAAGGAATTAATACCGGAAAAGGCATTACATTGTCCAGTGCTGTAATTTGGTGAAAAAGGCCAATTTAATCAATCTGGTGTTAGTTACACCAGAAACAGTAGGCCTCACGTTTTACTCCTGTAAAAGGAATCAATACCGAAAAAGGCATTACATTGTCCAGTGTTGTAATTTTGGTGAAAAAAAGGCCAATTTAATCAATCTGGTGCTAGTTACACCAGAAACAGTAGGCCTCACGTTTTTACCTGTAAAGGAATTATATCTCCCGTGTGGGAATCTATGTACCAAAACTAGCATATTAAAAATTCTGGTGTCCAATTTGCAGCAGTTTTCTTGTAATTAATACCCGGAAAAAGGAATTATATCTTCCAGTGTGGGAATTTATGTACACAAACTAGTATTTTAAAAATTCTGGTGTCCAATTAGCAGCAGTCTTCTTGTAATTAATACCGGAAAAAGGAATTATATCTTCCAGTGTGGGAATTTTGGGGCTAAAAAATAATATATTTTATTGTGGTGCGAGTTGAATCGCAACAATGAGGAAACATTCTATTAAGGGACGAGGACGCGGTCGTGGTGGTGTCCGTGGAGCCTCTGTTGCTGGCAGAGGACGTGGCCGTTCGGCCTCAGGCGCACAAAGTAGTGAACCAACTCCCTCAAGTAGCCGGCCAGAATTTACAGCGATACTTGGTGGGGCCCAATGCCGTTATGAGGATGGTAAGGCCTGAGCAGGTACAGGCATTAGTCGATTGGGTGGCCGACAGTGCTTCCAGCACGTTCACCACATTGTCTTCCGCCCAGTCTTCTGCGGAAAGCGCACAGGTGGCACCTGAAAACCAAGCCCATCAGTCTGTCACATCACCCCCATGCATATCAGGGAAACTGTCTGAGCCTCAAGTTATGCAGCAGTCTCTTATTCTGTTTGAAGACTCTGCTCCCACGGTTTCCCAGGGCGTCCACCTAGCCCTTCCCCAGCGGTGGAAGACATTCCATGCACTGACGCACAACCACTTATGTATCCAGATGATGAGGACATGGGAATACCACCACAGCAGAGTGACCGAGTCTCTGATGATGACGAACACTGGTGCCCACTGCCGCGTCTTATTGCAGTGTGCAGACTGAACAGGAGGAGGTCAGGGAGGAAGACTGGGTGGAAGACGATGCAGAGGACGATGAGGTCTTAGACCCCACATGGACTGAAGGTCGTGCCGCTGACTTAAATAGTTCAGAGGAAGAGGCAGTGGTGAGACCGAGACAACAGCGAAGCCAAAGAGGGAGCAGGGGGCAAAAGCAGAACAGCCGCCGTCCAGAGAGTTCGCCTGCTATTGGCCAGCGCCAACAGGGACCCAGCACCCCAAAGGCATCTTCAAGGAGTTCCCTGGCATGGCACTTCTTCAAACAATGTGCTGACGACAAGACCAGAGTGGTTTGCACGCTGTGCCATCAGACCCTGAGGCGAGGCATTAACGTTCTTAACCTGAGCACCACCTGCATGATCAGGCATCTACATGCAAAGCATGAACTGCAGTGGAGTACACACCTTAAAAACAAGGAACCCGCTCAGGCTCCCCTGCTCCCTCTACCGCTGCTGCCTCGGCTTCCGCCTCGAGAGGAATGTTGCCACCTGCCGAGCAGCAAACAGAGGATGTGCCACCGACACCACCACCGCCACCGTCACCTAGCGTCTCCACTATTTCACACAGCAGCGTTCAGCTCTCCATCTCTCAAACCTTTGAGAGGAAGCGCAAATTCCCACCTAGTCACCCTCGAGCCCTTGGCCTGAATGCCAGCATTTCTAAACTACTGGCCTTTGAAATGCTGTCATTCCGGCTGGTGGACACAGACAGCTTCAAACAGCTGATGGCCATGGCTGTCCCCCAGTATGTGGTTCCCAGCCGCCACTACTTCTCCAAGACAGCCGTGCCTTCCCTGCACATGCAAGTGTCCGATAAAATCAAGTGTGCACTGCGCAACGCCATTTGTGGCAAGGTCCACCTAACCACAGATACGTGGACCAGTAAGCACGGCCAGGGACGCTATATCTCCTAACTGCACACTGGGTAAATGTAGTGGCGGCTGGGCCCCAGGCGGAGAGTTCCTTGGCGCACGTCCTTCCGCCGCCAAGGATCACAGGGCATCATTCTTTGCCTCCTGTAGCCTCCTCCTCCTACTCGGCTTCCTCCTCCTCCTCTGCTTCCACCAGCTCATCCAGTCAGCCACACACCTTCACCACCAACTTCAGCACAGCCCGGGGTAAACGTCAGCAGGCCATTCTGAAACTCATATGTTTGGGGACAGGCCCCACACCGCGCAGGAGTTGTGGCGGGGTATTGAACAACAGACCGACCAGTGGTTGCTGCCGGTGGGCCTCAAGCCCGGCCTGGTGGTGTGCGATAATGGGCGAAATCTCGTGGCAGCTCTGGGACTAGCCGGTTTGGCGCACATCCCTTGCCTGGCGCATGTGCTGAATTTGGTGGTGCAAAAGTTCATTCACAACTACCCAGACATGTCAGAGCTGCTGCATAAAGTGCGGGCCGTCTGTGCGCGCTTCCGGCGTTCACATCCTGCCGCTGCTCGCCTGTCAGCGCTACAGCGGAACTCGGCCTTCCCGCTCACCGCCTAATATGCGGCGTGCCCACCCGGTGGAACTCCACCTTGCACATGCTGGAGAGACTGTGCGAGCAGCAGCAGGCCATAGTGGAGTTTCAGCTGCAGCACGCACGGGTCAGTCGCACTGCGAACAGCACCACTTCACCACCAATGATTGGGCCTCCATGCGAGACCTGTGTGCCCTGTTGCGCTGTTTAGAGTACGCCACCAACATGGCCAGTGGCGATGCCACTGTTATCAGCGTGACAATACCAATTCTATGTCTCCTAGAGAAACGCTTAGGGCGATGATGGAAGAGGAGGTGGGCCAGGGCCAGGAGGAGGAGGAGGAGGATGACGGGTCGTTTTAGCACTTTCAGGCCAGTCTGTTAGAAGTGGCTCAGAGGGAGGTTTTTGCAACAGCAGAGGGCAGGTACAAATGTGGCCAGCCAGGGACCACTACTGGAGGACGAGGAGGATGAGGAGGAGGTGGAGGAGGATGAGGATGAAGCAGGTTCACAGCGGGGTGGCACCCAGCACAGCGCAGGCACATCCCTGGTGCGTGGCTGGGGGATACAGAGGATGATGACGATCGCCTCCCACAGAGGACAGCTTGTCCTTACCTCTGGGGAGCCTGGCACACATGAGCGATTACATGCTGCAGTGCCTGCGCAACGACAGCAGAGTTGCCCACATTTTAACGTGTGCTGACTACTGGGTGGCCACCCTGCTGGATCCACGGTACAAAGACAATGTGCCCACTTTACTTCCTGCACTGGAGCGTGATAGGAAGATGCGCGAGTACAAGCGCACGCTGGTAGACGCGCTCCTGAGAGCATTCCCAACTGTCACAGGGGAACAGGTGGAAGGCCAAGGCCAAGGCAGAGGAGGAGCTAGAGGTCGCCCACGCAGCAGTGTCACGGCCAGCTCCTCTGAGGGCAGGGTTAGCATGGCAGAAATGTGGAAAAGTTTTGTCTCCACGCCACAGCTAACTGCCCCACCACCTGATACGGAACGTGTTAGCAGGAGGCAACATTTCACTAACATGGTTGAACAGTACGTCTGCACACAACTCCACGTACTGACGGATGGTTCGGCCCCATTCAACTTCTGGGTTTCCAAATTGTCCACGTGGCCAGAATTAGCATGTTATGCCTTGGAGGTGCTGTCCTGCCCGGCGGCCAGCGTTTTATCTGAACGTGTATTCAGCACGGCAGGGGCGTCATTACTGACAAGCGCAGCCGCCTGTCCGCAGCCAACGTGGACAAGCTGACGTTTATAAAAATGAACCAGGCATGGATCCCACAAGACCTGACCCTCCCTTGTGCAGAGTAGTCCTTAATAACTGCCTTAAACCATGTTGTCTTGTACTCCTGGCCATTTCTTCATTGAAAAATCAATTTTTGAAATTAACTAGGATCTTGGGGTGCAACCCAG
Organism: Bufotes viridis; assembly: GCA_033119425.1. Lineage (NCBI taxonomy): Eukaryota > Metazoa > Chordata > Amphibia > Anura > Bufonidae > Bufotes > Bufotes viridis. The sequence goes on along the minus strand of CM065594.1, from coordinate 87,346,444 downwards.
AGTTGAATGAACCTTCCCTCTGTCTGGGTGCCGGGGCCAAAGTACATGAAAGTGTCCTTCTCCTGTGCTTGGGTGATATGAATGTTATACTTGTGCTGTCTGACATGTCTCCTTTGTGTGGGTGCAGGGGGCCAAAGTCACTGAATGCGGCCTTCTCCTGTGGTGGGTGATCGAAATGCCTGATTCTCTGCTGTGGGACCTCTCTCCTCTGTGTGGCTGCAGGGGTCAAGGTCTCTAAAAGTGCCCTTCTCCTGTGGTGGTTGATGTAAAACTGATGCTTGTGCTATCTGACCTGTCTCCTCTGTGTCGGTGCTAAAGCCTAAGTCACTGAAAGCGGCCTTCTCCTGTGCTGGCTGATATAAATGCCTGAATCTCTGCTGTGGGACCTCTCTCCTCCGTGTGGCTGCAGGGGTCAAGGTCTCTAAAAGTGCCCTTCTCCTGTGGTGGTTGATGTAAAACTGATGCTTGTGCTATCTGACCTGTCTCCTCTGTCTCGGTGCTAAGGCCTAACTCACTGAAAGTGGCCTTGTCATGTGCTGGGTGATATAAGACTGTTATGCTTGTGCCATCTGACATGGTTGCCGGGGTCCCATTAAATGATGGCCTACTCCTGTGGTGGGTGATCTAAATGCCTGATTCTCTGCTGTGAAAACCTCTCTCCTCCGTCTGGGTGCAGGGTCAAAGTCTCTAAAAGTGGCCTTCTCTTGTGCTGGGTGATGTAAAACTGATGCTTGTGCCATCTGACATGGTTGCCGGGGTCCCATTAAATGGTGGCCTACTCCTGTGGTGGGTGATCTAAATGCCTGATTCTCTGCTGTGAAACCTCTCTCCTCCGTCTGGGTGCAGGGGTCAAAGTCTCTCAAAGTGGCCTTCTCCTGTGCTGGGTGATGTAAAACTGATGCTTGTGCCATCTGACATGGTTGCCGGGGTCCCATTAAATGGTGGCCTACTCCTGTGGTGGGTGATCTAAATGCCTGATTCTCTGCTGTGAAACCTCTCTCCTCCGTCTGGGTGCAGGGGTCAAAGTCTCTCAAAGTCGCCTTCTCTTGTGCTGGGTGATGTAAAACTGATGCTTGTGCCATCTGACATAGTTGCCGGGGTCCCATTAAATGGTGGCCTACTCCTGTGGTGGGTGATCTAAATGCCTGATTCTCTGCTGTGAAAACCTCTCTCCTCCGTCTGGGTGCAGGGGTCAAAGTCTCTCAAAGTCGCCTTCTCCTGTGCTGGGTGATGTAAAACTGATGCTTGTGCCATCTGACATGGGTGCAGGGGTCAAATTAATTAAATGGTGGCCTACTCCTGTGGTGGGTGATATGAGTGCCTTAATATGTGCTGTGAAAACCTCTCTCCTCCGTCTGGGTGCAGGGGTCAAAGTCTCTAAAAGTGGCCTTCTCTTGTGCTGGGTGATGTAAAACTGATGCTTGTGCCATCTGACATGGTTGCCGGGGTCCCATTAAATGGTGGCCTACTCCTGTGGTGGGTGATCTAAATGCCTGATTCTCTGCTGTGAAACCTCTCTCCTCCGTCTGGGTGCAGGGGTCAAAGTCTCTAAAAGTGGCCTTCTCTTGTGCTGGGTGATGTAAAACTGATGCTTGTGCCATCTGACATGGTTGCCGGGGTCCCATTAAATGGTGGCCTACTCCTGTGGTGGGTGATCTAAATGCCTGATTCTCTGCTGTGAAACCTCTCTCCTCCGTCTGGGTGCAGGGGTCAAAGTCTCTAAAAGTGGCCTTCTCTTGTGCTGGGTGATGTAAAACTGATGCTTGTGCCATCTGACATGGGTGCAGGGTCAAATTAACTAAATGGTGGCCTACTCCTGTGGTGGGTGATATGAGGCCTTAATATGTGCTGTGAAAACCTCTCTCCTCCGTCTGGGTGCAGGGGTCAAAGTCTCTAAAAGTGGCCTTCTCTTGTGCTGGGTGATGTAAAACTGATGCTTGTGCCATCTGACATGGTTGCCGGGGTCCCATTAAATGATGGCCTACTCCTGTGGTGGGTGATCTAAATGCCTGATTCTCTGCTGTGAAACCTCTCTCCTCCGTCTGGGTGCAGGGGTCAAAGTCTCTAAAAGTGGCCTTCTCTTGTGCTGGGTGATGTAAAACTGATGCTTGTGCCATCTGACATGGTTGCCGGGGTCCCATTAAATGGTGGCCTACTCCTGTAGTGGGTGATCTAAATGCCTGATTCTCTGCTGTGAAACCTCTCTCCTCCGTCTGGGTGCAGGGGTCAAAGTCTCTAAAAGTGGCCTTCTCTTGTGCTGGGTGATGTAAAACTGATGCTTGTGCCATCTGACATGGTTGCCGGGGTCCCATTAAATGGTGGCCTACTCCTGTGGTGGGTGATCTAAATGCCTGATTCTCTGCTGTGAAAACCTCTCTCCTCCGTCTGGGTGCAGGGTCAAAGTCTCTAAAAGTGGCCTTCTCTTGTGCTGGGTGATGTAAAACTGATGCTTGTACCATCTGACATGGTTGCAGGGGTCCCATTAAATGGTGGCCTACTCCTGTGGTGGGTGATCTAAATGCCTGATTCTCTGCTGTGAAACCTCTCTCCTCCGTCTGGGTGCAGGGGTCAAAGTCTCTAAAGTGGCCTTCTCTTGTGCTGGGTGATGTAAAACTGATGCTTGTACCATCTGACATGGGTGCAGGGGTCACATTAACTAAATGGTGGCCTTCTCCTGTGGTGGGTGATCTGAGTGCCTTAATATGTGCTGTGAAAACCTCTCTCCTCCGTCTGGGTGCAGGGGTCAAAGTCTCTAAAGTGGCCTTCTCTTGTGCTGGGTGATGTAAAACTGATGCTTGTGCCATCTGACATGGTTGCCGGGGTCCCATTAAATGATGGCCTACTCCTGTGGTGGGTGATCTAAATGCCTGATTCTCTGCTGTGAAAACCTCTCTCCTCCGTCTGGGTGCAGGGGTCAAAGTCTCTAAAAGTGGCCTTCTCTTGTGCTGGGTGATGTAAAACTGATGCTTGTGCCATCTGACATGGTTGCCGGGGTCCCATTAAATGGTGGCCTACTCCTGTGGTGGGTGATCTAAATGCCTGATTCTCTGCTGTGAAACCTCTCTCCTCCGTCTGGGTGCAGGGGTCAAAGTCTCTAAAAGTGGCCTTCTCTTGTGCTGGGTGATGTAAAACTGATGCTTGTGCCATCTGACATGGTTGCCGGGGTCCCATTAAATGATGGCCTACTCCTGTGGTGGGTGATCTAAATGCCTGATTCTCTGCTGTGAAAACCTCTCTCCTCCGTCTGGGTGCAGGGTCAAAGTCTCTAAAAGTGGCCTTCTCTTGTGCTGGGTGATGTAAAACTGATGCTTGTACCATCTGACATGGTTGCAGGGGTCCAATTAACTAAATGGTGGCCTACTCCTGTGGTGGGTGATATAAATGCCTGAATATGTGCTGTGAAAACCTCTCTCCTCCGTCTGGGTGCAGGGGTCAAAGTCTCTAAAAGTGGCCTTCTCTTGTGCTGGGTGATGTAAAACTGATGCTTGTGCCATCTGACATGGTTGCCGGGGTCCCATTAAATGGTGGCCTACTCCTGTGGTGGGTGATCTAAATGCCTGATTCTCTGCTGTGAAACCTCTCTCCTCCGTCTGGGTGCAGGGGTCAAAGTCTCTAAAAGTGGCCTTCTCTTGTGCTGGGTGATGTAAAACTGATGCTTGTGCCATCTGACATGGTTGCCGGGGTCCCATTAAATGGTGGCCTACTCCTGTGGTGGGTGATCTAAATGCCTGATTCTCTGCTGTGAAACCTCTCTCCTCCGTCTGGGTGCAGGGGTCAAAGTCTCTAAAAGTGGCCTTCTCTTGTGCTGGGTGATGTAAAACTGATGCTTGTACCATCTGACATGGGTGCAGGGGTCAAATTAACTAAATGGTGGCCTACTCCTGTAGTGGGTGATATGATGCCTGAATATGTGCTGTGGGGCCTCTCTCCTCTTTCTGGGTGCAGGGGTCAAAGTAACTAAAAGTGGCCTTCTCCTGTGCTGGATGGTATAAATGTAATGCTTGTGCTATCTGACATGTCTCCTCTGTCTGGGTGCTAAGGCCTAAGTCACTGAAAGTGGCCTTCTCCTGTGGTGGTTGATATGATGCCAGATTCTCTGCTGTGGGACCTCTCTCCTTTGTCTGGATGCTGGGGTCGAAATAATAGTAAGCGACCTTCTCCATTGGTGGGTGATTTGAAGCCTGATTCTGTGCTATGGGACCTAACTCCAATTAATATTGGTTAATTTTTATTTATTTTATGTTAAGTCATCATTTCCCTATCCACATTTGTTTGCAGGAGATTTACCTACATTTTGCTGCCTTTGGCAGCCCTCTAGCCCGTTCCTGGACTATTTTACAGCCTTTTTAGTGCCTAAAAGTTCGGGTCCCCATTGACTTCTATGGGGTTCGGGTTCGGGATGAATTTCGGGTTGAGTTTGGATCACGAACCCGGACATTTTCCGGAAGTTCGGCCGAACCTCTCGAACCCGAACATCCAGGTGTTCGCTCAACTCTATCAGCCAGCCTTATTTCTAATTTCTAAAGTTGAAAAGTGTTTTATAGACTTTTTCCCAGCATTAGCAGCATATATTTTGCTGCAGGACCTTCATAAACACACCCTTTTTTTTCCTAAAACCATATTAAATTTTACTACTGTTTATAATTATGCACACCTCGTGGGCAACTTTTTTTATGATTGCAGTTTACTCATTTTGGGCTAAAAATCATTTCTTCAATTGGTCTTTATTAAAAATATTGAGCCGTTCTGACACAAAGGGTTACATTGGGTTCATATCTGCGCTGTGGACTCTGGCAGTCAGTTCCGGTGGAGGAATAGACTGCCGGAGTTCACCGTATCCAGCATAGCCAGATACCACCGTGCTCTGCTGGATCCCCATCCACTGTAACGGGATCTGGCGGTAATCTGGCTGCTTTCTGGCATATATGCCGACTTTTTTTTTGACAAAAAAATGTTGTATGTAGCATTTTTTGTTGGACTGTACGCGAGATACAGTGACTGGATTACAGTGCCGGAGTACACAACGCAGATGTGAACCCAGCCTTAACTGTTTGTCTAGCTGTGTGTAATGTACTTTCACTTTGTGCCTGTTATCTAACAAACATTTCTGCAAATTTTTCGCATAATATTCGCAATAAATTCATGAATTCTAGAATTCGCGATCTCTAGTCATTATTTTTGCAATTGCGCAAATCGGCACTAATGATGTGCATTTTTTTATGCAATACATGCAACTTCACATTTTATCAGGTCTGAGTAGATATTACTGATTGGTGAACTAAGTATTGTTGTGACATCACAGCACTATGTCTAACAGAGACACTAATCCCTATCACAGCACAGTAATTCCTATCACACTACCTAACACCCTGCACTAGAACCTTTCAGCTACACTATATCACTAACCTACACTGACTATCTCCCACTAACTATCTGTATTATATATATGAGCTAACTAATGATGTCATTAAATAAGGATCCAGATGAGTCTGCAGAGCACAGAGCACAGCAATGACACTAATGTCTCTCAGAACTGCAAAAAACAGCAGAAAATGGCTGCTGGGGAGTTTCCTATATAGTAAGGGGTAGGCAATAGTGATGAGTGAGCACCAAAGTGTTCGGGTACTCGGTCTGAACACATAGATATATTCATGCGCTCAGCCGAGCACCCGAGTATAATTGAAGTCAATGGGAGACAACCTGGCACCCCCTGCTCGGATGAGGGGAGGGTGCCTCAATCATAGGAAAAGATCTGAAAGTGATGGAAAGACCTCTGAAATCCATCAGGAACAGCAGGGGGACCATGTCTGGATGCATCTTGGACTCCAATGTCGCTGCTGGGAACCATGTTGTCCGAGTTGTACGCCACTTTTACAGACTGACAAAAAAACACCCAAAACCCCGCCTCCCCCCAAAAAAACCTTTTTAGATGAAAAATTGTTAGGAAACATTCTTTCCTGTATATTCAATTGTATATACAGTGCAAGTGCTGCCAAAAATTACAAGGAAGAAGAACTCTGATACACATAAAGGAGGGCCTCATTCACATGGTGCTACAATTGTTCAGGTACACTGCTACACTCATAAAGTCTATATACTAAGTGAAAGGGCTGCCAAAAATTACAAGGAACCGGCACTCCAATACAACCTTTATTACACATCATACACACGCTTGAAAAAATTATCATTGATGGCCTGCTGGTGACCCTCCAAAACATTCGTAGCAAGGGCCTGCTGATTTGATCACCTAAGAAGTTAATTGACCTGGTCAGCACAGTTTACCAATTTCTAATCTTAATTTTCATTTGGGTTCCAGATAACGTCACATAGCAGAGTTAACGCAGGGAATGGCGGTCAGCAGAGGCTACCAAGAAAGAATGACCAGTTGGCTGTGTCTGAAAATGACCATAACTTGTTGGCATCTTTGTAACTCGGCAAGCTCACACACATGGCAATCATACAGCATATATGTACAATGCACAACAAACATCCCAAACTTATACATTAATATAACTAAGTAAAAACCTAACAAACAAGAGTGGAGTTAAACCAATGGCATAAACTTTTTATGAACTCATAAATAGCCAAATAAGCATAACATATTGTACAACCATAAACCATAATAATACCAACTATAATACAAACAAAAAAATATTATAATAACAAAACGAAATGTCATTGTAGAAATAATTACAGCTGACAACGCTGGTGGCAGAGTATGTAGTTCATTGGGCAACCCAGGAGGGAAGATGAGGGGGGGACACCGCAGTTCCAACAGAGGCAGGACAACACTCTACAAGGCCTGCGACAGTTTTAAGACGCCCCGCCAGCACCCTCACCCGGATGTGCGGCCTAGTGTCACAAGGAGGGAAACATTTTGGAAGATGGTGAAGCAGTACATAGCAGACTGTGTCAGCATGCTCAGTGATCCCTCTGTGCCTTACAACTATTGGGTTGTAAACACAGTTTTCTGATGCAGGACAGTATTGGATACAAAAACCCACAGGTTGTGGACACTTTACAAGGCCCAGATGAAAATTGTAATAGACACAGTGTTTTCAGATACAGTTCAGTATGGGATACAAAAACCCACAGGTTGTGGACACTTTAGAAAGGCCCAGATAAATTGAAGTTGTAATAAGCACAGTGTTTTCAGATACAGTTCAGTATGGGATATAAAAACCCACAGGTTGTGGACACTTTACATGGGCCAGCTGAATGGAATTTGTAATATACACACTGTATTCAGATGTAGTTCAGTATTGGAAGCAAAATACAACACATGTCGGCCAGTATACTAGGCCCAATATAATGGAATTTGTAATATACACACTGTATTCAGATATAGTTCAGTATTGGAAGCAAAATACAACAGATTTCGGCCAGTAAACTAGGCCCAATATAATGGAATTTGTAATATACACACTGTATTCAGATGTAGTTCGTTATTGGAAGCAAAATACAATAGATTTCAGCCAGTAAACTAGGTCCAAGATAATGGAATTTGCTGCTGCAGACCTCTTGTTACCACTTTCAGAAGCACGGAAGATAAGACCTGAACTTGGCCCCTTTGTAAAATCCACGAAGAAGAGTATTAAATCCAGCTTCTTTATAAAAGTTGTTTGTTCTTTATTGGCTCGCAAAGTTTTAAGATCCAAAACACATATCACATGGAGAGACAAAACTGTGACGCGTTTCGGGCTGTAGTATTGAGCCCTTCATCAAGACTTTACACTATGCTTTAAAAACAGTACATATATACAGCATGGGTATGTTACACACTGTATTCAGATGTAGTTCGGTATTGGAAGCAAAATACAACAGAATTCATCCAGTAAACTAGGCCGAAGATAATGGAATTTGTAATATATACACTGCATTCAGATGTAGTTCTATATTGGATACAAATTTGTCCCAAATAAAATGTATTCTCTGCTGGAATACTGTATATACAGTTGCGGCCTAAACGCACAAACAGATGTACCCAAAACTAGTTAACTATGGCCAAAATATAAATCACTCTCTGCTGGAGTAATTAATATGACGGTTGCAGATTGAACGCACACAAAGACGTGGCATAAATTAGATTCATTTCCCCAGATATAATAATTTCTCTGATGGTGCTTTGTATATCTCACTAGCAGGCACACTGTAGTGAATAAGCCCCTTTTTATAATGTCTGCCCAACACACTGCTTTATGATGGTGCAGTGTATATCTCACTAGCAGGCACACTGTAGTGAATTATCCCCTTTTTATATTGTCTGCTCCACACACTGCTTTCTGATGGCATACTACCCATACTGGGTAGTTAAAAAAGCAATTTTCAAGCCCTGCACTATCTGTTCCTTCCTGAAGACGGCTGTCCCTGATAGTGCTGAATTAAACCCCTTCTTAAAAAAAAAAAAGCTGCTGCACTGCTGTCAAACACACACACTGTAGTCCTTAAAAGGACTTTTTGGCTTTCGATAAGGTTTTTGGGGTAAAATTCAGTAAGTTTACAGCAAAACGCTATCTGTCCCTGCCTACTGTCTGCTCTCCCTGACGCTGAATGTTCCGAGGGCTGGACCTCAGCTCCTATATGAAATGGAATCACGTGTTCCGGCCAGGGAATTCCTTACCTGGACCTTGATTGGCTGCTTAGGAGGTGCCAAAACGTGCGGGAAGGAGACTCGAGCAATGCGACGAACACACGTGGTGCTTGGCCAAGTTAAGCCGAGTGCCGTGCATAGCGATGCTCGAGCCGAACCATTACTCGACCGAGCATGCTCGCTCATCACAAGTAGGCAACTTTCCTATTGGTTGCTAGGGATGTTGCTAAGCTCTGATGAAGATATTGCAGCCTACTCATTGGTCCACAAGCAAGAAGCAGTAGTACTAATGAAAAAAAAAAAAATAGAATATTCGTGATTATGAATATATAGCACTATATTCTAGATTTTCGTGAATTCTCGAAGTGCCGATATTCGCCATAAAAATGTGCGATTAGAATATTCGCGATCAACAGTACAGCTGAACTGGCTGACAGAATAAAGTAAAAATACAAGTCCTGCTACTAGAGAATCTCAACCCTGTACACAGAAAGTGGCGCAAATCTTTAAAAAAAAAAGACCAATTGAAAAATGATTTTTAGCTCTAAATGAGTACAATGAAAGCCAATAATAATAAAAAAAAAGGCCCCCGATGATGTACATAGCCTTTAAGCACATTTCAGTGAGTCAATATCAGTGTTTCTAAAGAAGGAGATATATAACTGAGCCTCTTAGTTCCTAAGAAAAAACAGCAGCAATTGTGCTACCGTGTATTATTAAGCAGTTCATCGTATTTTGCCAGTAAGTCCATAGCAGGGCATATTCTGGAAAAAAAATCATGTTCAATTTAGCTAGTGTTTGTATTTGGGCATTTCAGCACATTTATGTGCATCAGTATGCCAGTTTTATTCAACAGATTTGCAGGGCTGCCATCAGAAATTTTTGGGCCCCTTACACAGCTCAGAGCCTGGGCCCCCCCACCCCCGCCCCAGTGGCGGATCCAGAGCCTAGTCTCGGGAAGGGCAATAGGAGATCACAGGGCCCCTATGTCCTGCGGTGTGTGATCCCACGAGACCCACCAGAGGTCACATGACTCGCGGGATAGCGGGCCGAAGTGACTGAACTCATGCCCACTCAGCCTGCGAGTACAGGATCAGATCAGCGACACAAGTCAGGGGCGGACTGAGAACCCTCAGGGCCCCTGGGCAAAATAAATCAAGGGCCCCCTTCCAGACCCCACCCATATTCCACCTCCATCTCCCCGGTCACACCGTGATCCCATCACTACAGTAATACAGCCCGACAACGTCTCCTTTGATGTAGATATCCTCTGTCCTCACCTTCTGCTTTCAGACTTTCAGACCAGACAACCATTTTGTCGCCATTTTCCATTGCAGTTTGACAATAAGAAAAAAATCTAAGTTTACTACTTTTCCATCATCCTCCCATCTTCTGGACAAATTATCCTACTACTCCCAATACTGTGCCCTTGTGGTCCCTAATACTATACTGCAGAAACAGATAATATCCCTGATAATACTAGCACCACACAGAGCCCCCCATATAAAATTCCCCTTCTTTGTGGCCTTAGTAGAAGGCCCCATAGTGCCCCTCAAAGATGCCCCCAATCAGGTGCTAATAGCAAGTGCCAACCCTCCCATATGCCAGTAACAAGTGCCTCTCTTTGCCCCATGTGCCAGTATCAAGTGCCAATGCTCCCCCCCATGTGCCAGTATCAAGTGCCTCCTTGTCCCCCCATGTACCCCCCAAACTGTAATTTAAACCAGGAGCCAATAGTATTTAGCTATGCCATTGGAGCAAGACTAGAACATGGACACAGGAGCAGGACTGGATCATGGACACAGATGCAGTATAAAGTGCCTCCTGCTCCCCCCATGTGCGACTGTATTTAAAAAATAAGCAACAACACTCATACTTACCTCTTCCGGCCTGCGTCCCGCGCTGTACGGCTCAGGCGGCGCGATGGTGGGCACAAGGCTCGCAGCCTATCAGAGGAAGAGGGAAGGGAGACGCCTCCCTCCTTTGCCCTGCCGCAGCACAGCCATCTGTATCACTGTCCTGAGGACGGCGATACAGATGACTATGGAGAGGAACGCTTCCACAATAGAAGCGTTCATCTCCCTGTGACCTGCTGTCGCCGCGGGCCCACTCCCAGCAGAGCCAGCGCAAGACCACAAAAAAAATAAAAAAAAGGCTCAGGACCGGCCAGGCCCCCCACGGGGTCCGGGCCCCATACTGGGGTACTGGCTGTTCCCCCCTGATGGCAGTCCTGCAGATTTGTATTATTAATATACCTTACAGTTTTGGTTAACGCACTGTATGGCTATAACTACATAAATATAGTAATTTAAGTCAACACATGGTATTGTATTAATATACTATGCAATTTTGGTGAACTCATTGTACTTCATTAATATAACAGTTTCAATCAACATATTGTATTACGTCCCTGTACCATGCAGTTTTAGTTAACACATTGTATTGCGTCAACATACTGTGCAGTTTTAGTGAATGTATTATACTGCAATAATTGCATTAACATAAAAGTTTTATCAACACATTTTATTATATCAATATACCGTGCAGTTTTAGTGAATGCATTGTACTGCACTAATATACCAAATAAGCAGGGCAGAGCTCCTGGACAAAGCCGAGAGCGACAAAACTTTGAGTCGGACTAATTGAACAGCATTCTGCTGTTAAGACATGTTGTATTTTATAGAATTTTTGTGAGTATGAAGAAATAATGGTTTTTAAATTTTGCCAGCAATCTGCATAATCTATCCTCTGCTTCTCTTGTAATAGTGTTGATATCACTTGGGCCCTCTTTGTGCTTCTCCACATGTATTATTAAGCATGTGTAGCTGTGAACATCTGCATCTGAAAGGGCTGACAAGTAGCTGAAGAGGAGAGGATAAAAGGAACATTATTATCATGACTGCGAAGGAGACCTTGTCACTGTATATATCTTGATTGGGTGATGGTGAATCAATGTGACCTCTGCCCTGCTAATTTCCATACATGTGAGCTTTTGGAAGTCTTGGCTTATTTGACTTTGATGTGGACTGGGATTAAGTGGACCAATACAGTCTTTTAACATAGCTCCATTTTATATTATACAAATTGTTGCCTGACTTTATCTATTTATATTACATTAATATACCAGTTTCATTCAATGAATTATATACCATTGTAAATTGTCAATATCAGTGTGCAATGTGTTTGTAGAAGGGCAGGGATGTTTAATTGTGCCTCTTTCTGTAAATTACAGAAAAAACACTTACAATTTTATTGTTTAATAATCTGTATACCAAACCTGCAACAGTTTTTTAGAGCTCATAATAAAATGTCTGGCAAACGGCAGATTGGAAAACAAAAGACTTGTGCCTCTTTATCTGAAAGTCATAATTTGGGTAGCTGTGGTAGCGCAAACAGCAGTAGCAGCACCAGCCATCTGGCCAGTAGCAATAGTAGTAGCAGGCCACAGTACTCCCTCGCTTCCAGATTATTATTGAGGTCAAAGAGGATTACTTTGTGAACTGGATGACTCACTTGTCCTCTGAGTCACAGCCGGATGATGTTGATGTCACTGGCACTGTATCTTGGAGCCAGATTCATAGTATTCCTCCTGCTCCTTTTCCTTGTAGCTCCAGAGAAACCTTTCACTTGCATTCTTTCTGTCTTCACTGCCCCCACCTAGTGGGGTCACTTTCTTTTTCCCTAAGAAGACGCAACACCCATTGTGATATGGAAGTTACTCAAGATAGTGTTCCTGTTGATTACTTGTGTGAGAAGTGTCAGCGTATGAACTGCCATGAGGAGAAGGTTCAGGCAGAGATGGTGGAGCTCATGCATAACTATGTTGGTGGTGGTGGCATTAATAGTGGCACTTGTAGCCACATTGGTGGTGATAGGGGCAGAGGCAGCAGTAGAGACAGTGGCACTTGAAGCAAATATAGAGTAGGGGGCATCAGGGAGAATTGGGAGGGGGGCCATGGAGCCCATAATGACATATCACAGTCTGATAAATGTGGTAATGATTTTTTGTTAAATAGGACCTGGGACTTGGGGTGCTGAGGAGGAGGTTACATCAGAGGAGGACGATGGTAGCCGCGACAGTAATTAAAAGTGCTCAACAGCCAAATCCTTTAAAAAAACTGTCAGGGACAGAATTGCTTCTATTTTGGTCCCTGCAAGCTGTGCCACACCAAAATGAGCCGAGGTGAGAACAGTAGCAACCTCACCACCACCAGCATGATCCGCCACATGGCAGCCAAGCACCGCAATAAGTGGAAGGAACGCCTGGGTCCACAATCTGTTTCCGTGGGTCACACTACTGCCTCCTCTTCCCCTATGTTGGGTGGCGACATGAGCACCCGCTGGAACTCCACGTTACACATGCTGGCCAGGCTTTGTGAGCAGCAAAGGGCAGTAATGGAATACCAGCTGCAGCATGGTCATCACCTTTCCAGTCAGCTTCCGCTCTTCACAAGCAAGGAGTGGGCATGGATGTCTAACCTCTGTGAGGTGTTAAGAAACTTTGAGGAATCGACACAGATGGTGAGCGGCGATAAGGCTATTGTCAGTGTAACCATCCCACTTCTGTGTCTACTCAAACGCTCGCTGCTTACAATTAAGGCCGGGGGCTGTTCGTGGGGAAGAGTTGGAAATGGGGGAAGAAGACATGACTCTGGGTGATATCCAGAACACCCTCAGTTTGTCTTCTCAGCACATATTGGAGGAGGAGGAGAAGGAGCAGGGGACGGATGCCTCCGCTACACAGGGTGGAACTTTAATTCCATCTGTTCAACGTGGGTGGACAGAAGAGGAGGAAGAGGTTGAGGAAATGGACAGTTATCCTCCTGATAATGACAGCGAAGTCTTGCCCACTGGTACACATGGCTGACTTCATGTTAGGCTGCCTTTCCCGTGACCCCCATGTTATACGCATTTTAGATAACAGGGATTACTGGGTGTTTACCGTTCTAGACCCCCACTACAAAGAGAACTTCTCATCTCTCATTCCTCCGGTGGAGAGGGCAAGCAAAATGGTGCTATACCAGAAGTTCCTTGTTGACAGATTGCTGCAAAAATTTCCATCCGACAGCGCTGGCAGCAGAGACCGTACTTCCTTGGGCAACCGAGGTGGGGAGACAAGGGGAACACACAGCACTTCCAGCAAAGGCAGGGCAACACTCTCCAAGGCCTGGGACAGTTTTATGACACCCCGCCAGCACCCTCAACATGATGCACGTCCTGGTGTCACAAGGAGGGAAAAGTTTTGGAAGATGGTGAAGGAGTACGTAGCAGACCGTGTCAGCATCCTCAGTGATCCCTCAGTGCCTTACAACTACTGGGTGTCCAAGCTTGACACGTGGCACGAACTAGCGCTCTACGCTTGGAGGTGCTGGCCTGCCCTGCCGCCAGCATTTTGTCTGAGCGGGTATTTAGTGCTGCTGGTGGCATTATAACAGATAAGCGTATCCAGCTGTCAACTAAAAATGCTGACAGGTTGACTCCTATAAAAATGAACAAGACCTGGATTGCCCCTGACTTCTCCACTCCACCAGAGGAAAGCCACGACTGAACATAAAGGCACTTTAAATGTGTTGTTTAGAATGTACTGAATACTCTGTATTCCCATGCACCCCTTCCACAACAAAAAAAAGGGTATATGGTTGAATCTTCCTTTTCTCATCCTCCTCCTCCTCGTCCATCATATCTACATGCTTAATTGTCGCATATAATGCCATCGCGTATAGGCCTTCTCATATAATTTTTCAGATGGTCAGCTCACCCGCAGGCCCTCACAGAAATAATGTTTTTGATGGTCAGCTCACCCACAGGCCCTCGCATATAATTTTTCGGATGGTCAGCTCACCCGCAGGCCCTTACCCATAATGTTTTAGATGGTCAGCTCAGCTGAAGACTTTCACCCCTAATGTTTTAGTGGGTCACCAGCAGGCCATTAATCATACTTTACCTCTCCTGTATAATGTTTCCTCATCCTAAATACCTATGACATTCCCTGTAATTTTTTTGTACTCGTTCCAATGACAGGTTCTCTTGAGAGTCCAGTATTGTTATTTATCGTCACTACCTCCCTGAGTCGGTACTGGGAAATTTGCGCGCCCCCGCCTGCCTATCTTGGAAGTAGTAGCCGTGGCCATCCCTCAGGATCCCTCTCCGGAAGCGAACCCTGATGGTCACCATGGTAGGCGCAAAAAAGAACGTCGATAGTTGATAGAGCAGACATCCGAATAGATCGTCAACATCATGGGGACGTGCGATCAGCTTAGAAGTTATCTAGAGTTAACAAAGCGGCAGCAGGCCCTCGCCTACAATTTTTTACACGGTTAGCTCAACGTCCGTGCCTCTTCCAAGTTCATTATCATCAGATGATAGTCTGGTCAACACAATCGTAATCTCCCGGGGTCACGTAACTAATTAGCACGGAGGAGTGTCTTTGGTTATCGGAATGAACCACACAAATCGACTCGATACACACGCTCAAAACGACCATGCACCACCACCCACAGAATCGCAAAATAGGTATCCATCTTCCCGTGCGTAGTCAAATTAAGCCGCAGGCTCCACTCCATCAATTAGTTTAAGTTTCAGCTTTGCAACCATACTCCCCCCAGAACCCAAAGACTTTTGTTTCCCAGAAAATGCTCGGCGGGAAATGGGAATAACACTGCCGGGGATCGTCTTCAAACCTCCAACTTAAGTTGTTGATTAATGAAAACGTTCGTGGCAACAAAGGTTTCGGTTGTGGTTCGGCTTGCGCCCGTACAAGAATTTCACCTCTACAGGTACAATATGGATGCCACTGGCCGTTCCTCTTCCAATGAGTTCAGTTTGATCGTCCAAGAGTCCGGTCAACACAATCGAAACCACTGGCCGTCCCTCTTAGCCATGGCCCCAGTTCAGAAAATCACGAAAAATATACAGGAAAGAATGTTTCCTAACAATTTTTCATCTAAAATCGCTTTTATCTTCGGTTTTGTGAGTTTTATGGTCAGTCTGTGAAAGTGGCGTACAACTCGGGCAACATCGTTACCAGCAGCAAAATTGTAGTCCAAGATGCATCCAGACATCCTCCCCATGCTGTCCCCGACCCATTTCGGTAGTGTTTCCATCAATTTCTGACCTTTTCCAATGAACCAGGTACCCTCCCCTCTTCAGAGCAGGGGGTGCCTGGTTTAATGCTCGGGTCCTCCCATTGACTTCTATAGGGCTCGGGTGCTCGGTAGACCCCCTAGCATCCCGTTGTGCTCAGGCAGAGCACCCGAGCCTCGGGGTGCTCGATCATCATTAATGATAGTCATACATCTGGCCAGCTGTCCATTTTTTTAATTGTTTAAAAATGTCTCCTTTTCTAAATCTCCTTTTCTTTGGCACATACCCCTTTCCCTGGCCCTATGGACATCTGGGAGGCAGATTGGAACAGTGGCTGGAACTTGTCAAGTCTGCTTTTGCTGTACTGTCGTGTCCATCCCCCAGTGTCATCTCAGAGTTTTCAGCACAACAGGTGGCACTCGACCAATGTTAATTCATTGGACTCAATGAGAGAGGCAATTTGATGACTGCTTGTTAGACCCCTTTCACACGGGCGAGTTTTCCACGCGAATGCAATGCGTGACGTGAACGCATTGCACCCTCACTGAATCCGGACCCATTCATTTCTATGGGGCTGTGCACATGAACGGTGATTTTCATGCATCACTTCTGCATTGCGTGAAAATCGCAGCATGCTCTATATTGTGCATTTTTCACACAACGCAGGCCCCATAGAAGTGAATTGGGCTGCGTGAAAATTGCAAGCATCCGCAATCAAGTACGGATGCAGTGCGATTTTCCGGCAAGGTTGCTAAGAGACGGGACCCGATCTTTATTATTTTCCCTTATAACATGGTTATAACGGAAAATAATAGCATTCTCACTACAGAATGCTCAGTAAAATGTGGATTAAGGGGTTAAAAATAAAATAATTAACTCACCTTAACCACTTGATCGCGTAGTTGCCGATCTCTTCTCTCTTCTTCAAGCATTAGATGCCAGCTAAAGGACCTGTGGTGACGTCACATCACATGGTCCAATCACATGGTCCATCACCATGTGATTGGACCATGTAATGAGCTCAGTGACGTCATCACAGGTCCTTTAGCCGGCAGCTAATGATTGAAGAAGAGATCACAACTACACGATCAAGTGGATAAGGTGAGTTAATTTATTTATTTTTAACCCCTCCATCCACATATTTCTAAGCATTCTGTATTGAGAATGCTATTATTTTCACTTATAACCATGTTATAAGGGAAAATAATAAAATCTACAGAATACTCAACTCAAACCCGAACTTCAGTGATGAAGTCCGGGTTCGGGTCTGGGTACCAAACATGCCGATTTTTCTGACGCGCGTGCAAAATGCATTAAAACTATTTGCAAGCGCGCAAAAAAATTGCGCATTTTCCAGCAGTGCACCCGCCTCTTATCCGGGCGTCAAACATGACGCCCGTGTGAACCCAGCCTTATAGTTCCCTTTGGGAATAAAAGTCAAAAAGTCCCCAAAATGGTTTTAATGAAAAGTACAGATTGCCCCGCAAAAAAATGAGCCCTCACATAGCTCCATACATAACTAAAAAAAAGCTATAAGGTCAGAATACAACAGCAAAATGGAACAAATAATTTTTTTTTATGTTTTTTTTTTCCCTCCAGTTTTGAAATGAGTAAAACAGTTTTAAAAAGAAAAACTATAGATACAGTATGTGGTATCACGGCAATCGTACTGATCTGTAGAATGAAAGTAACAGGTCAGTTTTACCACATAGAGAACTATGTTGTGAAAACCCATTAAACCGTTGAAATTGCATTTTTTTCCAATTTCACCCGATTTGAAATTTCTTTCTATCTCCCCGCTACATCTTATGCCAGTGATGGCTGACCTCCGGCACTCCACTTGGGGTGAAACTACTACTCCCAGCAAGCTCGATTCATTTCTGTGGAGTTCTGCTAACAGCCAAGCAAGTGTGCATCTTGGGAGTTGTAGTTTTTCCACAGCTAGAGTGCCAGAGGTTAGCCGTCACGGTCCTATGCAATATTAAATGGTGGCATTAGAAAGTACAACTTGTCCTGTAGAAAAGAAGCCCTCATATGAAAAAAAAAAAAGAAAAATAGACATATTAAGTATCACCGCATCCATATCGACCGCCTCTATAAAAATATCACCATCAGGTGAATGCCATAAAAATAAATAAATAAAAATTGTGCCAAAACAGCCACTTTTGGTCACCTTGCATCATAAAAAGTAAAATACCAAGCGATGAAAAAGTTGTATATACCCCAAAATGGTACCAATAAAACTGTGATCTCATCCTGCAAAAAATGAGCCTCTACCTAAGACAATCTCCAGAAAAATGAAAAACATGTCTCTCAGAAAATGTCACCATAAAAACAAGATTTTTTCTTTTCAAAATGCTTTTATACTGTAAAACATAAAAAAAACATATTAGGTATCACCATGTCCGCAACAACCTGCTCTATAGAAACATCACATGATCTACCACATCAGGTGAATGCTGTAAAAATAAATACATAAAAACAGTTCCAGAACAGTCAATTTTTGTCACCTCACTTTACAAAATGTGTAATAATCTCGAGTGATCGAAAAGTCCAAATGGTACCAATGAAATATCCCCTCATCCCACAAATAATCATCCCCGACATAAGACAATCATCCAAAAAATAATAAAACAATTATGGCTTTCAGAATATGGAAATGCAAAACATTATTTTTCTTTATAAATATGCTTTGTGAAAAAGCGGTAGAATGTAAAAAATAAATAAATAAATTAACTTGGTATCTCTGTAATCATACTGGCCAGCAGAATAAAGATAACGTGCCATTTTTTTCTGCACAGTATACACTGCAACAACAAAACTCAAAAAGCAATGCAGAATTTCTGAATTTCTTTATCCTTGTTCCCAAAAAGTGAAATAAAAAGTGATCCAAAATTTGTATATGCCCCAGCAGTTTACAACCACATATGGGGTGTAGTTGTATTCAGGAGAAAATGTGTAACAAATTATTGGAATCTTTTTCTCCTGTTACCCATTGTGAAAATGGAAAATTTGCGGCTAAAAAAAAACATTTTAATTGGAAGAAATGAAATTTTTCATTTTCACAACCAAGTGTTTCTAAATTCCATAAAACCCCTGTGGAGTCCAAGTGCTCACTACAACCCTTACTAAATTCCATGCAGGGTTTAATTTCCAAAATGAGTTAATTTTTTGGGTGTTTCCACTGTAGGGGTACCTCAGGGTCTCTTAAAATACAACATGGCACCCAAAAACTATTCTAGTAAAATCTGCCTTTCAAAAACCATATGGAGCTCCTTCCCTTGTGACCACTTCCATGTGCCCATAAAGCAGTTTACTAGCACATATGAGGTATTTCTGTAATACCGTACATTTATTTTGCTGTTAACTCTTAAAAAAACACCTCTAGGGTTAACGAAGTTTGTTACATCAGTTTTGAATAATTTTGTGCGGTGCAGTTTTTAAAACAGGGTCTTTTATGGACGGTTTCTATTACATAAGACCCTCAAAATCTCTTTATAACTGACTTGGTGCTTAAAAATAATGGTTTTGTAGAGGGGAGTGGCTAGGCTGCTGAGAGAGATGGCAGTTTGAGAGGAGAGTTCCAGCACGAGGCGACTAAAAGCTAGCAAACCCACTTTTAGCACTGGTCTAACATCCTCCCTGACAATATGGGGAAGTCAAAACGGCAGCTACCCAGACCAAAAAGCAGTAATCTGGACAACTATTTTGACAAAGGAAACACCAAAGATGGAGCCGAACGAGACTAACAGTGTGTTGTCTTCACCAGTGCCTAGATGTGATATGTCTCCTTCACAAGCACTGAGAATCTGAGATCACCATCACCCCAGGCACTCTCCGGTGCAGGTGCACTAACCCTGCTGGACATCGCAACACCTCCCTTACTTCCAACACCAGAGGATGTCAGATCTTCCATAAGCTCAGTTCTCAGAATCCAAGATGGTGCTCGGCACAACGCACCACGGGAATCCCCATTCAGCAGCCTGCAAAAGCAGAGACTTAGGAAATATCGGACCAAACACACGTCAGTGCGCACATTCATGCCCCTAAACTCGCTACCACAACCACTGACTCATTTCAAGACTACCCCACCTCAGATAAACCTCTATCAGAGGAAACATTAAAAAATATGCTAATAGCATTAAAATCCTCCCTGCACGCAGATATTGCAGGTTTGATTAACCCACTCACTGCCAGTGTCACGGCCTGTGGTTAGCGCAGTGACACGGTTGCCACACATGCTGTTGCCTGCGGCAACGTATTGTAGTTGTAGCATGTGGGCGCAGTGTCACAGCCTATGTAGTGTGTGCTGTAACACGGTTTCAACACATGCAGTTGCCTGCGGCAACGTGTTGATGTATGTGTGTGCACTTTCCCTTTTAGGCTTTTCCTTCCCTCCTGGTGTGCATTGGGTTAAGGTGTGAGCTTGGGTGAGTTGGGTGTGGCCACTTGGCTCTTCTTATTCTGGTGTTGTTGAGCCAAAGGTCAGTTGTATGTCTGGCTTTGTAAGTGAAGGAGCTCTGCTCCTTCCTAGATGTTTTCATGTGTAAAGAGCGAGGGCATCCTAGTTGGACATCATTTGTCATTCCTTGTCTGTCACCCTTTGTCTCCTTTCCCTTCCTCACCTGTATTGTTGTTAGGTGTGGTTTATGTTTGGGGTTATGTTGTTTGTCTAGTTTGGTGTTCCATGTCTGGTCGGTGTGGTGTTTGTGTTCAGCATGGTTGCTAGACATTTTCCCCTGTGTGTTGTGCCTGAGGAAGTGGGCCCTTATGGTTCCCCGGAGGGGTGAACCAAAAGACTAAGAGCAGCCCTGCCTGGAGCCTTCACGCATCTGTTGTCTGCTTAGGGGTCCAGGTAGCCATTCATCAGGATTGAGCACGGGAACATATAGCAAACAAGCAAACAACGATGCCGCACGCTACTGATAACGGGCGTGCAGCAATGCGTAGCCTACGGCTCTCAGGCGGCCGTCTGAGAGCCGGAGACTACGCATTGCTGCACGCCCGTTATCAGTAGGGTGCGGCACCGTTATTTGCTTGTTTGCTATATGTTCCCACGCACACTCCTGATGAATGGCTGGTATCACCAGCATAAGAAACGCGCCGAGTGAGACGCTAGTCAGGGAACTAGAGTAGCCTATTCAGCTGTTAGTGGTTGGGGGAAGCCAGTCATTATCCCTGTGATAGCGTGGTCAGTGGTTAACTCAGGACAAGGGGTTAATCCAGCTTTGAATGTAGAGGGATACAGATAGACAGGACAGTGTGTAGTCAGCTATCTCCCCACCAATTTGCTTAGTCCCACTGAGTACCTCTGACAACCACTCTTATAGAGAGCGACTAATAAACATACACTGCATATGTAATAACCCCCACTCCACTCAGCGTTAGGGGAAACAGAGGTTCTCACTGTTCACCTCTGCCCCTGTTATGTGTTGCTAATACCAGTTGGCGGTTTGCCACTATAGTTTTTAAACCTTATGATTACCAATAAAGTTTTTTTGTTTTGGTTTCTCAACTGAGCGCTATAATTATATATAGTTAAATATCCTTTCAAACATAGCGCAAAACTATTATATATGTTTGAGTTAAGAAGATGGAAAGGAGTTACTCCACCCTTGGCAAATTCTATTTGGGAAACCAAAGGGTGGTCCCCTGATGGACCCTTCTAAATCAAATTGGTATAGACCGAAATGAAGGTCAAAAATATGGACAGATGTTGGCATTGAATTAAAGAGACATCTACAATCACCTCACTATTCAATCACCCAAGTGGGCAGAAGAGCACGCTACGGACTACATCTTTTGGGAACAAGCATAGAGCTTCCTGATATGGTGCCGACCCTCCTCTGGAGAATACCATACTACAACTACCACTCTCAGTCTCAAAAGGGGACTTACGCCCTAGAACATTATAGACCGTTGAGTACTGTCCAGGTCTCCTCTCTTTCTTAGTTTTCTTTCCTTTTCTTTTTCTGGTTTATATTCCCAAGTTCTAGTTATAACTAGTTCAGATTTTTCTCTGCAATTATTTTTTGTGCCAGCCTCGTATCTTCTTAGGTACTACGGAACTTACAAAGCAGTCTTCTTTCCACCACTATGGGGCTCAAAATTATGTCATTAAATGCCAAGGGGCTCAATTGACCTCAAAAGCGGTCCTATATCTGGAAAGAAGCATCTGCGTCCAATGCTGATGTTTTGTGTATTCAGGAAACCCATCTAATGCAAGGCGACATGGCAAGAATACTTCACTGCCTTTTTCCTAACGTTATGCATTCTCATTTCAGCAAGAAGTCCAGGGGGGTACTTATAGCCATTAAGAATACCGTCGCTTATACCCCTATCACTACCTGAGCAGATCCTGGAGGCCGCTACTTCATATTGGTATGCTCCATTAAGAATATTACATACACACTGGTTAACCTCTATGCGCCCTAAACGCACCTGCTGTCTTTCCTACACAAAGTAATAAGACATGTAAACAAAATAAAAAAAGGAAAGGTTATTCTCTGTGGAGATTTTAACTCCATATTAGACCCATCCCCGGACTCTACATCTCCATCACGGAGATCTGAAATGGGAATAGCTTCATTCCTGCACTCAGAAGGCTTTATTCATGTGTGGAGAGCCCAACACAGTCAGGAGGGGGACTTTACCTTCTTTTCACCGCCTCATCTATCATATTCCCGTATTGATATGTGTATGTGTGTTTATGTTTGATCACGCCACTCTGCTAGACACCTACTCTACAGATATTGGACTCATTAAGTGGTCCGATTATGCCTCGATTACTATAACCTTGAAAGAACTTTACCAATCTCAAAGACCTCCTATATGGAGGAACAACACATTCTTATTCAATAACCCCAAATATGTTGAGGAACTCACCATAAGCCTAAAACAATACTTCCAGTTTAATAAGGGTTCTGTCTCAGACACATATCTCCTCTGGCAAGCACATATAACATACATGAGAGGGTCTTTAATTAAACTGGACCATAAAGTGAAAAAACTTAGAGAAAAAGAAATCATCCAAACACTTGAAAAAATAGCCCATCTGGAAAAAATTTACAAAAGCTCCCCTACAATCCAATGCTCTGATGAACTAAGAACAGAACGAGACAAACTAAGAGGAATACTACTTTATAATTATAGCAAGTCTTTCTTTCGGCTCAAATCTAAACACTATTCTCAAGGTAATAAAGCGGGACAACTACTGTCAAGACAACTTAAATCCCAACAATAAAAATCTTAAATAACTCATATAATACATCCTAACACTAAAGTCAAGCTGATTGACCCAAGAGATATCGCAGAACAATTTCATATATAATTCCAGGGACCTCAAAGACGTTACCTTTTTACCACATAACTATTCAACCTTGGTAGCAGACCTCCTAGCACAGGCTGCACATTCTACCCTTATCTCTGCACAATTACAGTGTCTAAATGCTCCATTCACTGAATTGGAAATCAAAAAACAGATTTCTTAATTTCCAATGGGCAAATCCCCGGGCCCGGATTAGCTATCTAACGAGTATTATTGCCATTTTCAAACTATACTAGTCCCACACTTACAAGACATATTCTACCGAGCATTAGAGGGGACCCTCTTTCCAAAGGACATGTTGACAGTATTAATAGTAACCCTCCCAAAACTGGGCAAATTACCGGACACACCTCAACATTTTAGGCCCATCTCTCTAATCAACTCTGATATAAAAATCTTTGCCAAGCTCATTGCAAGCAGACTGTCCCCACTGCTCCCCTCTCTAATCAAGATGGACCAGACTGGGTTTGTAGCAGGGAGACAAGCCTCTGACAACACTAGAGGAATAGTAGATTTGTTTAATTATGCTGAAATACATGACTTACCAATGCTTGCAGTGACACTGGATGCAGAGAAGGCATTTGATCGCCTTCACTAGTCCTTTGCATTCTCTGCACTCCGAGAGATGGGATTTACAGGACACATAATGAATGCCATTGAAAACTTATACTCCTCTCCCTCAGCTAGAGTCTGGGTCAACGGTGTGGTCTCTGACCCTTTTAGAATAACCAACTGATCTAGACAAGGATGCCCCCTGTCGCCCCTACTATTTATCCTCATCTTAGCACCACTAGCGCAACATATCAGAAACTCATGCCATAGGTTCGCCATCACTGACCCAGTGTAACTCGAGGCATTTCTCTATGATGAATAACAGTACCATATGCATTAGTCCACAGGATCACAGGATTCATGTTATGAAGATTGCTCATTTTCCAATATGGCATAAAATCTAAGTTTTGGTTAGATTAGATTACATCGGTGTTAAAAAATATAGTTCTGGTTATACACTTATCTAAACAATGGGGAATGCATGGCTTTATATTGTCACAATGAACTGTGCTCCCATCTGTCTTGAGCCCTGGCAACAAGGAGACAGGCGACCTTTTCATTGTAGAAGATTGAAAAGGCCAAACCTGTAATAAATAAAGCCATATCCAGCTTTCACCTTCTAAATTGCCTGTCAAGTTGCTGTTTTCTTTTATGGTGGGAACCATTTAGAAGACATTTTGCTCTGTGTATAAGAGAGTAACTTTTTCAAATAGCCACCTTAAAATGTGATCATAAATTATAAGAGTGCATAACCCCAACCCAACACATAAAAATGTCTTTGCTATGTTAAATTCCAGTTGTTGGTTCTCTCATTTTGATACCTTTTCACTTATAAAAAAATAGCATAAACATATTGTAAGGGATCGCTCTCTCTCAGGGGGTCGCAATCACAGACTTCTCCTCTGACAACGGGGTTCAAGTCCAAAAGGTGCTTTATTTCGGCACTTCAGCACCATCACATAAACATTGAAAATAAACACCTGCTCATCTGGACTCTACCTACTACACATGTTGTCTCTACCTCACCTATAGAGCGCCGTTCACACATATATGGTCCAGCAGCCTCCAGGCTGTGACCACAACAGCACCCTTGGGGGAGATGGTCCAGAAGTCCTCCAGACTCTGACCGCGCGACCCTCTTTCCGTAGGCGATGCTGGGCTCCCCCAAACTTCAGGCTTTACAAAGTCTTGTGGCCCCTCAGCCCTCCTGGCTGAGACAACACAGAGCCTCTCAGGCTCCCCTCTCTCTCAGGCTTCCTCAGCCTTTCTTCCTCCAAGTCATACACAGAGGGTTCTTGTATCCCTCCTTGATTACAGCAGCAGACCTCCGGCAAAGGACAATACATGTATTGGAAGGGTGTGGACTGGTAGATACCACTACCAAACCTATCCCCCAGTCCACATGAAATCCAGCCCAGAACAACATCTAGACAAAACTGTCTGAGCGAACTACACTTTGCTGAAACCTCTACAGCTTTCTGGATTTCAGTTATCTCACCTATCTGAGGTATCTGGTGGGATTTACACGCCTCCCAGCACTTCACATCACCACACTATATAGCAGATTCTGGGTACCCATTATATGACAGAAGGGTTTATATTTCTCTTCTATGCATTTTCCACGATCCTTGGGCCAATTTTCTACTCAATTTTTTGTTCTTTTTTAGAATGGTCCCTGGTTATAAACATTGTACCCCTGTGTTGAGCTGACTTGGAAACTCTGAGTGTTTGGGTATCTACTTGGCAAATGTAAGTGTGGATAGATGTAAAGTTATGCATCTTGAACAGGTATTAATAATCTACATGCATCACCATTAGAGATTAGTGTTGATCGAGCACCAAAGTGCTCGGGTGTTCAGGTACTCAGGACGAACACCTCTGGATGCTCGGGTGCTCTACCAAGTACCGGAGCACAATGGACGTCAATGGGAGAACCCGAGCATTAAACCAGGCACCCCCTTGCTCTGAAAAGAGGAGGGTGTCTGGTTCATAGTAAAATTTTAGAAATTGATTATAACACCACCGAAATTCGGTAACAGCATGGGGAGGATGTCTGGATGCATCTTGGACTCCCAGTTTGCTGCTGGGAATGATATTGTCAGAGTAGTACGCCACTTTTACAGACTGACAATAATACGCACAAAACTGAAAATTTTTTAAGAAACATTGTTAGGAAACATTCTTTCCTGTATATTTACTTGTATATAAAGTGCAAGTGCTGCCAAAAATTACAAGGAAGAGGCACTCCAATACAACCTGTATATGACATAATGGAGGGCATCATTCACATTGTGGTACAATTGTTCAGGTAGTGGGACTCCTACACTGATAAAGCCTATGCACTAAGTGAAAGGGCTTCCAAAAATTGCAAGGAACCGGCACTCCAATACACCCTTTATTACACATAAAGGAGGGCATCATACACGCTTGAAAAATTATGATTGATGGCCTGCTGGTGACCCTCTAAAACATTAGGGGCGAGGGCCTGCTGCTGAGCTGACCATCTCAAACATTAGAGGTGAGGGTCTGCTGCAGAGCTGACTCTCTAAAACATTAGGGACGAGTGCCTGCCGCTGATCTGAGCATCTAAAAAATGATGGTTGAGGGCCTGCTGGTAAACTGACCCTGTAAAACATTATGGTCAAAGCCTGCTGGTGAGCTGACCCTCTAAAAGATTGTAGGTGAGGGCCCTTTGGTGAGCTGACCCTGTAAAACATTATGGTTGAGGGCCTGCTGGTGAGCTGACCCTCTACAGCATTAGGAGCGAGTGCAGACTAATAGATGGACGAGAAAAGGAAGATTGAACCATATACCCTTTTTTGTGGTGAAAGGGGTGCATGGGAATACAGTGTACATTATTAAAAACATTTTTAGAGTGCCTTTATGTTCAGCCGCTTTCCTTTCAGTTGTTATGCCCCCAGCAGCACTAAATACCCACTCTGACAAAACGCTGGTGGCAGGGCAGGTCAGCACCTACAGTACAAGGTATAGAGTGCCAGTTCATACCACGTGTCCAGCTTGGACACTCAGTAGTTGTAAGGCACAGAGGGATCATTGAGGACGATGACACGGTCTGCTACGTATTTCTTCACCATCTTCCAAAATTTTTCCCTCCTTGTGACACTAGGCCGCGCATCAGGGTGAGGGTGCTGGCGGGGTCTTATGAAACTGCCCCAGGCTTTGCAGAGTGTTGCCCTGCCTCTGTTGGAACTGCTGTGTGTTCCTCTCGTCTCCCCTCTGGTATTGAACCGCAGGAATGAGAGATGAGAAGTTCTCTTTGTAGCGGGGGTCGAGAAGGTGAACAACCAGTAATCGGTGTTGTCCAAAATGCGTAAAACTCATGGGTCATGGGAAAGGCAGCCTAACATAAAGTCAGCCATGTGGGCCAGTGTCCCAACAGGCAAGACTTCGCTGTCGTCATCAGGAGGATGACTCTTAATCTCCTCATCCTCTTCCTCCTCTTCTGCCAATCCATGCTGAACAGATGGAATTAAACTTACATTGGTACTACCCTCTGTAGCGTCTCCTGTTCCTCCTCCTCATCATCATCCAATTCGCGCTGAGAAGATGAACTGAAGGTGGTCTGGCTATCACCCTGTGTAATGTCTTCCCCCATTTCCACCTCTTCCACATGCAAAGCGTCGGCCTTAATTGTAAGCAGCGAGGGTTTGAGTAGACACAGAAGTGGGATGGTGATGCTGATAATAGCGTTATCGCCGCTCACCATCTGGGTTGATTCCTCAAAGTTTCTTAAAACCTCACAGAGGTCAGACATCCATGCCCACTCCCCTCTTGTGAAGAGAGGAAACTGACTGGAAAGGCGACGACGATGTTGCAGCTGGAATTCCACTACTGCCCTCTGCTGCTCACAAAGCCTGGTCAACATGTGTAACGTGGAGTTCCAGCGCATGGTCAAGTAGTACAACAGTCGCCATGCCTGGTTGTAGTTTGAGTGGTGAGAGCCACAGCTCAGTCCGGTCTCTTATCCCCTGCCACAGCTCTGCGGTGGTGTGCTGTTTGTCACCTAAGCAGATCGGCTTTAGCATGGCCTGTTGACGCTTCCCCACTGCAGTGCTATACTGCTTCCAGCTACCGACTAATGGCTGACTCGTGATGCAAGAGGATAATTCTGACAAGGAAGTGGAGGTGGAGGTTTTGGAGGAGAAGTGAGGGTTGGAGCCACTAATGTAGGTGGTGGCGGAAACCCTGATGGAAGTAGGGCTTGCAATCCTTGGCGTCGGTAGCATCTGTGCCATCCCAGGGTACAACTCACTCCCGGCCTCCACAACATTCACCCAGTGAGCCGTCAGGGAAATGTAGCGTCCCTGGCCGAAAGCACTTGTCCATGTGTCAGTGGTTAAGTGGACCTTCCCAATAACTGCGTTGGTCAGGGCACGGGTTATGTTACGGGACAAATGCTGGTATAGTGGCAGCTGGGGACTGTTTCACAAAACAATTTCACCAATGAATGGCTAATTGATGTAATTCGGTTTATACAGAAGAGTCTGTAAGCACCCATCAATTTTCCCGTATTATTTTTCCTATTAATACACCACAAAAAAATAATTATAACAATCACAATTCACAGCAGAACAGCTAATAGGACGTACATATCTATCCTATTAATACACCCTGTAAATGGCCATAGTACATTGAAACTTTACCGCTGAACAGCAAATATTTTTTTTGCCACTAATACATACTAAAAAGGGCTGTAGTTTTCTCACTTCAGCACACAATGGCTAATAAGCCCTTTTTATTTTTCCCCACTAATACACGCTAAAAAGAGCTTTAGAACATATAACTGCACCGCTGAATGGCAAATATATTTTACTTCTGCCACTAATACACGACAAAAAGGGCTTTAGAACATATAACTGCACCGCTAAACGGCAAATATATTTTTCTTTTTTCCACTTATACACTCCACAAAAGGGGTTTAGAACATATAACGGCACCGCTGAACAGCAAATATATTTTTCTTTTGCCTCTTATACATGACAAAAAGTGCTTTAGAACATATAACTGCACCGCTAAAAGGCAAATATTTTTTTCTTTTTTCCACTTATACACACCACAAAAGGCTTTAGAATATATAACTGCACTCCTGAACGGCAAATATATTTTACTGTTGCCACTAATACATGACAAAAAGGACTTTAGAACATATACCGTAACTGCACTGCTAAAAGGCAAATATATTTTTCTTTTGCCACTAATACACAACAAAAAGGGCTGTAATTTTCGCACTTCACTACACAACGGCTGATAACTTAAGCCATTTTTCCCCCCACTAATACAAGCCAAAAAATGCTTTAGAATATATAACTGCACTAAACAAGGGCAAATAAGACGTAGAAATATTTTCTTGTAATATACCCTGTTAATGGCTGTATCAAACTGCACCAAATAAGAAGAACGCTTTGCTGGAATGACAGAGCTGTATAATGGCAATTTGGGCCCCTATTCAGTGCAGCAAGGTGTAATAGGATTGTTCCTATTACCCAGGCTGTATTCTCCCCTACTGACCCCTGTTCAACATAAATGCTGTGGAATGATTCCTCCCTATCCTTTCCCTACACCTTGAATAATCTTTCCCTGAACTTGTAAATCGTTTTTTTTTTTTTAGCACAATTAAGCTTTTTCTAGCACTGTCCCTAGCGCCTTCTGATGTCTCTCCCTGCACTAAGTACCCTGGAAAATGATTGGCTGCATGCATAGCATTATGGGTGATCCCACCTTCCCAGAGTTCCTTGCTCCATGTCCTCACACGTGTAGCAGCCATTTTACGAAAAAATGCGATTCGTTACCACGAAACGTGAGGAAATTAGGATTTGGTGCGAATATACTTTTTCCGGAAATTCGGATCGAATTCCACTTCGTTAACTTCGATTCACTCATCTCTAGTCATTACTGTAGTTGAGAGCATTAGGAATATATTGGATTACACATTTTATAACATCTTGAAAATGTTCTGCTGCTGAACAGAACCCAAAAGTTAATTGTCTACAATCAACATCTTAGGTAGTGTTGAGCAAAGTGAAGCATTAGAAGCAGAATACAATCTGAAGTTTAGGAAATATTTTATTTGCAACGAATCCGAATTTCCTCATGCATCATGGTAACTAATCGTTTTTTCCTAAAATGGCATTTGTCCGTGTTACAAAATGAATGCAATGTAATGAGTGCAATGCAACCATAATGCTATGCAGCCAGCCGATCTACAGATAGCCATCCCCTGTAATGTCAGAGCCCTATAAAACCCTCATCCCGTGTGGGCTCTGCCATGGTCCTGTAAGCTGAGCATAGGGAAAGACGTGGCAATCGCTCATGCACTAGGGATAGTGTTGCTAAAAAGGATTAATAGAAGAATATTGGGGAGGGAGAGTGCAGGGAGACTGCAAAGAGAGTGTAGGGAGAGTGCAGAGAGACTTAATCTGCATCACTTTATTTATTTTTCCTACATTTACTTATTCCTACATAAGCCGCAAATGTAATTCAATACCAATAAGATGGAAGCCTTTATTATTCCGGGTACCAACCAATACCATCCAGTCTGCACCCCTTAGGGGGGCCAGCCAGGTCTTAACGATGACCTCATCTTTTGCTGGGTTTACTTCTTCCAAATTATCTTTTAAAGTCTCCATGTCCTAGAAAAGTCATCAAGATGCAGAGAAAAAAGGAGCTGTATGTTCCTGATGACATATTCTCATTGATATTAGATGATGTGAAAAAGGAGGAAAAGCAGATGGCAGAGGACGGGTTCCCATCTGTAGGGCAGGAGAGCGCTGGGGTTGAAAAAGTAGGTATGCCAGAGCTGATTAATATTCTGTGTTTACTGTCAAATAACCTGCAGGAAATTGCAGGCAAGAAGAGTAACAATACACTTATTTTTCTAGCACCTAACCATTCAAACCCCATATCAGCAACAGCCCCTGTTTAAAGGTGCCGTGCGGTCATTAACAATGAAGAAGGACTATACTGTGCGGTCTTCATTATTAAATGAAAGGCAGCTGCGGGCTAATTGGCCTCGCAGTTCTTCACCTCAGCGTGACCACAACCCGACCGCCCCTGAACTAAAAACAGACTGCTTTTACTTCAGGAACTTCAGTCTGAAGCAGGCTTCAGTCTGCTTTTAGTTCAGGAACAGCCAGACAGGGACCCACCGTGGTGGGAAATTACTAGCTAGCCAGCAATAGAACTAGTGTCTCCACCTGTAGGAAGATAGGGACCCACATCAGTGGGAAATCCTAAGTTAGCCAAGAGATTTCATGTGATTTTATACATTAATAGCTGAAGGTTTCAGCAAAGAATATCTTTAGTGCTAACATAAGGTGTTGCGTGCAAAAGCATGCAAAAGCTAGTATATACTGGCAGCTTGCGTCTTTTGATAAACATTAGGGAATGTTCCCAATTGATGTACCCTAATAGAGGGAAATTAGATATATCCCAGTCAAGCCACCCTGAGGAATTTTAACACTCACATGTTCCTGTTCATTTGTAATTTTTAGGGAATAACTAATAAAGAAGTGTTTTTATCATTATTTTCAGCGAGGTGTGCGAAAAATGACTCCTAGGTCTAAAGGACCAATAAAATTTACAGTAACCTATCTATAGCGTTGCTACCTCCTGAGGGGATTTGTTAATTTTCAGTCACAACCCGACCGCAGCATGGCTGTGTCATGTGGCCGTACCCTAAGGCAGAGTGGTCTGGGTATACCTGACTTTTACCGATTTGTGACAAATTAATTTGTAACAAATCAAATTTTTCTACTTTTATAATAGATAATGATACCCCATATACTAGTTATTACTTTACATTTCCCATATGTCTATTTCATGTTTGGATCATTTTGAAAATGACATTTTATTTTTTGGGGACGTTAGAAGGCTTAGAAGTTTAGAAGCAAATCTTGACATTTTTCAGAAAATTTCCAAAACCACTTTTTAAGGACCAGTTCAGGTCTGAAGTCACTTTGTGGGGCTTAAATAATAAAAACCACTCAAAAATGACCCCATTTTAGAAAACTACACCCCTCAAGGTATTTAAAACTGATTTTACAAACTTTGTTAACCCTTTAGGTGTTCCACAAGAATTAATGGAAAATGGAGATTAAATTTCAGGATTTCACTTTTTGGCAGATTTTACATTTTAACAATTTTTTTCCAGTAACAAAGCAAAGGTTAACAGCCAAACAAAACTCAGTATTTATTACCATGATTCTGTGGTTTACAGAAACACCCCACAAGTGGTCATAAACTGCTGTGTGGCCACACAGCAGTGCACAGAAGGAAAAGAACGCCATATGGTTTTTGGAAGGCAGATTTAGCTGAACTGGTTTTTAGATGCCATGTTCCATTTGAAGCCCCCCTGAGGCACCCCTACAGTAGAAACTCAAAAATGTTACCACATTTCGGAAACTACGGCATAAGGTGCCAGTTTTGTTGGTACTATTTTGGTGTACATATGATTTTTAATTGCTCTATATTACGTTTTTTGTGAGGCAAGGTAACCAAAAAATGGATGTTTTGGCACTGTTTTTATTGTTTACAACATTCATCTGACAGGGTAAATCATGTGCTATTATTATAGAGCAGGTTGTTATGGACGCAATGATATCAACTATGTCTACTTTCTATGTTTGTTTGTCTCAGTTTTAATAAAGCATTTTTGAAAAATAATTATGTTTTTGTGTCTCCATTTTCTGAACGCCCTATTTTTCTTATTTTTCTGCTGATCGTCTTGTGTAGGGGCTCGTTTTTTGCAGGAAGAGATTATGTTTTTTATTGGTACCATTTTTGGGTACATATGATTTTTTAATCATTCATTATTACACTTTTTTTAGTTATTTCTCCAGCGTTCACCTGAGGGGTTAGGTCATGTAATAATTTTAAAGAGCAGATCATTACGGACGTGGCAATACATAATATGTCTACTTTTTCTTATTTATTTAAGTTTTACACTATAATAGCATTTTTGAAACCGAAATAATGATGTTTTAGTGTCTCCAAAGTCTGAGAGCCATAGCTTTTTTGACTGATTCTCTTAGGTACCTGGGTAAGGTCTAATTTTTTTGTGGGATGAGGTGACGGTTTGATTGGTACTATTTTGGGGTCTATATGCCTTTTTGATCGCTTGGTGTTGAACAGACCCCAGGCAATCGTTCACATTATAGTACCTATCAGACAAGGGGGGCATATCCTAGCGATATGCCCCCATTGTCTGAGATGGGAATACAGTAGGTAGTGGGGTTTTAGATCCATATGGGAAGATTTTAATGTGAACCGTTTGCAGGACAGGCTGTATCTTCAATGTCTCATATGTTTTACTGTCTATAATATTCACTCATGCTCCATCACTTATAAATCCAATGTCTGTACTGCATATGCAGTACCCCAGAATAGAGTACTTGCAAATCTGTTTATGTTATTTATTGTTCCTCTGTATTGCAACCCGCATAGTTTTGTACAGGTAGGTCAGGGTTAACGATGACTGACTCTGCCCATGTAGAGAATAATATATACAGACAAGTGACAGTGGTGTAGTAATTGGACACTACACAAGACGTGTACTACTAGTCTATCTGGAAAAAGATTAAAAGAGTGCAGAAAAAAGAGTGCCACTCCCTATAATTCTTACAAGAAAATAAATATATTTGTCTTTCTTTTGATGAAAGTTGTTGGGAGACAACGGGTGTTAGTTTTCACTTTCTATATTTCTCTTTTTGAATAGGAGGAGAGAAGAGTACGTGGCCTTCACCTGAGACTTTAAACCCCCTTGGCCAGGATCGCATGTAGTATGATGAAGATTGATGGCAGCATACTTCTCTCCGGCTTCTGGTCACTTTCTTTATTCGGAACAATATGTGGCTCAACTCATTTCGGGATTTGTTGGGCATTACCCCCTTCCTCAGGATCAATGTTTACATACAGAATGCTTAATATAAAATAAACAGGTGGGACATGCATATTTATAGTGAATCTGTTGTCATCAATTCCAAAAATGGCGCGTGTTAGCGCCGGTCCTGGAAGTGGTGTCAACGAAAGTGAAGTCCAATGACCCATGTGGAAACCATCTTTCTATCTAGTTAGATGCGTTCCACTTTGCGCAGACGCCAGAAGTGACATCTAGGAAGTGAATTCTCCCTCCAGTGTATTGCGTTCCACTTCTGGAACGCATATGATAAGGAGATATGGGGGAGGTGGCTTGGGGTGTCTTTGTATAAGCTACCCCCATGTCTTTAGATAAATTTCCAGTCAAATTCAATTTGGAGCATAACAGAGCTCCTGTTATTTGATGTTCTAAGATCTCCATATTTTTCATTAAGAAATTAAAGATATTAAAATTATATAGTTTCTTAAAAATATAAGTATAAAGGGGAGGCATTAAAATATAAGCATGTCCGTAAATGGTATATAATAAAAATATCATCATCTCAATAAAAATGGTATATAGTGGAAATAAATAGCAATCAATAAAAGCGAATAGGTATACAATAAAAACAGCAGTGACTATTCAATTTACATTCATAAGACAGTAAGTAAATGAATAAACAAATAAATAAATAAGTAAATCAATTAATTAACTACTAGATCGGTTCAGAAGTTAGATAAATGGATGAATGGATCACTAAGGAGTTCGTTGGAAAAAATGGATCACTGGGAGAAAAAAAAGGAAAATATTGAAAAACCGATAATAAAAATCTGGAAAAAATGTAAAACTAAGTAACAAATACCTGGATGAAAACACTTTAGCTATAAAATATTAGGTTAGTGATAAATTAGCTAAAAAATTAGTTCCAAATCATGTTTTCAAATTCATAAGGGAAAGAAAAAATATATATATATATTTAATAATTTTAATAATTTATATTCTCCAATGATTAATTTAATCCAAATGGTGTTAGGGTATTTAGCTTGTATATCCAGTACATTTTCTTTCTACAAAGGGTCTGGTAAGATTGGGGAATTCATTCTAGGGTGGTTACTTTGAGTACATTGAGATTAACCTCGTAATGTATTGCAAAATGGCGGGATACACTATGGGTGCCAATCTTTCATCTGATATTAGATCTACGTTCATTCATGCGCTCACGTAGGGTATGGGTTGTGCGGCCGTCGTAATACAAGTTACAAGGGCATTGCAGTAAATAAATAACATTTGAAGTGTTACAATTCATATCATGTCGCAATAAAATCGGATCTTTCAATGTCGGTAGTTTTACTCATTTTGTGCTATTAGTGATAATGTCACAACATTTGCACCTCCTTACACCACACCTAAAGGAATCTATTCTACTCTGACTCTTTTTCTTGAAGAGGGACATCTGACTAGATCATTTTTAAATTTAGAGAAGGACGGAGCTAACATGTTTTTGAATGTTTGAGCTTTCCGGAAAGTTAGAATGGGGAATTTTGGAATGTTTTGCCCTATAATAGGGTCTTTCTGTAGGACAATCCAATGTTTTATTAGAATTTTTCTTATTTCCATGTGTTTTATATTGTAACATGTGATATGGCTATATTGTGAATGCTTGGAGTTGTCCTGTTTGCTTCCTTTGGTTTTCAGACTATCTTTCTGGTTTTCTGTAAGGATTCTTTTTTTAGACTCATTGATCAATTTCATCGGGTAACCTTTGTCTTTAAAACTTTTCCCGAGTGTATCAATCTGTTCTGTCATATTTCTGTCGTCTGAACAATTTCTTCTAATCCTGTTTATCTGACTATAGGGGATGTTATTTTTCTACCTATGATGGTGACAGCTTTTGAAATCGAGATAACTATTATGGTGTCGACATTTTAGAAGTGTGTTCTGGTGAAAATTTTATTGTTTATGATACTCAAATGTAGATCCAGAAAAATGGCTTATCTGGGTTGATGTTCCAGAGTCAGTGTTAGGTTCCAATCGTTCTCATTTATTCTTTTCATAAACGTTAGCAATTCGTCAACCTCTCCATCCCAAACTAATATAATATCATCAATGTATCTCTTATAAAATTTAATATTCGGGTGTGTTAAAAGGTTTTTATTTGTCCTCGAAAGCCCCCATAAATAAATTAGCATATGAGGGGACAAATTTGGTCCCCATCGCTGTCCCTTTCTCTTGTTGATAAATGGTATCTTGAAATAAAAAATAATTGGGATTCAGAATAAAATGGATTGATTTTAAAATAAAAGTCCTTTGTGTCTGGGGCATCTTAGGGTCTGTAAGTAGGACTTCTTCTATTGCTGTTAAACCTAAGGTGTGTGTTATATTACTGTATAATGAAGAGACGTCCAGTGTTGCCCATCGATAGCCTTCTTCCCATTGGAACGTCTCTAGGGTATTTATCAGTTGCGATGTGTCTCTAAGGTAAGAAGGTAGTTTCAGAACATATTTTTGTAAGATATTCTGAAAGATTAGAAGTCAGGGATCCAATGCAAGATATAATCTGATGCTAGCCCCAGCCTGCCAGCCTCGGAATTGATTCTCCATCGATGAACCCAACACCGGTGCCCAAACCGTCACCGGAGAAACCCCAGCACCAGCCACCAAGCGCGACACCAGCGCCAACAACCCCACCACCAACTCCCGCGCTAAAGCCCTAGTATTCTCTTCACTGGCTACACCCACACTAGTTCCCCCAACCCCCCTTGAACTTCCCTGAGCCGTACCTCTAACGCCCACTCAACAGGCCGTCCCTGTGAAGAACTTCCAACGGCCACTGTAACCTGAGGCGAGGATTCATCTTGGTTCAGCAACGCAGCAGGATCTGCAGGAACAGGACAGATGCCTGGCATCGCCGTGTCGTTCAACCATTCCTTGGCTTCCCACACTTCCTAGTTCCATTTACCTTACTCGATGGACCCGACTGCCGGAGACCCCCCCCCTGAGAACCTAAAGGAGCAGGGCCAGCAGCCGCATCCGCAGTAGGGTCCGACCTTCTCTTCACTGCATGCAGATCACCAGCACACAAATAGTGGACCTGGTGTAATGCTGACCCATCCATTCAGCCCTGTGCGTGCCTCTTAGTAGCATTGCACCTGACTGCTGATGGTTCCCTTTCCCGTCTATCCATACTTCCACCACTGTCACTCCAGCTCCTGCAGGCAGCTGCCAGCCCCCACCCATGAGCCGCAGTGCTGATACACTCTCCCTGCTCTGACTCCCCCTAGTAGAGGTGGTCTCCTGCACTCCGAGGGATGCGCACGCTGCCTGAGTGCAGCGGCCCCGCTACCAGGTAAGCCATGCCCTGAGCCTCGCTCCCTGCCCTGGATCTCGTGCAGGGAGGCCGCCGCTGTTTGCACTGCCTTCCCATGCTGACTATGGGAGCCGTGCGAGATGCACCCGCTCTCCTCTGCCGCTAGTCCCCGCCGCTATAGCATATTCCTCCTACTGCAGAGAGGGCAAGATGCTGTTCCCACCTCCCGCCACACCGGAGGGTCCCTACTGGGGCTTTGCATGCGGCACCGCACTCTGGAGGTGACCTCTGGGCTGCAGCGCTCCCGGGGAAGAGACTGCCGGGCCCGAGCCCACACAGCTGAATCCACCGGGGACCCTGCCATCCCTTGTAACGCCACCCTAAGGGACTGATGCAATTCTGCACCATGCTGCACAGCCGCGGCCCTCGCTGCTGCTATCAATTCTTCTAACTCTGCCATGTTGACAAACTTCAAACCCTACTACCCGGCAAGTGACTAACCCTGCCCCTCACTTGCTCAAATACTGCCTGCCAACATCCCCAGTCCCACCCTTCCATTGACCAATCTCTAACCTGCATCCATTATTTAAAATAATTAACCTTTTCAGGCCCCCCACTTCCCGCTAATTCAAGCCGCTTTCCTCTACGGCTGCTCCCCGCTCCACCGCTCTTTGCCCAGGAATTACAGAAATGTTTGCAATAACTTTATTGCCAGCAAGGGGTGTACCTGATGATTTATGGACCCTGGTACAAGAGTTCAGTTTGGACCTCCCTACCCTCAACACACCTTACACACCTCAACTTCAACCTCAACCTCAGCTTCATACCTCAACACACTTTGTAGGTTACAGCTTCATCCACAGTTCAGGCCACCCTGCAGGCTCCACGCTCTGCTGGCAGCTTACCTGTATCCCTGGCTGCTTCCACACCATACATTCTCACCACGTCTGGTCTGGAAGTGCCAATTTGCGCTTGCTGTAAGCCTGTGACGTGCCCTGTGGCCCTGCTCATCCATTCTAAGTAGCCTGTGCCGTCCACTGCATGTATGGGGTAGGGATGGAACTGGCAGGGAGCAACAACTCAATAGTGTGGTCATCATAAGTCTGTCAGTGCTTTGTGGCAAGGGGCAGGGGTATACCTATCCTTTCTGCTGCCTGAAGCAAAAATTGAAACAGCATCCCGCCATGCCAAATTCTCAGACTAACCCCTTCCCTTGAGCTCTACTGTTAAAGACATACTTGGAAAACATTAGATACAGTGCTACAAAACATACAGGGTAATACAGCACCTCTTACAACCAGTGGTGTCTCCTCTGATGTAGATGTTATCTTTCCTCATCTTCTCTATTCGGACTACATCATCAGGATGATTTCTTTCAGCTGTCTCTTATCTCTGCAGGGTGTGACAAACAAACATTTCAGTTTCCTACTTTTCCATCATCCTACCACCTTCTGAACACACCATCCCCTTACTCCCAATACTGTGTCTGCTGTAATCCCCAATACTATACTGAAGAAACAGTTCCCTTTAAAAGTCTAGTACCACACAGATAGTGCCTCCCTTAATAATTATTGTCACACAATGCCCTAAAAATAACTGTACCCAGCAAATAGAATCCTTGACATTAATAGTGTTGTAAACATATTATCCCCAAAAAATAATTGTGCTTAGCTGACACTGTGCCAGGGTGCCCCCCAAAGTAATAGTGCTCCCCAAAGTTCTGCCAATAATAATAGTTCTCTGCCAGAGTGCTGTTAGTGTTAACAGTGCACCCAATAGTAATAATGCTCCCAGTAGAGCCAGTGCCCCCATAGTGCTCCCCATAATGTGTGCCAGTATAACTATTCGCCTTATGTGTACCAGTACAAAATGTCCCTGTTTAGTGTCACCAGTAGAAACAATGCCCTTATAGTGCTCCTCCTCGCAACCCCCCCCCCCCCCAACAGTGGCCCAACAGCAGCCCAACAGCATGGTGCCAAATAAAAAATAATAAACTCAAATACTTACCACCATGCAGCTGTCAGAGTTGCGGTGCAGGCCTCTTCTGGCCTGTTTTCTGAGTTGTATGCTGCCCAGCTCATTGTGCCACCTGTACCGCCTCTGATAGGCTGCATGCAGTAGGCAGTAGGCAGAGGGAAAGGTGGGGCCAGGAGACAATGGTCCCATGCCCTGCTGCAGCATTCGACTGTATCATTGTCCTAAGGATGGTGATACAGTTGAATATAGAGAGATGAGTGGCCCAGCTGCTGTGCTCACCTATCTGTTGGCCTCCCTTGCTTAAGGGCCCAGTTGCAATTACAACCGCTGCGACCCCTATAGTTACACTACTGCTGCCAGCCTAAGGTCCCTTTACACAGAATGATACAGCAGAAGATTATCGGGAATGAAGCTTTCCTTCCTGAGTCCTGACAATTGCCTGCTTGCTGGTGGAAGAGACCGCTGCATTTCCATGCAGTGATCTCTTCCCCAGAGTGGGGTGGAGCAATCGCTAGTATCATCATTCATCCCCATACTGACTAGTTGTTTGCTGGCAGCACAAGCTGTTTATACAGCACAATCTGCTACAGGCAAATGATAATTTTTGTGACCGTACAAATGATCTATTACCTAATGAATGAGGGTTTCACTCGTTCAACTGGTAATCGGCGATACATTTACATAGCACAGATAATTACTAACCAGCATTTTTTTGAAAGCTTGTTAGCAATTATCTGCGGGATTCTCAGCCTATGTAAAGGGCTCTTTAGAGACAATTCTGTGAATGTCCTTGAGTGGACCAGCCAGAGCCGTGACTTGAACCTAATCCAACTCTCTGGAGAGAACTGAAAATGGCTGTCCAGTGACAATCCCCATCAAACCTGACAGAGCTTGAGAGGATCTGCAGATAATGGCAGAAAATCCACAAATATAGATGCGCAAACCTTGTGGCATTGTAGTTATGTCAATGTTATATTTTTTCCTTTTCAATAAATTAGTAAAAACTTCTGACATTCTGTTTTTACTTTGTCATTATGGAGTATTGAGTGCAGAATGATGGGGGTAACTTTTTTTTTTTAGTACAAGGCTGCAACATAAAAAAAAAAATGTGAAAAAGTGAAAGGGTCTGAAGACTTTCCAAATGCATTGTACTGTGGTCTATGAAGGTTCATCTGTGTCTGCACGGGAAATAAAGTGAAATAGGACATATTCTGATTGTAACCTGTTACTATATTTAGGAACCCCTTTACCTAAATAGAAGGGCTTTATGCCTATTATAGGTCAATCATTTCTGCTGGTCAGAATAACCCAATACAAAAAAAAAATCACAATTTTGTATTACTTTATTCAAGTGTTTTGAGAATTCTTAATCTTAAGGAAGATAGTGTCCATTGAAATTACATTTCAGATATTCTCCATAAGCCATCTTAAGAAATGGAGAACAAAAATCAACAGGGTGAGTAAACTTCATATTTACGATACTTTGGTCCATTTGATCACAGCTAGATTCCTGAAAACATACCGTATCCCAGTAAGTAACACCAAGCAAGGTTAACCAAGGACACGTTAAATAACCATTTCGGATCATATTGCATGTTCTGCAAGAGACTAGTTGGTAATATTTATTCTGTTTATAATTAATAGACAAGTTTGGCTGTAATGACCTTTAAACCAACTTTTCTGAAGAGCTTCTTGTTTATTGTATGACGCTTCCAAGGGTTGTAAATATGACCCCTGTATCTGGTATTAGGAGAAGCTTTTTCTGTGTGCAATATTGACTAAGGCTAGTTTCACAACAGTTTTAGTGTGATTCGGCAAATATGCCAAGAATCAGCTGGATTAAAACCACTGTGTGGTCCAGTCCACATTATAGATAAGGGGGCCAGATGGTACTCATGTGGTTTCCAGCCATGCTGCATCCAGAGAGACCTGGCAGGCTGTTCCCTGCCGGGACAGCCTGCAAGATCTCTGACTAACGCTAGTGTGAAACTAACCTAGGAAACGTTTACATGTATAAGAACATTCAAACATGGACTTTACATCACTAATTCTTAACTAGGGCTCAGTTTTCAGTAAGTGGGCTCATGATCAGATCATTTGGAAGATGAGCATATTGGGCACCTTTGATGATACCATTAGATTTCAATTGTTTGTCCCACAATGCATCAATGACACCAATGTGGCAGAAGCCCAACACTTGTCCATAGTTCCTAGTCAACTCCTTTTAAGTGAATACAGCTGAGCTGCATTCACTTCGACAGAATAGCAGTCAGAATGCAATCCAGTGGATTAGATGTGACCAGGCAGTCTGGGAACAAGGGTCAGGAGCAGGAGCAAGGAACAAAGTAAATAATAGTGGTACACATATCCAGGAAAAAAGAGTACTATAGATCTTAGATTAGATCCATAAGCCAGAGTCCCAAAAGTATAAAGGGACCTGGCATTTTCTTTGGGCAGATGTTGCAACCCAATGCCAACAAGTGGAGAGATGAGAAGTCCCTGCTTGATCCAGCAATGCCATGGATGAAGTCAGAAGCTATCACAGGAGTGGACGACACAATGTGGCCACTAGTGGGAACTCGATGTAGTAGCCAGACTAGGTAACACTGCATATCAAAACTGAGGTACAACATGGTTCCCAAAGTCTTCGATGATTGCCACTTTATGGCTCAATACAATCCAATTAATCCAACATCTCTGGAGAGAACTGAAAATGGCTGTCCAGTGACAATCCCCATAAAATCTGACAGAGCTTGAGAGGATCGGCAGAGAATGGCAGAAAATCCACAAATACAGATGCCCAAACCTTGTGGCATTGTAACCAAGAAGAAAGTGTCAATCCAAAGTGTTTACTGAGCTGATGTGGCCATATGTATGCACCCTAATAGTAAATGTATTTCTTTTGACTTTTCCATTTCTCTTGATTTTACCCCTTCTTTTGTAGCACATATGGGGCTTTGTCATGGTACAAACATGAAACCAATCTATTTAACCCTTTGAGGATGTGGCGATTTAACAGTTTTATTTTTCTGTTCACATAGACAAATGACCTTATTTTTTTGCCAGACAAGTTTCTAATGGCACCATTTAATATTGCAGACAATATAGTGGAAAGCTTGGAAAAAAAACAACAAATGGAGTAAAAACTGGAAAATAAAACTGCACCTACATTTTAGGAGTTTTGTTTTTATAGTGTTCCCTATGTGGTAAGACTGACCTGCTTCCTTTATTCTCTGGGTCAGTATGATTATGAAAATACCACATATATATATAGGGAGATTTATCAAATTGGTGTAAAGTAGAATCGGCATAGCAACCAATCAGATTCCACCTTTCATTTTCTAAAGGAAACTGATTGGTTGCTATGGGCAACTAAGCCAGATCTACTTTACACCAGTTTGATAAATTCCCCCTCCCCCTCTAGTTTTTATTTTGTTCAAATACAGGGAAAAATAAAAACCTTTTTTTCTTTGCATTGCCATCTTCTGAGCCCATAACTTTTTAATATTTCCATCTATGGAGCTGGGTGGGGCTCAATTTTTGCAGGGTGATCTGTAGTTTTCAGTGATGACATTTTGTGCATGACTTTTTGATCACTTTTAACTCAATTGTTTTTCGGCGGTGAAGCGGAGAAAAAGACTGCACATTGGCCATTTCGTTTTTTTTTGTTTCATTATATTCCAATGCAGTACTGCCACCTGGAGGGCTATATTGGAGTATGCCTGTGATAGACCTGGTTAGCCTTGTACAGGCTCCATCCTATCACCGCCAATGAACTGCTTTTTCGATGTATCTTTACTAAAGTCTCTCTCTCAGGGAGGATGAGAAGTTCTTTCCATGAAACCAACTTGTGTTCTGGTATCATTGTGAAAGTTATATGTGCGCACATACCGTATCTAGATACAGCAGCAGTTAACGAAAGTACAGACACAGTCACTTAGCTCAGGTCAGATGTTGGTAAGCTTTCTGTGTTGGAAAGTTCTTTGCAATGGTTCTCTACCTTTAATTATTATTTTTTAATGCAGTGAACAGATAAAAAAACCTATTACTCTATGGCTCCTAGTATGGATGGGATTCAGGCTGTATTCCTAAAGGCTGAGTTCACTGAATACACAGCTAATCACTAGGATCCTTTAGTAGCTCTAGGTGATATAGGAGTGTATTTTATGCCTATACAGAGGTATAGGAGGTCAGAGGTCAATAGGGCTCTGAAAACTCAAAGTGCATTAACACTGGGGACACTTGGAATGAGACGTCTGCTGGGGTCTGATACTATCATTGATTATTAAACAACATTCTAGGGCAGTGGCAGCATTATAGAAGTGTTTGAGGATCAAATCTAAGTGACTTCTTTACTTCTGTATGCTTTCTTAATTATTCTGCATCTATCGTATATATTGTATCTGCAGCTGTGAACGTGATTAGACCTCCAACAAAATAGCAGGAAAATTCTGCTGTACTCCCATAGAAGTTCAGTAGTAGAGGACTGAAATGTTTCATTGGTGAATAAAGGACACTACTATTGAACTTCCGCACTTTAACAGTGACTTCCACAGCGGCCTGCCCTCTTAACAGTAACATCCACAGCGCCCTCCCCTTTAACAGTGACCTCCACAGCGGATGCCCCTTTATTAGTTATCGCCACAGTACCCTGTCTCGTTAACAGTGATATCCACAATAACCCGCCCCCTTAACAGTGACCTCCACAGAGCTCCTTTCTCTTAAAATGTGACCTCCACAAAACATCTACAGTACCCCGCCCCTTTAACAGTGACTTCCACAGCGGCATTCCCCTTAACAGTAACATCCACAGCGCCCTCCCCTTTAACAGTGTCCTCCACAGCTGATGTCCCTTTATTAGTTATCTCCACATCACCCCGTCTCGTTAACAGTGATATCCACAATAACCTGCCCCCTTAACAGTGACCTCTATAGCACCCCGCCCCTTAACACTGACCTCCATAGCGGACCGTCCCCTTAACTGTGACCTCCACCATTCCCTGCCCCCTTAGAAGAGACCTCCACAGTGCCCTCCCCTTTAACAGTGACCTCTACAGCAATCTGCCCCTTAACATTGATTTCCATAACAGACTGTCCCCATAACTGTGACCTCCACAGAAGCCTGCCCCTAGGGTAGCCAGAGGTCCTATTTTAGGCAAGACAGTCCGGCTTTCAGACTCCCTGTCCTCTGTCCGGCGCAGGGCCTGGACGGACACAGGGATCTCCTTTTCAACAGCTCACTCTCAGACAGCAGCACTGTGCTGTCTGAGCGTGATCTGCAGGTAGAAAGTCACCCTCCCTCCCACCCCTGCAGCTGACAGAAGTTGATATATATATATAGACTTCGTCTTTTCTCCTTCTCCTAACAGTGGGCTCTTCCCCTCCCATATTCTTACGCTCACGTTTTCTCATGCTGATGCTCGCATTTTTACATAATCTCTAGAACAGAATATTCTAGGCTGAATAAAGTTTGAAGTCATTTTTGGGAGAACACATTTCCTGTGTCTCTGTGATCATTTTCCCTAGCTGCTCGACTTAACCCTTGGATTTGACCCCATCATCACATCGGTAGAGCAGAATTTGCTTAATATATATATTACTTTGCTGTTCTTGCTGTTTTTGAATAATCTAGTAAAGTTACTTTGAATTTATTGAATTACCGGTGTGGTCTGCATCCTTGTTTCTCATTATCCTTTGAACACTCTTAACCCTTAGAGGACCTTGAGATTTCCATTTTTGCATTTTCGTTTTTCACTCCCCGCCTTCCCATAGTCCTAACTTTTTTATTTTTCCGTTCACATGGCCTTATGAGTGCTTATTTTTTGCAGGACAATTTTTACTTCTAATGGCGTCATTTACTGTTGCATATCATGTAGTGGGAAGCAGAAAAAAATTCCAAACGGGGTTGAATTGGGAAAAAAAG
The DNA here is from genome assembly GCA_033119425.1 of Bufotes viridis. Lineage (NCBI taxonomy): Eukaryota > Metazoa > Chordata > Amphibia > Anura > Bufonidae > Bufotes > Bufotes viridis. Next base: position 87,301,811 of record CM065594.1, on the reverse strand, counting down.
CAATTCTGACAAAGGCCCAACCCCCCCACTGTACAATATGCACGCCAACACCCAGGATGGTAGATGCCAAAGAGATAAGGTAGAATGTTCAAAATATGTCTCAATTAGAGCTTAACTTCTGTGATTTGCATATTTATACCCCTAGTGAAAGGCAAAGAATACTCCAGAATATTGCTTAACAGGGGGTGTTGCGCTCATATGTGTAATTAGCAAGTGCGCTCGAATGTGACTTTGAAGCTGTATGTAAGTTATAAGATAAGTTTTAGAAGTGGTAGAAACAAAAGAGCAAGAATTAACCTGTCCAAACACAGTTTTTCACAATTATCATTCGACTAATATTTTGCAATTAGATATTTTGCAAGTAGTCCACTCCGTAGCTATCCAGGAACATTGTTTTCGCTAAACATTGACCTGAGATGAACTAATATAAGTACAAATTAGCAGGTTACCCACGTCCCGGGACTACAGGGGACCATGAAAACAGTTGCCCATATATTTTACTTTACAATTGTTAGATGTTGGGGGAGTGGTCATTCTAGAGATAGGTGCAGACCTGCGTCTATCAGAAATCTATCCCATGGCCATAAATAATTGATATGGGAAAACCTAGTTAACATCTGCTACATATCTGTGCTGAATTTTAGGAGCACTCATTGCACTATTTATCGAAGTATGATTTACACTACTACTACCTGAGCACTGATTTCAATACCTTAGCTCTGTATTTATCGGCACGATGCTTAGTACTTTTTATCTGGACTCTGTCTGTGGCTATCTAGACATTGTTTCCACTATTCATCTGTGTACTGAATAGATAAAATGCCATTTTAAGTGAGTACTACAGGGTACAATATAGTATATTTAGATCCTGAATGGCACCCTATTCATTCTTAACTGGCTGCTGCAGATTCTATATATTTTCAAAGGTCCATCTCCCAAACTTATTTTCATATGCAATAGGATGCACAGTCCTAGGGCTGCAGCTATTGACTATTTTTGCAATCGAGTGTTCTATTGATGAATCCATCGATTAATCGAGTACTCTAATAACAAAAAAATAATTAAAATAAAATTTTCTTTATAAAAACTCATCAGCCCCCCAGTACCATCAGCTTCCACCTCGTGCCATCAGGTTCCCCCCAGTACCATCAGCTCCTCCCCAGTACCATCAGCTCCCCCCCCCATTGCCATCAGCTTCCCCACTAGTGCCACCATCTCCCCCTCCTAGCCATCAACCTTTCCTGTAGGTGCTCCGGTCCGCAGCTCGTCCAACTTCTTACGTGCACTACGTCCTGACGATGTGTCAGGAGGACAGTACTGCCCGGAGTGGGCAGGCAGGTGACCACGGAGCGGTGAGTAATAGCAAGAGCTTCACTCGTGCTCCTTGGTCACATGACACAAATTAATTCTCGATGCAAAAAATTAGCATTGAGGATTTTTTTGTGTTAAGTTACTCGATTCAATCGAGTAATCGTTTCAGCCCTATCTGCTATACTTCTAGAAACCCATGCAATTCCCAGACTTCATACCAGCCCTATTGTTGTGATATTATTTCACTTTATAGAAAATGGTTCAGTGCTACATTTTCTCTTTACTAAAGAGAATGTTCATTTTCTAAAACCTTTCAGGAAATGACAATCAATAATATTGCAACCTTTGCACAATTCATTTTCACCTTCTTTATAGGAACAGCTCTTGCCAGTAACAAGCTCATAGTTTTCATTTTTCCCCCTTAAATAAAGTCTTAGTACATGTACATTTGACAGGTAATGAGAGAGCCACTAACATTTAGAGCATATGCAATACTTAAATCAAAAAATGAGATTACAAGAGCAAAACAACAGGAAACAAGCACCGCATAGGACACTATGTCTGCACTGGGTTCTCAAGAGCTTGGATGCTCACCTTGCTCAGTTGTGTCTTCAAAGAAAAGGAATTCTTGGTTTGTGCTGACTCCCAAAGAAAAAATCTCAAATGCAATGAGTGGAGAACGGAGAAGAGATTGGGGGGAGAGAGAAGAAACAAAGCTCTGCAGTTGGAGATATCTGAGCCAAGTTTCTGGGGATGATCCAGAGTCCCCCAATAGCTCCGTCAACGGTTTGAGTCTCCCCTCCCGAAAAACAGTGTATACTCTAGAGATAGTATCCTCCGGTAGAGAGAACAGTCGCCGTTATCTGATGGAGGAAGGAAGGAGAAGATTGCCCACCAAAGGCATTAGGGGGCCAGGAATAGAGATCAGCTTGTGTAGTGACAAAATAGAGTGACATTTACAACGCCTGCCCCTCCTCCACAAAAATCTTAAGGACAGCTTTCTTATTTTGAGGAGGAAGGATCGAGGTAGGTCTAGGGGCAGGGTTTGGAAAAGGTATAAAAACTTGGGGAGGGTGTCCATTTTTAGGACTTATTTAGATTTTTTTCTACGGTGGAGAGAAGAGGTAAATAATTGAGGGAAAACGCCTTGGAGGGGTCTGTTGGCAAGTGTATCCCTAAATATTTAATACACTTGTTCTGCCATCTGAAGGGAAAGATCTCCTTTTGAACATTGACTTGGAAGTTGGTTAGTCTACCATAAGCCTGAAACTCTTGCAAAATAGCCGGGGCACCTATTCTAGGGAACAGGAAGAATAAGAGCAAGTCATCTGCAAATAAAGACATTTTATGTTCTATACTACCTGACTATATACCTCTGATAGATGAGTTATGCCGGATGGCGTTAGCCAGAGGTTCCATCACTAGTATGTAAAGAATCGGGGAAAGGGGACACGCCTGTCGGGTCCCATTTCATATGAGAAACGGTCCGGACAGGGAGCCATGGACTCTAATTTGAGCCGAGGGGTTATTGTATAATGCCATTATCCACTCACTCATTCGGGTGTCCAAGCCCAGTCTACGTAAAGTGGCCTCTGGGAATCTCCAGTTGACCATATCAAATGCCTTTTCAGCGTCTACTGTCAGTAAGCAAAGGGGGAGCCGGAGAGCATGGCCTCATAAAAAAGGGATGTAATTTTTAAAGTATTATCCCCGGCTTCTCGTCCTGGGAAGAAGCTTACTTGTTCTAACAAATCAGATTAGGGATATGTGGTTGCAGTCTGAGGGCCAAAATTTTGGCAAAAATTTACGATCAACATTGATCAATGAGATCAGGGGCAGTAGTTGCGACAATAAGAAGGGTCTTTCCTGGGTTTGGGAATAACTGTGACATGGGCACCAAGGGACTTAGAGGGAAAGGGACATCCTTTGGAAATGGCATTAAAAGATAATAGAAGCAAAGGGGACAGGAGAGGTCTCAGGGATCTCTAGAATCTGGGGGTGAACCCGTCTGGACCTGGACTCTTACTTGCCTTAAGGGATTTAATGACTGCATTTAACTCCTTGGAGGAGATGTCACCATCCAGATTCACGGAGGCAGACCCTGGCAGCCTATGAGGTCCGAATTGAGCCAAATAAGCGTCTATGTCTGTCTTAGGGGGGTCCTGAGATCTCGGGGAGCTACCATCTATGGCATAAAGGTTGGAACAGTATTTCCTTATTTCCTCTAGTTTTTCCTTAGGAGAATGTAGTAATCCTCCACTTTGAGAGTTAATAGCTGCAGTAAGCGGGGATGAAAATCCCTAGCCATTATTTTCCGTATTTGTCACCGCATTCATAGTGTCCTTTGTAGATCTTGTCCTTGATACATAGTGATTTTTGATCCAGAATCGACAGAATCTGTTGTCGGAGGGAGAAAACCTCGGCACATAGTCTATCAGAAGGGGATCTTTTGTTGGTGGATTCCTTAATCCCTAGCTCTTGAAGGAGAGATTTCAGTTTAGCAGACCTCTCTTTTTTGAGCCTTGCCCTGTGGGATATGAAGACTCCCCTAATCACACACTTAAGCGCCTCCCACTTGATAGGGGCACTAGATGGATCAGAGGTATGTATGATGGTAAATTCCTTAATGGTGGTTTCCACTTCAGCCAAGCACAGGGGCTCCCTTAGAAGGTTGTCATTCAGTCACCACAGAAAAGGACATCGAGTCCTTCCAGTGTCTGAAAAGGAACCCAGAACTGGGGCATGGTAAGACCACAGAAAGGTGCCTATAGAGCACTGTGGGGAGGTGTCTAGGAGGGCCTGTGATACAAATAGATAATCCAATCTCCCCTATTATGAGATAGAGAATAAGTGTAGTCTTTGTCAGTCGGGTGGAGAAGCCTCCACAGGTCTACCAATTGCAAAGAGGCCAGGGTCCGTCTCAGGGATTGTAGAGAGGAGGATAGGGATACAGATGTCCTATCTGATGTGGAGTTAAGCACAGGGTCAAGGCAGAGATTAACGTTACCCCCAAAGATAATACTTGTGCCATCAGCAAAATGAGCTAGTGAGTGCAGGCAGTGGCGTAGCGTTGGTTGCCAGTACCCGTGGCGAACCAAGTATTAACTCCCATACAGGTAGACTGGCCAGATATCATAACTCAACTGTGGATGTGATTATACAAACAATATGTGAATTACACAAGCCAAAGTTGGCAATAATAGTAAATCCACAGTATGCTTCTACATGAGTATATTCACTTTACAGGATGTCCAAGTTTGAAACATCCACGCAGAGCGCCCATTTCTTGTTTAGTGGGGATAACTTTAATGTGGGCCTTGCAGTCCCAATCCTCCTCCGTTGCTCCGTGTTTACGACTGAGCCACTCCATGCTGAACCCGCAACCATTCAGGGGATGGTTGGGCACTCACCCCTGACTGCGCCGAGGCCGGTCTTGAGCTCTCCGCATTGGCAATGGATCCATCGGGGAGCTGACCTGCAGGTATGTGAACTGCACGGTCAGTGAGACTACAGCTTGGTTGTCTGCGCGGGAACCCGCTTGTGGGGAAGCTTGGGTCGGTGCCATCTTGGAAACTGCGTCTGAAGCAGGCAGGGGAGCAGAGGAGGAGAAAAACTTAGAAATTCGCAAAGTCACTTGCTCCACGTCAGCTCCAGGGGTGATGGCTCTCTTCCTGGGTACCATCTCTCAGTTTTGGGGCAGAATTGTTGCCTATAACTTAGTAAAACTCCAGGGGCAGCAGGAGCTCTAGGAAACTGCTCCTTACACCGCCATCAGCTAGCCAAACCCCCAGCCCCCTCCCTAAACAGTGCAATTTTTAAGCGTTTTTTTTTTTTTTTTTTTACTTTTGGTGCATGTGTTGCTTACTACAAAAGAAAAGCATGTCAAGAAAGAAATAGACAATACCAGCAAGTGCACCTATGTCCCAATAACAGACAATAATTTAGGAGAGGGAGGGGTCTATATGTTGCTTTGGGGTCCTATAAATTCTGTGTACAACCCTGCTTAGGAGGTGGGTGCTGGTATACATGGTAAACTTGTATCTGACTTTTAATAGATCAAAGTTGTTCACATACAGTATTGTGTAAATTTTTGGGGAAGTGTGGTAAAGGTACTGCAAACTAAGAAAGCTTTCAAAATAGAAGAATTCATTTTTTATTTTTATCAATTAACAAAATGCAAAATAAATGGACTAAAGATAAATCAAAATCAGAACAATATTTGGTGTAACCATTCTTTGCCTTCAAAACAGCATCAATTCTTTTAGCTACAGTTGCACAAAGGTTTAGAAGGAACTCTATAGGGAGGTTGTTCTAAACATCTTGGAGAAGTAACCACAGATCTTCTGTGGATGTAGGCTAGTTCAAGCCCTTCCGTCTCTTCATGTAATCTAAGACAGACTTCATGATGTTGTGATAAGGGCTCTGTTGGGACCACATTAGAGAGGAGTGAACCTGTTTGTAACAAACCGAGTTTGTAACAAACTGCAAAATTTCTTTTGGCATCTAAACCCAAAGCTTTTTAGGTAAAGGAAAGGGAAGGAAATCTGTCAACCAGTGAATGAGAAGTGAGGAGCTGAGGCTGGGTATGCCTGGCAGTACATTCTAGCTGCAATCACTGCCTTATAACTGCCTTATAACACAGCAGCAGCATTGCAGAACATCAAAAGCAGCAGTAGAGTAATAAGTTCAAAACTGTACAACATTTGTTTTACCATCCAGAGGATCGATATAGCATTTAAAATCTCAGTTAAAGCTAAACAGTTCATTTTAGAAAAATAGCATATTAGCATGTTTTACAATACACAGGGTAACATAGTAACATCGTACATAAGGCTGACAAAAGAAATCTGTCCATCCAGTTCGGCCTGTCATCCTGCTAGTTGATCCAGAGGAAGGCAAAAAAAAAACTGTGAGGTAGAAGCCAATTTTCCCCACTTAAGGGGAATAAAAAATTATTTTCTGACTCCAATCAGGCAATCAGAATAACTCCCTGGATCAACGACCCCTCTCTAGTAGCTATAGCCTGTAATATTATTACACTCCAGAAATACATCCAGGCCTCTCTTGAATTCCTTTATTGTACTCACCATCACCACCTCCTCAGGCAGAGAGTTCCATAGTCTCACTGCTCTTACCGTAAAGAATCCTCTTCTATGTTTGTGTAGAAACCTTCTTTCCTCCAGACGCAGAGGATGTCCCCTCGTCACAGTCACAGTCCTGGGGATAAATAGATGATGGGAGAGATCTCTGTACTGACCCCTGTCAGAAGATTATATCTCTGAGTGATAGCGTGAAATACTAAGCAGAAATCTGTTTCTGTGCATCTAAACACTGTTGAAATGTCTTTTTTTCGGTTGAAGTTTGGGAAAATAGCATACATGTGTCTTAACATACACAGGGTAGTGGATGATTATATCTTTGAGTGATAAAGTGAAATACTAGACAGAAATCCGTGTCAGTGTATCTCCACAGAGTAGAATTTTTTTGTTTTTGGGTTGAAGTTTGGGGAAATGGCATACATGTGTCTTAGAATAAACAGGCTAGTGGACAATTATATCTCTGAGTGATAACATGAAAACTGTGTTGGTGCATCCCTATCCACTTAATGTGTTGGTGTGGTGGTGGGGGGGTGGGTTGATATAATTGCATAGTAGAAACTATAAATTGGCATGGTATTAGAAGGCAGGAAGTGCTCCACCCCATATGTAGTGGTGCATCTATACTGGGGGAGGGGGCAGATCCTGCGCTTGTGGTCCGCTGCTAATGGCGATCCCCAGCAAAATGCAGTGGGGGATGCCTGCAGTAATTCCCCCTTTGGCTCCTGGTATTGCCCATACGACGCAGGTAGGTTAGAGTTAGGTCCCGAGTTACTTGAGGAGATACCTTGGCGCGGTGCTCGGGCTCCGATATGTCCTTAAACATGAGGATATATTGGCTAAATTCTCAATTTTAAACCAGTATGAGGGTTTAGTCAGACCGCAGAGTGCACCTGTTTTTGTAAATATTAATGTTTAATTGCATTATAGGTTTAAAATTTGTGTATTACAGTACACCATTTTTTCTGAATCTGCATATTTTAATTCCTACAAGACATTAGTTATTTATTAGTGGTGCCAATATTCCTTGATGTTTACAATATATACTGGAGAGTGAATCTGGATCGCACATCCTCAACACTATGCTTTTGATATAACGACTGTCTCAGCATAATTACGTGGCATATCCGCCCAATTTGTAATACATAGTATGCTGTGCAAAAGAGGCATTAGTATACAGTTTGATCAAAGAGCATAGGCCCACTTACCGCGACAAGGAAGCCTCTACAAGTGGGAAACTACTCTAACCTATAATGGCGCAGCCGTGCGCCGGCGACCACCGGCGCCCCAGCACCGCACCAGCAGCAGACGGCGGGACCCAGAAGCCACACAGCAACCCCACTGTGCAGCAAAGCCTCCTTGGCCCTGGGCCCCACCGCCCCACCAGCACAGCACTGAGGCAGCGATGGCAGACACGCAGTACTGCGCCATGTGAACGGGTGCAAAAAGCTCACCCAGTCACAACGCCCAGGAAATGCATCTGAGAGGTAGTAGGAGTTTATAAACCCCTTGCAGCTAAGGCTAATTAAAAACACCTAGTCCAAATGGGGAGGAGTGCTGACACCAGAGGGGGGAAAAAGAAAATAGATAATTACAATATATACTGGAGAGTGAATCTGGATCGCACATCCTCATCACTATGCTTTTGATATAACGAATGTCTCAGCATAATTACGTGGCATATCCGCCCAATTTGTAATACATAGTATGCTGTGCAAAAGAGGCATTAGTATACAGTTTGATCAAAGAGCATAGGCCCACTTACCGCGACAAGGAAGCCTCTACAACTCTAGACCTCACTTCCATGACTACTTGTTCTTCTTTATGCTGACGATAGTTTTTAGTGACTGTAAGTTTTGGGTCATGGTCCCACTGTAGGATAAATTTGGAACCAATCAGATGCCTCCTTGATAATATTGCAAGGGAAGTGCTGCCAACAAATGAAAAACATATAAAAACATAAAAGATAATATTGACCATCGTTCATCCCTATACTCACAATGAGTGCCACACAAGTTAAGATTGATATGCTACATTGTCGAATGTCTCTTGTCTAAGTGCAAAAATCTGCCGGTGTAAATGAACCCTTATCTTCCCCAGTTCAGCTCTTGCAAGGATCTTTTGTTTTTCTTATTGTATGTTCCAGAAATCCATAAAATCATAAAATAAATGAAAACTATTGATCGCATTGTCAACTACAATGGATTTTACATGGAGATGTTAAAGGTCAAGTTGAGTATAAAGTGAGGCTACAAGGATGCTGCTTTATATTCAGTCTTCATATATGGCTTACTTATACCGAGTCAGGCAGTCCTGTCGGATATGAAGTTAGCTAGGGGTGATTGATGCATTAGGGAATTTCAAAGCGTGTATTATTTCCAAAACAAAAATAGCAAAAAATGGGATCTTATAAATCAATCTATCTTTATTCCATGATTATAATAAAAACACACAATTAAAAAAGATTTAATCTGTGGTGGTACATAGAATACATAAGGCCAATAGCCAAAGAAGGGTACATACATGGACGTAAAAGGTTGAATAATAGATGTTAAATATTTGCTAAGTACACCTGGCAATATTGTATAAAGTTAGAAACATACTGTAAGTAGTAAAGTGCAAGTGCAAAGAGACTAAACAGATAAACATGAGCTAAACAAAAAATGCCAATAAAAGTGCCAGGTAGAAACAACATATAATGCAAGTCATAAGAATACTAACCGTGAAAACCCTGCACCCCGATGTGCGTTTCACTCAAATGATGAAGCTTTGAGCGAAACACGCATCGTGGGTGCAGGATTTTCCCTACCCGGAGATGGGTGCAGTGGAAATGTGGCTTTGTAGAATGAGACCAGAAGTGAACATATAATGTGCTGATGGATGGACATGTATTCATTTCATTACCATGTTTCACCCCGTTCTTCCCCTTCAACCCCTGGTGTCCAAATAAATAATACACACTCTCCATTTCATTCAGCTACCGAGGGTAGTCTAGGATCCCCTCTGTTTTTACTTAGCCCTCTAGGGTGTTGGACCTAATACAAAAATCATACTTATATTAGTTCCCTACCTCTCCGTCCCGCACTCTGGCTGCTTTCGGCAATATTCTGATCCAGTCTTGTTTACCTCCAGCTGGGCTACTGATGGGGTCATATGTTGCACTGCTGTGAGTTAGGGAAACAGCTCTCATTGTCTGAACACTATGTAAGTTAAAAGAGTTTTACCGTCAAATACAATAGGGGCATATCGCTAGGATATGCCCTCATTATCTTATAGGTGCGGGTATCACCTCTGGGACTCGCACCTACAACAAGAACAGAGCGGGGAAATAAATGGAGGTCACACTGCACATGCGCAGCCGCCCTCCATTCATTTCAATGGAGCCGCCGACAATAGCCGAGAGCTGGCTCGGCTATTTCCGTCTGCCACATAGAAATGAATGGGAACAGGGGGCCACGCATGCACGGTGCGCTCCCTTTCACTTCTATGGGAGCAGCGAGGAGCAGCGTTTGGTGGTGGACTGACCCTGGAAAACCCGGGGTCCTCCACCCGCAACTTCGCCATATACACACACACACTTAAGGCTGGGTTCACATCACGTTTTTCCCATTCGTTTAACGTTTACAAAAAAACGTATTCGGATGCCTCATACTGATGCCATGACAAAAAAAAAGTATCCATTTTTTTTACCAGATTGTGCAGGATACAAGAACGTGGAGTGCTGCATTTTTGTATCGTGTACGTCATAGTCCAGTAAAAACACATGTATGTTAAAGAATCAAATGCCACTGTATGACGCCTGCCTGCCCGTTTAAAAATTTGCTGTGGGGACCAGTCATTTATAGCTACGCCACTGGTTACCAGGGGCTCAGACCATGGGGACAGACTACAGTCGGTGTCAGCCCTGCAGCAATACACAGAATGGGCGCCTATCCTACAGCAGGGGTCATACTGTGCTGTACAGACAGTGTAGTGTGACGTCATTTTCACCTCCCCGGGTATATTACCCAGGAAAGCACAATTCTGCAAAAAGGACGTGTTCTATCCTTTGGTGGAACGGAAGTGTGGAATGGAACCCCACGGAAGCACTGCGTAGTGCTTACGTAGTGTTCCGTTCCGTGATTCCGTTTCGCACCCTTCCGCAACTCCGGATTTGCAGATCCATTGAAGTGAATGGGTCCGCATCCATGATGCGGAATGCACACGGAAGGGTGCCCATTTATTGCTGATCCGCATATGCGGTCCACAATACGGGAACGGCTGGCCCGTTTCACATGAACGATATGGGTTGGCTCCAGATGCGTTCAGGGTGCATTCAGTGAAACTCGCACCATTTTTCAAGCAAGTTCAGTCAGTTTTGTCTACGATTGCGTTCAGTTTTTTCTGCGCGGGTGCAATGCGTTTTTCATGCACGTGATAAAAAACTAAAAGTTTACAAACAATATCTCCTAGCAACCTGGTGGTGAGTGTGGTGACGTCGGCGCAGGTCCTGCTGAATGAGGGTAGAAGATTTCTATCTTCATTCAGCAGGACCTGCTCCGATGTCACCAAGCTCACCACGTTGTGGGCGCGGTGACGTCACCCAAGGTACTTTTCCTGCCAGGTCCTGGAAAAAGACGAGCCGGGCTGCGCGATCAAGTGGATGAGGTGAATAATTAAATATTTTATTATTTTTTAACCCCTCAAGCCACATGTTACTTAGCATTCTGTATTAAGAATGCTATTATTATCCCTTATAACCATGTTATAAGGGAAAATAATAAAGTTCGGGTCCCTATCATCTCCTAGTAACCATCCATGAAAATCGCATTGCATCCGCAATGCTTGCAGATGCAATGCGATTCTCACGCAGCCCTATTCACTTCTGTGGGGCCTGCGCTACGTGAAAAACGCAGAATATAGAGCATGCTGCGATTTTTACGCAACGCACAAGTGATGCGTGAAAATTACCGATCATGTACACAGACCCATTGAAGTGAATGGGTCAGTTCACATCACGCATTGCACCCGCGCTGAAAACTTGCCCGTGTCAAAGGGGCCTAAGACTTTGACAGGGCCCCCACAACAGTATGATAGAATGACACTACATGACAGATAGGGTGTGTGTGTATATAATATATATAATAGGAAGGATGGCGTGGCAGCCTGGTCTGGTCTAGATTGTGACTTACCAATGGAGCGAGGTTTACACAGGGTGGGGGCCCAGTCACCTCTAGTTACGCCCCTGCTGGTAATAGTAGTTTAGATCCTCTGTAAACAAGTGTTCCGACAGATGGCCTTTCTGTCCTTGATAATGGTGGGAATCTTGTAGCTTAGAATCTCTCCACCAAATGCAAACATGACTAAAACTTGATAAACGGCAGTTATCTTCCTTTGTCAATATTCTTTAGTTCAGTAGTCCAACAACCTCAAGGCGATCTCCCTTACGGCAGGCAAACACTCTGCTTCATTACAGGTACCCCAGAAGGGTAATCTACAGTGTAGGATCATATAGTCTTAATCCCGGACTCAATGGTTGAGGTAAATTGGTTCCCCTGGGCTAGGCCCAGGAGGAAAGAGACAAGCCTATCTCCTCTCTTTCCTCCTAACTTCTCCACTCAACTCTCAACTCTCCCTAACTTCCTGTAACAGCTGTATATAACTGGTGTAATTGAGACCTCTAGTGGTGAAAATGTGTAGTGCCTGTTACCAGCCTTAAATATGGATTTAGTAGCAAATACAAAGGAATAGTGGAATAGTGCAAAAATGACTTTATAATATAAATAACAATTTGGAGTGGACCATACACACATATGTGGGGCACTACAGAGGCAGAGAAGACCCGAGTCGGTAAGACTGATCGTGCACGCACCTCATCACAGTGTTGGCGCCTAGAATCCTAGACACTAAGACCAGGCCTGTAGTTAGTTAGATATGATTTCTGTTTGTGTCAGGCCACAAGTATTGCTGGCTGTTCATTGCAAGGAATCCACAATTTAAAGTGACATTTCACACTGGAGAACTGATAAACTTTCCCACAAACTCAAGCCAGGTTGACATTTTGCTCAGAAAGAATACTCAGGCATGTGCTACAAGACCAGTTATGGGAGAGGGAATACAGTAGAACATTGAAAGATTGTAAGTAGAGATGAGCAAATTTCTAAAAAATTCGATTCGGACGGTTCGCCAAATTTTCCAAAAGGATTTGATTTGATCCGAATTTATTCGAGGCGAATCGCGTTTAAAAAAGCTATTTCCTGGCTGCAGAGAGCCTGTATAGTGGTGTAGAACACTGTGCCTTGCAGTAACACACATAGGGAGTCTGCTGTGGTAGTGAAACAATACTGTGGGTCAGTATGACGCTCACATGACAGGCGTCGCTCTTAGAAACACTGCACACTTCACTTATTTGGGAAGTATGAACTCAGCCTTACAGGTCGATGTTAGCACCAGCTATAAAGAACCGTGCAGAGCTCAAGATCCTACTGTAGCGTGAAAGAGCGCACTCCAGTTGTCAACTGATTCCACATAAAAGAGTGGAGAGGGTGTCAGCAGTAAGTTTGTGTTGATGTCACTGATTATTTTGCCTTTCCTCTGATCCGTCAGAACAATAACCCCTCAAAAAACGGATCCTGTCTGTTGAGCATGCACCTTCAGTTAGTCAGCATTTGGTCAGTAATCCATTATTATTGCAAAAGCCCAAAAAAACAGGAGTGGATCCAAAGCAGAGATGACACCTGAATGGAATATTTGCATGTCTTCTGTGTTTTCTACCCACTACTGCTTTTAGCTACCAAATCATAAGCCAATTCTGATGGGACCATACAGGCCTTACAGCTGCTACACAGACAGGATCCGTTGTGTGTCCCATTTTATCTTCCTTCTGACAGATCAGAAGAAGTGTCAAATAAATGATGATTTCAACCAGGCAAAAAAGACAAAATAGTGGCTCAGTCATAGAGTGGGGAGGGTGGGAGAACAGCTTGAGAAGTCCACAGAGTAGCCCAATGACATAATGTTGAGGTAGCAGCAGTATGAGGCGACCACAGAGTGGCCCAGTGACTTAGTGGGCAGGTGGCAGCAGCATGAGGGGACCACAGAGTGGCCATTTACATAGTGTTGAGGTGGCAGCAGCATGAGGAAGCCACAGAGTGGCCCAGTGACATAAGGTTGAGGTAGCAGCAGCATGAGGAGGCCACAGACTGGCAAGGTGACATAGTGTGGAGGTGGCAGCAGCAGCATGAGGAGACCACAGAGTGGCCCAGTGACATAGTGTTGAGTTAACAGCAGCATGAGGAGGTCACAGAGTGGCCCAGTGACATAGTGTTGAGTTATTAGCAGCATGAGGAGGCCACAGAGTGGGCTAATACCTGGGACATTGGGGAGCACAACGGACACAGTATTGGGGGTAGCAGCAGGAGGACACTGTGGGGACACCAGGATGGGGAGGTTGATGGAAAAACTGAGAAATCTAACGTGTCTGTATTACAAACTCTGTAGAGACGAGATGCGACTGAAAGAATTTGTCATGGCGGTCTAACGGAAGAAAAGAGGAAAGAGAAGGTCTATATGACAGGAGATGACCCTGGATGTAAGAGGTAGGTGGTCAAGTTTTGAGGGGGAAGGGGGGGAGGCCAGAGAAAGGACCCTCCCCGGGTGCCAAACTCCCTAGGCACGCCACTGTGTACTACAACGGCTGTTTGGTACCTCAGTAAAAAGGGAGATTTATTCTGCTACATCTAGCCTGGTTGCTGACTCCTGTACTGTACGCTGGCCATTGCATTCTACACACCCTGCCTTGCCCCTAACATCTATCAGGCAAGAGCCCCAATATCAGGGTTTGCCCCGGAGAAAGAAAGAGTGTGCCCTCTTTCACTGCGTGGTCCTAGGGAGTAACCTTGTGAGGAAAGCCACTGTGATTGACTGTTACGGCCAGAGCCACTACCACTCCTATCCTCTGCTGCAGCTCCTCGCAGGCCTCTGCACTTTCACTTCTCCTCTAGGCTTAGAGGCATCATTTGCATTAATGTATAGGATATTTTCTTGAATTTCTTTCTAATTTTAGATTTAGCTCATGGGTCTAATTAAAGTACCAACCTTTATAGAGTCTTTATAGAGTCAAATCTTCGGAGACAGTCAAATGCAATCAACAAGAGATTTGCTAGTGATGTTCAATTTTATCTGAACACAACACCATCTGTTCCTGCACAGTCTCTTCCACTGCTGCATTCGGACACCAGCCCATTGGCATGAAAAGTCCTTTGCACGTTGATGTAATTGATCAGCTTTTACGGATCATCATACACATGTAACACAAATAAGCAGCTTATTAAGAGGCTGGATGACGCAAGGAGTGATTCAGCACAGCACAGGGCCAAATATGTGGATAGTTAAACTGTGTGAGGCAAAATGCAGCTATAGAGCAGTGTCAGGATCTCCAGCTATTGTGATTTCACAACTCTTAAAGTGCCCTGACAGCCTGCAGAGACTGGAGACCATCATGGTCATATTATAGTGTGCACCCAACTATTACATAATAAGGAGCAGGGACGTAGAGAGTGGGGGCAGATGGGGCACGTGCACAGGACGCAGAAGCTGGGGAGGGGGACGGGCACCCGTCCGGCAGTTCTTTACACTGCTGGGCAAGTTTGTTTACATAGTGAAGCAGGGAGCCGTCCGCTGGGTCCTCCACAAGGAGGAGAGATGATCTTTGCAGCCACTGTAAGAAAGGTTCTTGAGTGAGTACATCCCCTCCATTAGCTCAGAATGGACTGAGATTGCGAAATATTGTAGGTTAAAGGGGTTGTGCAGCACTAGTATACTGATGACCTGTCCTCAGCATAGGTTATCAATATCAGTTCAAACTGCCCGTGTTCTGTTATATTTCCCTACTCGTGAACTTTCCCTACCCTCGTCATTTCCGGTTCTGACGCAGCCGCACCGGAAGTGACGTTTGCGGGTGTGGAAGGAGGTGTGTCACGCCACTCGCTTACTAAGTGGCTGAGTAGGAGTCAGCACAGGCGAGCGCGGCTAACTGTGAACGCACCTAGGGTAGTGAAGTCTCACGGCCAATTGCGCATGCGAGGGTAGTGAAAACTTACATCCCAGTGCACACGCGCGGCTAACGCTTGCTGGATCATGTCTATCCTAGTGCCTAGGGTAGGGAAAAATCACGACCAGTTGCGCATGCGCCAAGGGTAATGAAAACTTACAGCCCAGTAAGTTTTCACTACCCTCGGGCGCATGCGCAATTGGCCGTGAGTTTTCCCTACCCTTGGCGCCTTCACAGTTTGCCGCGCTTGCCTGTGCTGACTTCTACTCAGCCACTCCATAAGCGAGCGTCGTGACACACCTCCTTCCACACCCGCAAACGTCACTTCCGGTGTGGCTGCGTCAGAACCGGAAATGACGAGGGTAGGGAAAGTTTACGGGTTGTGAAAAATAACGTAACACCGGCACTATCACCAATCAGCTGTTTGAAGAGGCTGCAATGCTTGTGCTTCCTCTTCACTGTTTAACTGCACACCATCTAACTTGTAGTGGCAGTGCAGTGTAGTTAAAGCTGCTTGTCCCATTCAAGTGAATCGGACGAGCAGTTGTAGTTACACTGCAACACGGGTACAATCTAGATGGAGTGCAGTGATAAGGACGCAGCACTTCCACAAGCACCGCGGCCTCTTGAAATTGCTGATCAGCAGGGGTGCCGGGAGTCAGACCCCCGCTGACATGATATTGATAGGGTATTCTGAGGACAGGTCATCAATATACTAGCGCTGCAAACCCCTTTTTTTGCAGCTTTTTACCAGGCGAGTTGTGGATTTAACACTGGTTATTTCACTTATAATATCCCTTATCAGAATTCAGTTCCATGCTCCGTGAAGGCACAGCGAAAAGATCACATCTGTATAGTCCCCTCAGAACTGGTTCAATTTCATGCTTGGTGAGGGAATTAACCCATGCTCCAGCCTCAGAGAAGCCTCAATCCTCCCATAGCAAGGTAGTCATGGGTAATTGAATGATATTTTAGTGTGTTATATGTGCACTGAGATACAGTAGGTAGTTAGATTGTGTAAGGCAGGTTGCAAATAAAGAGAAGTAATCTTTAACCTATGGCATTTCAGTTGATGCAAAATTACAACTCCCAGCATGCCGTATTTTTGCAACAATCGGAGATCCTGAAGTGGGAAACCTACTATGTTACGATTAATTGTACACATGTGTTTACCACATTCTCAGCATCTCCAGCTTTGTCTACTATAGAAGAGGAGAGAAGAATTCACAAAAATCTGGGTCACCATACAATCAATGATTGTACCAATATGAACGTTATCCACAGGACATAAGTATTTGAACAGTGGGGGTCTGGCGATTGATTTTTTTCCAGGAGAAAAAGCAGACCTAATCCGGAAATATAGTAAATCTTATTGCATAGCTAATACACCTCCACAGGTGTTCTCCGCACAAATTGGAGTTTGTTTATTTGTAAAAAGTAATTGGTTTTATTGTATATTTTTGTGATTGGAGGCTTTGACTATTTAAACCTACAGGACCAATACAGCACATGCTGAGAAAGGGGGTGTGACCCCTGAAACGTTGCAGACTGAGTCTTATAGGGTGAAAAATAGGGTAATATTTACTTTTGGGGCCCAGGACATATACTCTACAGCGGCACTGGTAGGCACACTAAATCCAGCACTGTGCTAGTAAGTGTAAGAACTTAGGAAGACCTGAGGCTGGTAAAGAACATCATGATGATAGCCACAGCTATAGAGTTCTTTACCTATGCAGCGACCATCTTGTCTGTAAACGGTTTAGGACCGAAAGAGGAGCACAACAGCAGCATGCAGTCATCCTGTGCTGAGGACTGAAGTGATCATGTAAGTCAGGACAGCATGTCCGGAAACAAAAGAAATGGTGTGAAGCGAGACATGAGAGGGAGGAGAGGGGGCTCAGTCAGAGGTAGGGGACACTGGCGGGTATGGACACATGAATAGTTCCTACTGGCCTGAAAGTGCTACTGGTGTAGTACCCCACACCTGGATGTACTACAAAGTGTTTATTGTTATAAATTGTATTTCACAGTTTGTTTCCTAGCCATTACTACCAACAAGGAAAGTATGGCAAAGGTTGGCAGAAACAGGGTTAACCACTTTGTTCCTCCCTTCTTGGTAGGAGTGGGTTGGTCCTGCTTCCTGCCAGGAAAGGGGAGTTCCCTTCCAGAGAGGAGAGGATGCAGCCTGCAGTGCACCTACAAAGGATTCTCCGGAGAAAACCATCACTAACTTGCTTTAAGTAAAGCTTTGAGAAGATAAAGACATCAGAGCGAACTGCTAAATTCATCCTCTACAGACACTGTTGTGAAGTGAGGGAATACAGCTAAGCCACCCAGTCAGAACTGCAGACTGAGTTTTGAGGTGTTGTCACTGGTGTAAGGGACCTATTAAGAGATTCTGCCTTTTTTTAAGATCTGACAAGCATTGCCATTCCCACGGTGGTGATCATACTTACCTGATCTCCGCAGCTGGGTTTCAGCTCCATTGCACCACCGCTGGCTCTGCAGGTTTCAGGTCTCCCTGCATCAATATCCATTTTGACACGGGGCATGTGACCACTGCAGCTAATGACTGGCTACAGCAGTGATGGGTCCTAAGCTGCATGGGATGAAGGGGTTGCACGGAAGATGCTGGAGGTGCTCCATTCAAAAACTTTTTAATAGGTCCCAGTAATTTCTAGTTACACCCCTGGTGCAGACAGCCTATCGCGCACCTTATATACCCACCAAGCCAGTTCACTTCTTTCATGAGCTATGTGCCGCTGATGTCAAAGGAGGAAGTGGTCATAATAATGTGATTCGACTGTGTAGATTCTAGATGTAACTAGACACACTGATGCCATCCTATAGGTGTGTTAGATGTATACCAGCAGAGGCATAACTTGAGGCTCCTGGGACCCAATGCAAAATATGTAAAAGGACCCTCAACTGCTAGTATAATACTGATGTATTTTTAGGAGATAAAGGGACCTTTGGCCTCCTCAGGCATCAGGGCCCAGACATGACTACTATCTGTGTACGTAGAGGCTCGGTAAATGTAGTGGTAAATGTGTACAGGAGTCTGCTGGGGGCACACAAGGTACAAAATTACAAGCCCCCCACGTTATAATCTGGCTCTGATGCTCTGCCAAGAAACGTTAAATGGAATATGAATTTGTTTTTGGTCACGAAGTACAAAATACATCAAGACTTCTCATTATTCCCAAGAAAGCTGTTGTCTTTGTTTCAAATTCCTAATAAAGTTGTACAGACAAGAAAGTCATCACACTTAATACTTTGCTGTCTTCAAATTGATTGTAAGTTAGAGGAACCCTATTCTGAGGCTATTTTCCAGTCATTGGACACATTGACCAAATTTCCAGTATTCATCTAGTAGTATTTGCCACTTTGGTTGCTTAGCTTGACTCATGATACTGTATGTGCAGGACCTTTGACCAAAAGCATGATGTGCCCTTTTCCAAGGATTGCCCTGGAATGGCTATTTATCTTGTAAGGTGATTAGTGCGTTAGCTTCATAACATAAATTCTCAAGGTGAAGTATTCTCTTGGCCAAGCTATCATTTTCCTAGACTAGAAAAGGCTGGGCCCTATAGCAAATTTTTGAAGCCTTCCCACCTCAAGCAACTTGCCCTGAACCCCCACTCCCGAGGCTAGTCAAGACTACCTATGCTCCCCATACACCTTCACCTACTCAGTATTTATGCCCCCTTAGTGCCCCCCACACAGTAGTTATTCCCACTTACTGCTCGCACACAGTAGTTATGCTCCCTTAGTTCCCCTTCACAGTACCCCCACACAGTAATGCTCCCCTTTAGTGTCCCCATACAGTAATGCTCCCCCTTAGTGCCCCTTTCACAGTAGTTTTGACCCCTTAGTGCCACACACAATAATGATCTCCCTTTCTGCCGACTGCACAGTACCTTGTCCCCTTAACGTCCACACATAGAAGTGTTCCCGCTTAGTGCTGCCTTACATTAGTGAAGCCACTGTGGTGTTAATAAAATAAAAAACAGCAATTCTCAGCTAGCGCCGTTTCCCCGATTAACAAAGCACAAACGGCTCTCCTCAGCAGGCGTAATGAAGTCATGTCTTCACACTTGCTGGCTTGAGGTCAGGCTGGGGAATGATCCTCGGAATGGGCGCTCTTCTACTCAGCCCAGCAGGCGCTATGTAATTGCATCGAGCCTGCTGAGGAGAGCACAGCCAGGGAATGATTCCCAGGCCATAAGGGATGACAGGCATCAATTACTGCCCTGGTTCCCCTGCAATTTTCTTTTTGGAGGATTTCTTCAGTGAATCCAGACAATGTTCTTTGTGCTTCTAATTCAGTCTACAAGACATGAAAATATATTCTCCGGGATCATGTGGATGTTCTGGTGACCTAAAAAGGACTCACATGTGAAGATTCACAGTGACCACAAGTCTTGGCAGCAGGTTCAAGAGAGTGAATACAGTAAGTACATGAAATGCCAGCAGCGCTAACCTGGGGCACAATGGAAAAATGCCCTGCTCTGTTCCATAGAGAAACATTTATGGGCAGAGCAGGCCATTCCTGAAAATGTTCTCTGCACCCTGGGCAGGAATAACTCCAGATTTGTCATGAGTCCAAAACTTTATTAATACAATACACGCAGACGTTATATCCACACCTCAGCAGGGGTCTGTGAGCACGTTCAGACGGATTAAGAAGTTGAGCTGCTCTTACTTTCTATTGTCTTTGCAATCTCACAGCTGTACAAGGAAGGGAATTGTTCAGTTTTATTTTATGAATTTAAACACTGGATATTCTTGATTTTTAGACAGGATATTGACATGAAGTTTTAACCTGCGTCTTTATCACACCAACTTGTCTAATCTATATTCTACTGTCAACCTGTTATAGATTCACGGAGGCCCTGTGGCTAGATTATATACCTCTGAACATATCCTTACCTAAACTTTTGAAACACATAATAAAACCATCACATTATAAATTGATGACCAAATGTCAGCCACCAAGTGAACATGTAAATCTTAGGTAGCATTTATTATAAATCTATGCCACTATGCCAACTTTTCCACTTTTACGATAATTGGGTAAGAGGTGGGCTGCAGGTGGGTCTTCCATGGCACACCTTACAACTCCAATCTACTCCATCTTGCCCAGGATAGGGGACCAGAGGAGAAGACATGGTGGTAGTTGTTACTCAGATGCTCCCTTTGGTCATCCAGTGATGGGAAGGGCACACCTTTTCTTCCCTTTGGCAGACACCCTGACTATAAAAACTCAAAGGAATGGAAAGAGCCCTAACAAAAGCCCCCATTTACACAGGCCAAATAAACAGGCAATTATCAGGAATGAACCATGCAGTTTGTTCCCAAAAAATGTCCTGCTCTTACAGTTTATATAGGATGATCTGCTGCCCAGAAACAAAGATTCTGGGTTCTGCATCAGAAATGCTTTCACCCCATGATTGGCAACACCTTTACATGGGCCGATTATCAGGAACCAGCATAATTGAAGATGTTCTGAATATTTAACCCTTTAAGGACCGGAGTTTTTTTTACTTTTTGAGTTTTTGTTTTGCGCTCCCTGCCTTCCCAGAACCATAACTTTTTTATTTTTCGGTTCACATAGCCATATGAGGGCTTGTTTTTTGCGGGACAAGTTGTACTTTCCAACGCCACCATTTAATATTGCATATGATGTAGTGGGAAGCGGTAAAAAAATTCCAAATGGGGTGAAATTGCAAAAAAAAAGCAATTCCACCACAGTTTTGCGGCTTTTTTAATTCCGACGTTCGATGCGCGATAAAACTAACCGGTTAATTTTACTCTACAGATCAGTAAGAATCCGGCGATACCCTATATGTATAGGTTTTCTTGCGTTTTGATAGTGAAACAAAAATTCAAAAGTGGGTATAACTTTTTTGTAATTATATGTACAGAGCTGTATGGGGGCTCATTTTATGCGTCATAATCTTATATTTTTATTTATACCATTTTGGGGTGTGTATTACTTTTTGATCACCTTTAATGTAATTTTTTGTGGAAAATGAAGCGACCAAAAATGGCAAATCCGCCATTTGGACACTTTTTTCCGTTTTGCTGTTTGACATATGGGGAATATTTTTTTATATTTTTATACTATGGGCGTTTTCGCACATTGCGACACCCATGATGTGTATTTTTTAAACTTTTTAATTTTTATTTTATTTTAGCAAATGGGGGGTGATTTGAACTTTTATGTTTTTTTTATTTATTTATTTTTTAAACTTTTCTTTTTTACACTTTTATATAGTTCCCATAGGGAACTACAACTTACAATCATCTGATTGCGATTTTCATACATTCCAATGTATATGAGCCGAAGTTCGCTCCATACAGTATTAGACCGAAGTTTTATGCGAATCAACTTTGGATGTTTTATCCGAAGTCGAATCACTCATCCCTAAGACTTACGAATGCTCGTTCCCGATATTTGGCCGAGTTAACACTGTGGACGAGTTAACACTTATTCATCAATCGTGCTGCCAATCATGAATACAACTGAATGAGGGAGGAACAAATCATTCTGTCCTCATTCAGTTTGCATTACCCTGTGTAATATAGCCTTAACTTTTCACACCACTTTGTATAAATCAATGATATAGGCGAGCAAAAGAAACTTTGTAATATGTATTATCAATCAAAAATATCAAGATCTCATGTTATCAGATACTTACCCCCCCCCCTTGTGAATCTCTATTCACTTTAAAATGTGATCTAAAACCATCCAAGGTGGGAAGTACTAGATTACACGTCAATACAGGTCTATGTAAATCTGACGTGTCACTTTATGCGGTAATATCTTTGGAAAGCTTTTACTTATCTAAGCGATTCTGAGACATTGTACATAATGTGAGTGATAAATTTGACTCTACATGGGTTACCTTTATTTATAAAAAAAAAATACTGTCAATTTGGAAAATCTAAATTTGAATATCTCTGCTTTTAAGACAGATAGTGACAACTCATACAATTGTTACTAATTAACATTCACTATATGTCTACTTTATGTGGGCATCGTTTTGTAAGTGTCATTTTATTTTTTTAGGATGTGAAAAAAATTTGAAATTTAGAAGCAATTTTTAAAATGTTCAAGTACGACTCGAGGAGAAACAACCTAACACTGAGCTATAGCTCCTGATTTCAACTTCAAATGACATGATCTCTATTATGCACATTTATACCACCTATATCATTTTACAAATCACATTTAATTGATAGGATGCTGATAATTTCCTGTGATAGGATCCCGTTGTTTACAGTGTTATATTTTAAATCTGGAAAACTGTAATTTTATACTACTTGATTCTGGGGTCTGCGTACCTCACTAATCTGATTACGATTATGATCATACCTACTACTTTTCATGTTTGTAATGTGTGGGGCATATAGCCCAATTATATGTTGTCCTTTATACTAAGAAAATTGAATAAAGAGATTTATTAAAAAAAAAAAAAATGTTCAAGTACATTTTTAAAACTGTCTTTTTGTAAGGATCAATTCAGATATAAAGTCACTTTAAGAGGCTTACATAATAGAAACAATCAATAAAAGACACCATTATATGCACTACACCCCTCAAATTATTTAAAACTGACTTTACAAAAGTTGTTAACCCTTTAGATGTTTCACAAGAATTAGGCATTCCACAAGAAAGGAAAATGTAGGTGAAGTTTTAAAATGTCCCTTTTTTGCAGATTTTCAATTTTAACCCATTTTTCCCAGCAAAAGAAACCTTAATATTTATTACACTGATTCTGCAGTTTAAAGAAAAACACCATGTGTGATTAAAAACTGCTGTATGGGCACACCACAGGGCTCAGAAGGGAATGCAGTTTTTGCTTGAATGGTTTTTGGGCGCCATGTCACATTCAAAGAGACCCTGAAGTACTCTGACAGTGGAAACTACCAAAAAGTTACATCATTTTGGAAACTACACCCCTCAAGGAATTTATCGAGGGCTGTAGTGAGTGCTTTGACCCCACAGGTATTTCATAGAGTTTAGAAACACTTGGCAGTGAAAATGAAAAATTTCATTTCTTCCATTAAAATGTTGCATAAGCTCCAGATTTTTTTATTTTCACAAGGAGAAACAGAAGAAAAAGAACCCCAAAATTTGCCTCCCATTTTCTTCTGAATACAACAACAACACCCCATATGTGTTTGTAAACAGTAGTTTGGGAACACTGCAGGGTTCAGAAGAGATAGGATAAGTCATCAATATGAAAACCTGGCAGTTGCTGCCAAGGCTGATAAGATGGAGTGCATCTAAAAGGGCATAGCTGCAAATGACAAGAACATAGTTGTATCAATTTACAAATTACTAGTTAGAATGCACATGGGCCCACTGGCAAAGAATGTAAAAAAGTTCCACTTTTTCTCATAAACCTGCTTGTGTAAAAATTTGAGGATTTCATTCCCCACTTGCCACTTTTATAAAAAGATGTACAGGTAGCCCAGCACATTTGTTACAGTTTATGCAAAAAAACTGGCATACATTTTACCTAAAATCTTTGCCTGGCTGGCATGGACTTCGGCCCGGGGAGGGGATAGCTAATAACTGTGTCTAAATATATCAAAGGTCAATATAGAAATCTCTCCCATGATCTATTTATACCCAGGACTAGGCAGGGAACATCCTCTACATCTAGAGGGAAGAAGGTTTCTACACCAACACAGAAGAGAATTCTTTACTGTAGGAGTAATGAAACTATGGAACTCTCTTATAGAAGAGGTTGTGACAGTGAATTCACTAAAACAGTTCTAAAGGGTCTGGATGTCATCACTGTGATCATATTCCAAATGTCCATTGATCTGGGACTTGTGAGACTGGTATTTTCTCGAAAGCCACATTTCTTTAAAAGAAAATAGAATTATGAATGGACTTTGTAAAGGTAGGTTTTCACTGATTTTTTTAGGAGAATTTAAGGCAGATTTTCCTGCAAGTTTATTAACCGAAGCTAGAAGTGTATTTGAAAAAAAATTGAAAACATAAAGGACTTATACTTCTCCTTCCTGCTGGATCCATATCTAGGTTTGCTGAAAAACCCAAAGGGAAATCTACCTCAAATCTTCCTCCAAAAACCTCTGTGTGAACCTACCCATATAATGGTCTTTGTAAAACTCATTAATTATTAGTTCATCAAAGAGTTTTAAGAGAAACCTGAAAATTCCAAATAAAGATGAATGCAGCATATGGAACCCACAGCTCCTGAAGCAACTCAAAACAAAAAATGAGGTACCTCCATCTCTCTCATATGTCTGATATAATATCCAAAAAAAGAGCGAACCTGGATCACACATCCTCATGCTATGCTTTGATCTAATAACTGTTTCTCAGCATAAATAACATCGCTTCTCAGCGCCATAAATAGTATAGAGGCCCATATGTTGTATGCTATACATGAGGCATTAGTACATTTTGATCAAAAAGCATAAGCCCACTCACCACGACAAGCCTCCTCGATTGGGAACCTATTCCAAATTTGGCACAGCACTGTGCAGCAACCACCGCGCCAAATTTAGAGTAGGTTCCCACTCGAGGCGGCAACCTTGTCGTGGTGAGTGGGCTTATGCTTTTTGATCAAAATGTAGAGTTCGGTACCAAGGTTTTTTACAGTAATAATTCACGAAGTTATTACACAAAGTCTCGCGAGACTTCGCGAAGTAATAACTTCGGCTCATCGGAGCCAATACATCTCCTGCTCCGTACAGTATTACAATGAAGTTTTATGTGAATCGACTTCAGACGAAGCATCCAAAGTCGATTCGCTCATCCCTACTTTATACTATAAAGGCACCATGCACTTTGTATGCAGGAACTTGTACCGCATAGTGCTAATAAATTTTGCTGTTGAAGACAAAACCTGAGGGCTATTAGGCTATTTGACAAATCAGAGAAAAAAAGATACAAAACATCCTGCACGATATGATAGTAAATATGCGGATGTGCATGGAACATCTACAAAGTCACAGAAAATAATGCACTATAGGTTTAGATGCAAGCATAACGTATGGACTACGCTCTCACTCTAATTATAAAATCTGAGACTCTTACGCTGGGTTGACACTTGAGCGTACTTGATACGCGCGTTTTACGTGCGTTTTTGTCGCGCGTATTACAGCGTGTTTTTTTAAATAGGGAACACGCGTCGTACACGCGTTCGTGTGATTGACCACGCTTGTGTCAATCACAATACGCACGACAATACGCTCCAAAGAAGCTCCTGTACTTCTTTGGGCGTAGGGCATTTTACAGCGTGTTCGTACGCGCTGTAAAACGCTCAGGTGAGAACCATGCCCATAGGGAAACATGGGTTTTTGCCTGTTGAGCGTTTTACAGTGCGTAGGAACGCGCTGTAAAACGCTCAGGTGTGAACCCAGGGTTAGCCAATACATTTTGATCAAAACACATCTGTGCCCACCTATCCAGCGCCAAGCAGGTCTCAGTTCAGGCAGGTTCTATGCTAAACCTACCTATACTGTTATGCATTTATGTTCAGGAGCGCAGACCCTGCACATATAGTGTGTTGAACCTACAGTAGTTACCTCTATGTGCATTAGCAACCAATGAGAGGAGGAGCACACACACCAATATGTACCACCTTAACCCCTTTGGGACACATGACGTACCGGTACGGCATGTTTCCCGAGTCCTTAAGGACACATGACGTACCGGTACGTCATGAGTTGTTCCGATCACTGCTGCTCAGCTGGCAGTGATCGGAACAAGGTACCTGCTGAAATCATTCAGCAGGTACCTTGTTACAATGCCCAGGGGGTCCTGTGACCTCATATGGCGATCGCTGCAAACCGCAGGTCAATTCAGACCTGCGGTTTGCAGCGCTTATGAGTCTCTGATCCCGCGGTCTATGACCGCGGGGATCAGAGAGTTAATGCCCCCAAATAGTTTTTTAACCTCCCTGCAGCCCCCAATCATACTGTGGCTGCGGGGTGCAGGGGGTGGTTGCGGGCGGCGGGAGGCGGGCGGGAGGCGGGCGGTGCGGCGGGCGGATCGCGATTGCGATCCCCGCCCGCCTCCCTGTAATCTATCCCTGGTGTCTAGTGGATTTATCAGAGTGTCAGCACATTGCTGACACTCTGATAGAAACGGCTGGCATCTGTGCTGCAGATGCCAGCCGCTTAACCTCTTCGTACCGCGGTCCGCACGGACCGCGGTATGGAAGGGTTAACAGGGAGGGAGCGCTCCTCCTCTTCCCATCGGGGGCTGCTGTGCCTTGCAGCCCCCCAACAGGATGGGATCGAAGAGGGAGGGTGCTTCACTCCTCTCTATCCATCACCCCTGCCCAGTTATGGCAGGGGTGATGGTTGCCATGGAGACAGGACGCTTTCAGAAGCGTCCTGCTCTCCATGGTGCTGAAAGTCTGAATAGACCTGCTAAAGGTCTATTCAGACTTTCTAAAGTACAAAATACAGTACAGTGCACTATATAGTGTACTGTACTGTATTATACAGACACCAGATCCACTGGATCTTTCAGAACCAAGTGGGTCTGGGTCAAAAAAATGTAAAAAGTGAAAAAAAGTAAAAATGAAAA
Source organism: Bufotes viridis (assembly GCA_033119425.1). Classification (NCBI taxonomy): domain Eukaryota; kingdom Metazoa; phylum Chordata; class Amphibia; order Anura; family Bufonidae; genus Bufotes; species Bufotes viridis. The sequence goes on along the minus strand of CM065594.1, from coordinate 87,274,789 downwards.
ACACATAACACTGAATAAAAACTAAAAAAATAAAATACACTACACATATTAGGTATCGCGCGTCCGTAAAAACCTGCTCTATAAAAATATCACATGACTGAACTCCTCAGATGAACGCCATAAAAAACCCCAAAAAATGGTGTAAATAAACCATTTTTGGCACATTACATCACTAAAAGTGTAATACAAAGCGATCAAAAAGGCGTTTGCCTCCCAAAATAGTACCAATCAAACCGCCATCTCATCCCGCAAAAACGAGCCCCTACCTAAAAACAATTGGCCAAAAATAAAAAACTATGCCTCTCAGACTAAAACATGATTTTTTTGTTTCAAAAATGCTTTTAGTGTTAAATGTAAAAAAAATTAAAAAGTAGACATATTTGGTATCTACACGTCCGTAAGAATCTGCTCTATAAAAATATCCAATGAGGTTCTATGCTAAACCTACCTATACTGTTATGCATTTATGTTCAGGAGCGCAGACCCTGCACATATAGTGTGTTGAACCTACAGTAGTTACCTCTATGTGCATTAGCAACCAATGAGAGGAGGAGCACACACACCAATATGTACCACCTTAACCCTTTGGGACACATGACGCACCGGTACGGCATGTTTCCCGAGTCCTATGACACATGACGCATCGGGTACGTCATGAGTTGTTCCGATCACTGCTGCTCAGCTGGCAGTGATCGAACAAGGTACCTGCTGAAATCATTCAGCAGGTACCTTGTTACAATGCCCAGGGGGTCCTGTGACCCCCATATGGCGATCGCTGCAAACCGCAGGTCAATTCAGACCTGCGGTTTGCAGCGCTTATGATCTTGATCCTCGCGGTCCATGACCGCGGGGATCAGAGAGTTAATGCCCCCAAATAGTTTTTAACTCCCTGCAGCCCCCAATCATACTGTGGCTGCGGGGGTGCAGGGGGTGGTTGCGGGCGGCGGAGGCGGGCGGGAGGCGGGCGGTGGGCGGGCGGGATCGCGATTGCGATCCCCGCCCGCCTCCCTGTAATCTATCCCTGGTGTCTAGTGGTTCTATCAGAGTGTCAGCACATTGCTGACACTCTGATAGGAAACGGCTGGCATCTGTGCTGCAGATGCCAGCCGCTTAACCTCTTCTGCACCGCGGTCCGCACGGACCGCGGTATGGAAGGGTTAACAGGAGGGAGCGCCCTCCCTCTTCCCATCGGGGGCTGCTGTGCCTTGCAGCCCCCAACAGGATGGGATCGAAGAGGGAGGGTGCTTCACTCCTCCCTATCCATCACCCCCTGCCCAGTTATGGCAGGGGTGATGGTTGCCATGGAGACAGGACGCTTCAGAAGCGCCCTGCTCTCCATGGTGCTGAAAGTCTGAATAGACCTGCTAAAGGTCTATTCAGACTTTCTAGTAGTAAAAATACAGTACAGTGCACTATATAGTGTACTGTACTGTATTATACAGACACCAGATCCACTGGATCTTTCAGAACCAAGTGGGTCTGGGTCAAAAAAATGTAAAAAGTGAAAAAAAGTAAAAATGAAAAACACATAACACTGAATAAAAACTAAAAAAATAAAATACACTACACATATTAGGTATCGCCGCGTCCGTAAAAACCTGCTCTATAAAAATATCACATGACTGAACTCCTCAGATGAACGCCATAAAAAAACCCCAAAAATGGTGTAAATAAACCATTTTTTGGCACATTACATCACTAAAAGTGTAATACAAAGCGATCAAAAAGGCGTTTGCCTCCCAAAATAGTACCAATCAAACCGCCATCTCATCCCGCAAAAACGAGCCCCTACCTAAAACAATTGGCCAAAAATAAAAACTATGCCTCTCAGACTAAAACATGATTTTTTTGTTTCAAAAATGCTTTTAGTGTTAAATGTAAAAAAAATTAAAAGTAGACATATTTGGTATCTACACGTCCGTAAGAATCTGCTCTATAAAAATATCCAATGACCTAACCCCTCAAGTAAACACTGTAAAAAAATAATAAAAACTTTGTCAAAAAGCCATTTTTTTGCCACCTTACATCACAAAAAGTGTAATAGCAAGCGATCAAAAAGTCATATGACCCCCAAATAGTGCCAATCTATCCGTCACCTCCTCCCGCAAAAATGATACCCAACCTGAGACAATCGCCTAAAAACTGAAAAATATATGGCTCTCAGACTATGGAGATACTAAAACATGTTTTTTTTCATTCAAAAGGATATTATTGTGTAAAACCAAAATAAATAAAAAAAGGTATACATATTATGTATCGTCGCGGTCCGTAAGGACCTGCTCTATAAAAATATAACATGACCTAACCCCTCAGATGAACGCCGTAAACATAAAAATAAAAACGTTGTCAAACAAGCCATTTTTTTGTCACCTTACATCACAAAAAGTGTAATAGTAAGCGATCAAAAGTCATATGCACCCCAAGATGGTGCCAATCAAACCGCCATCTCATCCCGCAAAAATGAGCCCCTACATAGGACAATCGCCCAAAAAAAAAATATATATGGCTCTCAAACTATGGAGACACTAAAACATGATTTTTTTTTGTTTTAAAAATTATATTATTGTGTAAAACTTATATAAATAAATAAAAAGTATACATATTATGTATCGCCGCGTCCGTCACAACCTGATCTATATAAATAACACATGACCTAACCCCTCAGCTGAACACAGCAAAAAAAAAAAAAAATACGGTGTCAAGAGCCATTTTTGTCACCTTACATCACAAAAAGTGTCATAGCAAGCGACCAAAATGTCATATGCACCCCAAGATGGTGCCAATCAAACCGCCATCTCATCCCGCAAAAATGAGCCCCTACATAACACATTCGCCCAAAAAATAAAATAAAACTATGGCTTTCAGAATGTGGAGACACTAAAAAATTATTTTCAAAAAGGCTTTATTATGTAAAACTGAAACAAAAACCCCAAAAAGTAGTCATATTTGGTATTGTCGCGTCCGTAACAACCTGCTCTATAGAAATAGCACACAATCTAACCTGTCAGTTCAACTATGTAAATAACAAAAAATAAAAACAGTCCCAAAACAGCTATTTTTTGCAAATTTTCCATTTTAATCCATTTTTGCAGTAACAAAGCAAGGGTTAACAGCCAAGCAAAACTCAATATTTATTGCCCTGATTCTCTTGTTTGCAAAAACACCCCATATGTGGTCGTAAACTACTGTATGGCCAAACGGCAGGGCGTAGAAGGAAGGGAACGCCATATGGTTTTTGGAAGGCAGATTTTGCTGGACTGGTTTTTTGACACTATGTCCCATTTGAAGCCCCCTGATGCTCCCCTACAGTAGAAACTCCAAAAAGTGACCCCATTTTGGAAACTATGGGATAAGGTGTCAGTTTTGTTGGTACTATTCTAGGGTAAACATGATTTTTGGTTGCTCTATATTACACTTTTTTTGAGACAAGGTAACAAAAATAGAAATTTGGAAATTTCATCTCCATTTGCCAATAACTCTTGTGGAACACCTAAAGGGTTAACAAAGTTTGTAAAACTGGTTTTGAATACCTTGAGGGGCGTAGTTTCTTAGATGGAGTCACTTTTATGGAGTTTCTACTCTAGGGGTGCATCGGGGGCTTCAAATGGGACATGGTGTCAAAAATCCAGTCCAGCAAAATCTGCCTTCCAAAACCATATGGCGCTCCTTTCCTTCTGCGCCCTGCAGTTTGGCCATACAGCAGTTTACGACCACATATAGGGTGTTTCTGAAAACTACAGAATCGGGGCAATAAAATTGAGTTTTGTTTGGCTGTTAACCCTTGCTTTGTTACTGGAAAAATGGATTCAAACGGAAAATTTTTCAAAAAATTGAAATTCTGAAATTTTATCTTTATTTGCCATTAACTCTTGTGGAAAACCTAAAGGGTTAATGACGTTTGTAAAATCAGTTTTGAGTACCTTCAGGGGTGTAGTTTCTAGAATGGGGTCATTTTTGGATGGTTTCTATTATGTAAGCCTCACAAAGTGACTTCAGACCTGAACCGGTCCCTAAAAAGTGGGTTTTTGAAAATTTCTGAAAAATTTCAAGATTTGCTTCTAAACTTCTAAGCCTTGTAACGTCCCCAAAAATGAAATAGCATTCCCAAAATGATCGATACATGAAGTAGACATATGGGGAATGTAAATCAATAACTTTTTTGGCAGTATTGCTATGTATTATAGAAGTAGAGTAATTGAAACTTGGAAAATTGCAAATTTTTCAAAATTTTTGGTAAATTTGGTATTTTTTTATAAATAAAAATGAAATTTTTCGACTTCATTTTACCACTGTCATGAAGTACAATATGTGACGAAAAAACAATCTCAGAATGGACTGGATAAGAAAAAGCGTTTTAAAGTTATCACCACATAAAGTGACAATGGTCAGATTTTGAAAAAATGGCCTGGTCCTTAAGGTGAAATAGGGCCGTGTCCTTAAGGGGTTAAACAAGGTCGTCTCTTAGATAGGTGGGGCAAAAGTGCACATGAATGCTACTTCCAGAGTAGGAGCGTATTCACACCTAAAGGTGCTACTCCTTCAAGACAAATTAAACAAATCACAGAAAAAAGATACAAAACATCCTGCACAATATGATAGTAAATATGCGGATATTAGGCCATTTGCCTGTTGCCTCATACCTACCAGAAGATGCCCATGACAGTTGCGAAAATGTAATGCTTGGCTTTCTAACAATGCATAATTTCACATTGTAGATACGATTACCGTATATCACTAGTCCCAAAAAAACAGACTAGTTTCAAAGAAATTAATTCCCCATCCCTTGCAGGGCTCACACCCCATATCATTTTTTAGATAGTTTCATAAACTGTAAAAAAAACACCATAGAATGTGTACATAATACTTTTAATATTATTGCATATGCAACCCATTTAATACTGCCATATACTGCCAAAATAAAGTTTTCCTATATCACCTATACAGTAACACCATAAAGTGCACAAATATGATTCAGTATCCAAATAATACTAGAGCATTCATATGATAATGCCCCATTTAATGTGAGTAGAGATGAACAAAGTTTTGAAAAATTCTATTCAGCAGCTTGATTTGTTCGAAAATAAATCATCACCAATAGCTATAAATCAGGTACACCCAGGCCACTCTGCCTTATGGTATGGCCACACGCAGCTGCCTTTCATTTAATAATAAAGACTGCACTGTATAGTCGGTATTTATTATAATTGGCCATGCGGTAGAGGCACCTTTAGTGCATCTTTAAACAGGGGCGGTACCCACTTCTCCAACCCCAGCGCTCTCCTGCCCTACAGGTGAGAGCCCTTCTTCTGCCATCTACTTTTCCTCTTTTTCCACATAATCTAGTATCGATGAGAAAATGTCATCAGGAAAATACAGCTCCTCCTCTCTCTGCATCTTGCTAACTTTTCTGGGACATGGAGAACTTGAAGGATGATTTGGAAGAAGTAGAGCCAGCAAAAGATGAGGATGTCATCATTAAGTCCTGGTCCCCCTAAGGGGTGAAGACTGGATGGTATTGGTTGGCACGCTGGCAGTGGTATTATTAAGGTGTCACAAGGAAGGGGTGGGGAAGGTGCACAACTGACTCCACCCACACCTCTGTCTCTGCCTACTTGCACTTACCCATCCTAGGTAACGGAGCGCAACTGGGCGGCAGTCCCTGACCTGAGTAAGTGCGGAAGAGACAAACGAGACAGACAACACACAAGGCGGTAGCTGTGGCACAAGCGAGCAGGCGGAAACAATAACACACGAGCCAGAAGTCGATACCAGGAGATGCAATCAGACCCAGAGAGCAAGAGAGGACAAGTCAACACTAGCCAAGAGTCAATACCAGGAGATGCAGTCAGATGCAGGGAGAAGGCGAGATCAACCTTTTTTTTTTTTTTCCTTTTTTTTTTTGAATCCAGAGGAAAAAAAAACAGGCTGGTGTATTTGAGTTTCATTTACAGCATACTTATATAAGTAGATATATATATAACGCGAGGTTGGTCGCGACGCGTGGTTGATTAAGTGTGTGGTTGTGTAAGTGTGACTTAAGATTAAGTGACTTCAGATTCAGGGACTTCAGTGGGGGACTGAAATTCGTCAGTTCTTGTAACTAGATTATATTGTATTTTTTTTGTTTTTGTGGTGTAATCCCCATTAGTATGTCTTGCACAATTGACAATGCCGTCCAGTGCACATCTTGCATGATGTATGCAGTCCTGGAACAGCCGTTTGAGGGTGCATATCTTTGTTCAAAATGTGAGCAAATTACCCGTTTGGAATCGCACATCGAGTCTCTAAACGGGCATATTGCAACACTGAGAGCCACTGACAATTTGCAAAAGAGTTTGCTGCTCACCGAGCAAGCAGTCTTTGGGGAAGATGTGGGGGAGGGTGGTAGCGAGGAGGCTGAGGAGAGTGAGGTAGCTAGCTGGGTGACAGTAAGAAAGCGGGGTAGAGGGAAGAGTGCCAGGGAGGCTAGCCCTGATCTGACACACCCCAACAAGTTTGCACGTTTGGCAGATGAGGGGGATGGCAGCTCAGGGACAGCACCGCTGCAGCCAGACACTTCCTCTGCCGGTCAGGGGAATGTCAGCTCCAGTAAGCAGGGGACCAGGAGAGCAGGGCAGGCCAGACAGGTGCTGGTAGTGGGAGATTCAATTATTAGGGGAACAGATAGGGCGATCTGTCACAAAGATCGTGATCGCTGAACAGTGTGCTGTCTTCCTGGAGCTAGAGTTCGACACATCGCAGATCGGGTTGACAGATTACTGGGAGGGGCTGGAGAAGATCCAGCGGTCATGGTCCATATCGGAACCAATGACAAAGTTAGAGGAAGGTGGAGCGTTCTTAAGAATGATTTCAGGGATTTAGGTCAAAAGCTTAGGGCAAGGACCTCAAAGGTAGTATTTTCCGAAATACTGCCTGTACCACGGGCCACACAAGAGAGGCAGCGGGAGATTAGAGAGGTTAACAAGTGGCTCAAGAACTGGTGTAGGAAGCAGGGTTTTGGGTTCATGGAGAGCTGGGCCGACTTTGCTATCGGCTACAGGCTCTATCGTAGGGACGGGCTGCACCTCAATGGGGAAGGGGCAGCCGTGTTGGGGAGAAAGATGGCTAGAAGGTTGGAGGAGTGTTTAAACTAGGGACTGGGGGGGAGAGAAATTACATTATAGGAGGGGAAGATAGTGCAGAGAGAGACCGGGGGCGAGGTAGTTGGACTGGGGGAGAAATGGAAGGAGGGACTAGAAAAGTTCAGAAGGAAAGGTGTAGGGCAAAAAAAATGCATAAACCTCTCAAATGTATGTATACTAATGCCAGAAGCCTGACTAATAAAACTGGGGAACTGGAATTAGTGATGTGTGAGGAGGATTATGACATAGTGGGAATAACTGAGACATGGCTGGATGATAGCTATGACTGGGCAGTTAATGTACAAGGTTACAATCTGTTCAGAAAGGATCGTCAAAACCGGAGAGGGGGAGGGGTCTGCCTTTACATAAAGTCCTGTCTAAAGCCCACACTCCGGGAAGACATCTGTGAGGGACACGAAAATGTGGAGTCATTGTGGGTGGAGATAAATGGAGCCAAAAACAATAATAAATTACTAATAGGAGTTTACTATAAACCACCTAATATACCAGAGTCCGCAGAAAATCTATTACTAAATGAGATAAACAAGGCGGCAAACAATAATCAGGTGGTTATTATGGGGGACTTCAACTACCCAGATATAGACTGGGAAACTGAAACCTGTACATCCCATAAAGGAAACAGGTTCTTGGCAATAGCCAAAGACAATTACCTTTCCCAAATGGTTCAGGACCCAACTAGAGGGACGGCCATACTGGACTTAGTATTAACCAATAGACCTGATAGAACAACAGACGTGCAGGTCGGGGGACACCTGGGAAATAGTGACCATAAAGTAATAACCTTCCAATTATCCTTTAAACGAGAGTTTCTACAGGGAGGAACAAGAATACCGGACTTCAAAAAGCAAAATTTAGCCAACTAAGAGAGGCCATAGGCCCAATTAACTGGGACATAGTCCTCAAAAATAAAAATACAACCACAAAATGGGAGATTTTTAAAAGCATTGTAACATCAAATTGTGATCGATGCATACCTTATAGAAATAAAAGGCTAAGAAATAAGAAGAAACCAATGTGGATAAATAGAACCGTAAAAAAGCAATAAATGACAAAAAAAAGCATATAAATCACTGAAACAGGAGGGGAGCCAGGAAGCACTGATAAACTATAAGGAAAAAAATAGAATATGTAAAAACTAATAAAAACTGCCAAACTAGAGACCGAGAGATTAATTGCCAAAGAGAGCAAAACTAACCCTAAAATGTTTTTCAATTATATAAATGGTAAAAATATAAACCTGAAGGAGTCGGCCCTCTACATAGCAATGAGGGGGAGTTGCAGAAAGCGATGAGGATAAAGCCAAGCTATTAAATATTTTCTTCACCACTGTTTTCACTGAGGAAAATAAACTGTCAGATGAAATGCAAAATGTAAAAGTAAATTCCCCTTTAAAAGTGCCCTGTCTGACCCAGGAAGAAGTACAGCAGCGACTTAAAAAGATTAAAATAGACAAATCGCCAGGACCGGATGGCATACACCCCCGTATCCTAAGGGAATTAAGTGATGTCCTAGCCAGACCCTTATTTTTGATATTCACGGACTCCATACTGACAGGGAATGTTCCACCAGACTGGCGTATAGCAAATGTGGTGCCAATATTCAAAAAGGGTCCAAAAACAGAGCCTGGAAATTATAGGCCGGTAAGTTTAACATCTGTTGTGGGTAAACTGTTTGAAGGTTTTGTAAGAGATGCTATCTTGGAGTATCTCAATGAAAATAAGCAAATTACACCATATCAGCATGGCTTCATGAGGGATCGGTCATGCCAAACTAATTTAATCAGTTTCTATGAGGAGGTAAGTTCTAGACTTGACAGCGGTGAATCAGTGGATGTCATATATCTGGACTTCTCCAAAGCATTTGACGCTGTACCACATAAAAGGTTAGTATATAAAATGAGAACACTTGGACTAGGAGAAAATATCTGTATGTGGGTAAGTAACTGGCTCAGTAATAGAAAACAGAGGGTGGTTATTAACGGTACACACTCAGATTGGGTCACGGTCACTAGTGGGGTACCTCAGGGTTCAGTATTGGGCCCTATTCTCTTCAATATATTTATTAATGATCTTGTAGAAGGCTTGCACAGTAATATATCAATTTTTGCAGATGACACTAAACTGTGTAAAGTAATTAACACTAAAGAGGACAGTTTTCTGCTACAGAGGGATCTGGATAGATTGGGGGCTTGGGCAGAGAAATGGCAGATGAGGTTTAACACTGACAAATGTAAAGTTATGCACATGGGAAGGAATAATGCAAGTCACCCGTACATACTAAATGGTAAAACACTCAGTAACACTGACATGGAAAAGGATCTAGGAATTTTAATAAATAACAAACTAAGTTGTAAAAACCAGTGTCAGGCAGCTGCTGCTAAGGCCAATAAGATAATGGGTTGCATCAAAAGGGGCATAGATGCCCGTGATGAAAATATAGTCTTACCACTTTATAAATCACTAGTCAGACCTCACATGGAGTACTGTGTACAGTTCTGGGCTCCCGTGAACAAGGCAGACATAGCAGAACTAGAGAGGGTTCAGAGGAGGGCAACTAAAGTAATAACTGGAATGGGGCAACTACAGTACCCTGAAAGGGTATCAAAATTAGGGTTATTCACTCTAGAAAAAAGACGACTGAGGGGAGATCTAATAACTATGTATAAATATATCAGGGGTCAGTACAAAGATCTCTCCCATCATCTATTTATCCCCAGGACTGTGACTGTGACGAGGGGACATCCTCTGCGTCTGGAGGAAAGAAGGTTTGTACACAAACATAGAAAAGGGTTCTTCACGGTAAGAGCAGTAAGACTATGGAACTCTCTGCCTGAGGAGGTGGTGATGGTGAGTACAATAAAGGAATTCAAGAGGGGCCTGGATGTATTTCTGGAGCGTAATAATATTTCAGGCTATAGCTACTAAAGATGGGTCGTTGATCCAGGGAGTTATTCTGACTGCCTAATTGGAGTCGGGAAGGAATTTTTTCCCCTTAAGTGGGGAAAATTGGCTCTACCTCACAGGGGTTTTTTGCCTTCCTCTGGATCAACTTGCAGGAAACAGGTCGAACTGGATGGACAAATGTCTTTTTTCGGCCTTATATACTATGTTACTATGTTACTATGTTACTAAAAAGACAAACAGGAGTCAATACCAGGACATGCAGTCAGACACAGGGAGCAAGCGAGGACGAGAACAATACACAAGCCGGGATTCAAATACCTAAACCAGGGAGACTTACTTGGTGGATGAACCAAGTATAGTACCTTAATCACAGGCAACCTGTGCCCAGGATGCTACCTGTTAAATAGTGGGGAGAAGGAGTCATATGACGTGGCCAGCGTTACATGACCCGTTCCCCTGCATCCAGCTCATTGCTGAGTGCCCAGTTCGGCGCTCAGACTCTTTGCGAAAGTCATAGGAGCTGACTCAGGGCTGGCGTCCTCCGCTGCTATGAGTTCGGCAAAGAGTCTTGCTTGGCGCACAGACTCTTTGCCAAAGTCATAGCAGCGGAGGACGCTGGCCGCACTGAGGAGAGGTGTGCGGCTGGGTCCTCCCCGCCCCCTGTTGCCCTGGAGACCTCAATGCAGCGTGTGTCCTCGCTCCGAACTCACCGCAGGGCGCTGGCAGTGCTGAGGAGGGGGAGTGCGAAGCCGGCATCCTGTGACAAAAGGCTTCCATCTTATTGGTATTTAATTACATATCTTAGTTTACGGCTTATGTAGGAATACGTAAATCTAGGAATAAATAAAACTGATGTAGATTAAGTCTCTCTCTACTCTCCCTGCTGTCTCCCTGTACTCTCCCTGCAGTCTTCCTGCACTCTCCCTCTCCAATATTCTATTCTATCTAATATAATTTTCAGCAACATTGTCCCTAGCACATAAGTGCTTTCCTCTCTCTACCTATGCTCAGCTAACAGGACAATGGCAGAGACCATGTGGGATGAGGGTTTTATAGGGCTGTGACATCACAGAGGATGGCTCTCTGTGGATTGGCTGGCTGCACGGCATTATGGGCGATTTAGCATTCCTGGGCTTGTCTCTGCTACACTTAGTTTTGCTTTGTAACACCTGCAGATGCCTTTTTAGGAAAACCTTATTCGTTACCACGAAGCACAAGGAATTTCGGATTTGTTGCGGATCTAAGTTTTCCTATACTTTGGACCGAATTCCACTTTGAATGCTCGATCAACATTAATCATGAGGGAGTGTATGGATCAGATTCAGGAGTTGAGCATGGTCGTACCACCGCAAGAGTCGACTGTGTCACACAGCTGATATCCGCTTGAGCAGCTGGGATCTTACATAACTTCAATCCAAGCCGAAAAAAAAAAACAAGATTAAAAAATCGTATGTACCCCAAAATCTAATTGTCATATGCATCCCAATATGGTTCTAATAAAACCTACCGCTCACCCCATTAAAAAACAAGACTTCACATGACTCAATCAACAGAAGAATAAAACATGTGGTTGTCAGAGTATGGTGACACAAAGCATTGTTTTTCTTTCCTTTCTTTTTTAAACTAGTAAAATATAACAAAAACTACAAAAATTTGGTATCAATGTAATCATATTGACCCACAAAATAGAGTTAAAGGGGTTGTCCAGTCTTGGAGCCAACAACACTTGGGGTCCTCTCCTGTACACCTGAACATAAAAAAAAACACTCACCTGTCCGTAGTACCGACTCCCGGCCACTTTTGGCCCCCACAGGACCAGAAAGAGGCTTGGTTCTATGACTGCTTCAATCAGTCACAGGTTTCAGTGGTCACAGAGCTTTGGGCGGTATATAACTGCTGTAACATAGAGATGCAGAGGAGCTCTTAGCAAACTCTGCCTCTAATGCCACCAGATGTAAGATAGTTATCCTATAATTCCCTTTAAATAGGCCTTGAGACATGATTCGGATATTAAATAAGCAAAAAATCACAGGAAGAATTACATTTTGTTCCCATTCCACCTGAGTTTCTACGTACATTATAGGTATAACTTGGTCTTATTAAAAAGTACAACTCATTCTCAGCAAAAAGCAGCCTTCATATGGCTAGGTTGACTGAAAAATAATGAGGATATGGCTGTTTTAAGGCAGAGTGAAAAACACAACGAAAAAAGTGGAATCCAGCTCACCCATTCATTTGCTCCAACTAGAATCCCCTGATGCACGGAGGTGTAGGTAACATAGTAACATAGTAACATAGTATATAAGACCGAAAAAAGACATTTGTCCATCCAGTTCGGCCTGTTTCCTACAAGTTGATCCAGAGGAAGGCAAAAAACCCCTGTGAGGCAGAAGCCAATTTTCCTCACTTAAGGGGAAAAAAAAATTCCTTCCCGACTCCAATCAGGCAGTCAGAATAACTCCCTGGATCAACGACCCCTCTCTAGTAGCTATAGCCTGTAATATTATTACACTCCAGAAATAAATCCAGTCCCCTCTTGAATTCCTTTATTGTACTCACCATCACCACCTCCTCAGGCAGAGAGTTCCATAGTCTCACTGCTCTTACAGTGAAGAATCCTTTTCTATGTTTGTGTACAAACCTTCTTTCATCCAGACGCAGAGGATGTCCCCTTGTCACAGTCAGAGTCCTGGGGATAAATAGATGATGGGACAGATCTCTGTACTGACCCCTGATATATTTATACATAGTTATTAGATCTCCCCTCAGTCGTCTTTTTCTAAAGTGAATAACCCTAATTTTGATAACCTTTCAGGGTACTGTAGATCCCTCATTCCAGTTATTACTTTAGTTGCCCTCCTCTGAACCCTCTCTAGCTCTGCTATGTCTGTCTTGTTCACAGGAGCCCAGAACTGTACACAGTACTCCATGTGTGGTCTAACCAGTGATTTGTAAAGTGGTAGGACTATGTTCTCATCACGGGCGTCTATGCCCCTTTGATGCAACCCATTATCTTATTGGCCTTGGCAGTAGCTGCCTGACACTGGTTTTTGCAGCTTAATTTGCTGTTTATTAAAATTCCTAGATCCTTTTCCATGTCAGTGTTACCGAGTGTTTTACCATTTAATATGTACGGGTGACTTGCATTATTCCTTCCCATGTGCATAACTTTACATTTGTCAGTGTTAAACCTCATCTGCCATTTTTCTGCCCAAGCCTCCAATCTATCCAGATCCCTCTGTAGCAGAAAACTGTCCTCTCCAGTGTTAATTACTTTACACAGTTTAGTGTCATCTGCAAAAATAGATATTTTACTGTGCAAGCCTTCTACAAGATCATTAATAAATATATTGAAGAGAATAGGGCCCAATACTGACCCCTGAGGTACCCCACTAGTTACAGTGACCCAATCTGAGTATCTACCGTTAATAACCACCCTCTGTTTTCTGTCACTCAGCCAGTTACTTACCCACATACAGACATTTTCTCCCAGTCCGAGCATCCTCATTTTATATACTAACCTTTTATGAGGTACGGTGTCAAATGCTTTGGAGAAGTCCAGATATACGACGTCCATTGATTCGCCTCTGTCAAGTCTAGAACTTACCTCCTCATAGAAGCTGATTAAATTTGTTTGGCATGACCGATCCTCATGAAGCCATGCTGATATGGCGTTATTTGCTTATTTTCATTGAGATACTCCAAAATAGCATCTCTTAGAAACCCTTCAAACAGTTTACCAACAATAGATGTTAAACTTACCGGCCTATAATTTCCAGGCTCTGTTTTTGGACCCTTTTTGAATATTGGCACCACATTTGCTATGCGCCAATCCTGTGGAACATTCCCTGTTATTATAGAGTCCGTAAATATCAGAAAAATGGTCTGGCTATGACATCACTTAATTCCCTTAGGATACGGGGTGTATGCCATCCGGTCCTGGCGATTTGTCTATTTTAATCTTTTTAAGTCGCTGTTGTACTTCTTCCTGGGTCAGACAGGGCACTTTTAATGGGGATTTACTTTTACATTCTGCATTTCATCTGACAGTTTATTTTCCTCAGTGAATATAGTGGAGAAAAAAATATTTAATAGTTTTGCTTTATCCTCGTCGCTCTCTGCAACACCCCCTCATTGCTATGTAGAGGGCCGACTCCTTCAGATTTATATTTTTACTATTTATATAATTGAAGAACATTTTAGGGTTAGTTTTACTCTCTTTGGCAATTAATCTCTCGGTCTCTAGTTTGGCAAATTTTATTAGTTTTTACATATTCTATTTTTTTCCTTATAGTTTATCAGTGCTTCCTGACTCCCTCCTGTTTTAGCGATTTATATGCTTTCTTTTTGTCATTTATTGCCTTCTTTACGGTTCCATTTATCCACATTGGTCTCTTATTGTTCCTTAGCCTTTTATTCCTATAAGGTATGTACCTCTCACAATTAGATGTTACAATGCTTTTAAAAATCTCCCATTTTATGGTTGTATTTTTATTTTTGAGGACTTTGTCCCAGTTAGTTAGGCCTATGGCCTCGCTTAGTTGGCTAAATTTTGCTTTTTGAAGTTTGGTATTTTTGTTCCTCCCTTTAGAAACTCTCGTTTGAAGGATAATTGGAAGGTTATAACTTTATGGTCACTATTTCCCAGGTGTCCCCCAACCTGTACATCTGTTGTTCTATCAGGTCTATTGGTTAATACTAAGTCCAGTATGGCCGTCCCTCTAGTGGGGTCCTGAACCAGTTGGGAAAGGAAATTGTCTTTGGCTATTGCCAAGAACCTGTTTCCTTTATGGGATGTACAGCTTTCAGTTTCCCAGTCTATATCTGGGTAGTTGAAGTCCCCCATGATAACGACTTCATTATGATTTGCCGCCTCGTCTATCTCGTTTAGTAATAGATTTTCTCTGGACTCTGGTATATTAGGTGGTTTATAATACACTCCTATTAGTATTTTATTATTGTTTTTTGCTCCATGTATTTCTACCCACAGTGACTCCACATGTTCATGTCCCTCAGAGATGTATTCTCGAATTACGGGATTTAGACACGACTTCACGTAGAGGCAGACTCCTCCACCTCTCCGGTTTTGACGATCCTTTCTAAACAGATTGTAACCTTTTATATTAACTGCCCAGTCATAGCTATCATCCAGCCATGTCTCAGTTATTCCCACTATGTCATAGTCCTCCTCACACATCACTAATTCCAGTTCACCAGTCTTGTTAGTCAGGCTTCTGGCATTAGTATACATACATTTGAGACGTTTATGTGTATTTTTTACCCTACATCTTTCATTCTGAGCTGTTCTAGTCCCCCCTTCCATTCCTCCCCCAGACACACTACCTCGCCCCTGGTCTCTATCTGCAATATCTTCCCCTCCTATAACGTAATTACCCTCCCCCCCAGTCCCTAGTTTAAACACTCCTCCAACCTTCTAGCCATCTTTCTCCCCAACACAGCTGCCCCTTCCCCATTGAGGTGCAGCCCGTCCCTCACGGTAGAGCCTGTAGCCAACAGAGAAGTCGGCCCAGTTCTCCATGAACCCGAACCCCTCCTTCCTACACCAGTTCTTGAGCCACTTGTTAACCTCCCTAATCTCCCGCTGCCTTTCTTGTGTGGCTCGTGGTACAGGCAGTATTTCAGAAAATACTACTTTTGAGGTCCTTGCCCTAAGCTTTTGACCTAAATCCCTGAAATCATTTTTAAGGACTCTCCACCTTCCTCTAACTTTGTCATTGGTTCCGATATGGACCATGACCGCTGGATCTTCTCCAGCCCCTCCCAGTAATCTGTCAACCCGATCCGCGATGTGTCGAACTCTAGCGCCAGGAAGACAGCACACTGTTCGGCGATCACGATCTTTGTGACAGATTGCCCTATCTGTACCCCTAATAATTGAGTCTCCCACTACCAGCACCTGTCTGGCCTGCCCTGCTCTCCTGGTCCCCTGCTTACTGGAGCTGACATTCCCCTGACTGGCAGAGGAAGTGTCTGGCTGCAGCGGTGCCGTCCCTGAACTGTCATCCCCTCATCTGCCAACCGTGCAAACTTGTTGGGGTGTGTCAGATCAGGGCTAGCCTCCCTGGCACTCTTCCCTCTACCCCGCTTTCTTACTGTTACCCAGCTAACTACCTCACTCTCCTCAGCCTCCTCGCTACCACCCTCCCCCACATCTACCCCATAGAGTGCTTGCTCAGTGAGCAGCAAACTCTTTTCCAAATTGTCAGTGGCTTTCAGTGTTGCAACTCGCCTGTTTAGAGACTCGATGTGCGATTCCAAACGGGTAATTTGCTCACATTTTGAACAAACATATACACCCTCGAACGGCTGTTCCAGGACTGCATACATCATACAAGATGTGCACTGGACGGCGCTGTCAATAATGGAAGTCATACTAAATGGGGATTACACAGGAAAAGAGAGGGAAAAAAATAATAAATACAATATAGAGCAGTGATATCAAGGTAAGACCCGGACACAGTGACTGCTTGAGGATGTGAGAAGATATATTTTATTGCCGCTGTATCACCAACACTATTAATAAAGAGAAGATACTCGTGAACTAGATGCTGGAGTTTTCTTCATTTTCCTTACTGAAAAACACAACCCCAAAATTGGGTTGGTCCTTAAAGGGATTGTCTCACTTCAGCAAATGTCATGTTTTATGTAGAGAAAGTTAATACGAAGCACTTACTAATGTATTGTTATTATCTATATTGCTTACTTTGCTGGCTTTATTCATTTTTCCATCACATTATACACTGCTCGTTTCCATGGTTACAGACTACCCTGCAATCCATCAGTGGTGGCCGTGTTTGTACACTATAGGAAAAAGTGTCAGCCTCTCGGGTGGCCGGGACCATGGGAGCGCACATAGGCTGGTGCTTTTTCCTATAGTGTGCAAGCACGACCACCACTGATGGATTGCAGGGTGGTCTGTAACCATGGAAACGAGTAGTGTATAATGTGATGGAAAAATGAATCAAGCGAGTAAAGGAGGCAATATGTATAATAACAATACATTAGTAATAGTAAGTGCCTTGTATTAATTTTCTTTACATGATAAATGCCACTTACTGAAGTGAGACAACCCTTTTAAGAGAATACTGCTATATGGACGCAGATAATATGCAGTATCCAAATAATACTCCCTAAAAAGTTCACGTAATGCTTACTCATAGTATGCAAATAATACCAACTGAAAGGGGTTTTCTAGAATCAGAATATTGATGGTTTATCCTCTATTATGACTGTTGACAACTCTACTGATCAGTTGTTTCAAGGGGCTGCATTGCCTCTTCATTGTTTACATGGGTCTGTCTAGTTATTTTTTTAAAGGGACTTTTCTTTACTTCCACACCTAATTTGCACCCAAGGGTGTTGGCGTCACGAACATCAGGGACCCTGCCTTTCCTGCACCTAAAACCCTGTATAATCAAGGGCACCTGAACCAACATCTGGCAAGAGATCCCTCAACACCTTCCCATCACTGCACGACAGCCAAGGGAGCTGCAGAAACATGAATACCAACTACTACACTCATCAGGCCACCACACATTGCTCCTGTGGTCCCGGTTGCTGCACAAATACTTCAGATTTTGACTCATCATTTCAGAGCACCTCTTGCCATTTTTCTACACCCCAGTTCCTATGTTTTTGGTCATAGTTGAGTTACTTGGCCTTGTTTGGACAAATGGATTTGAAAATTTGGTCAAGATTATATTCACATTTGAATATTTATTACCCTTTTTCAGTGAACAGTATTTCTGAGCTGAAGAGGATGGAGTCATCAAGCCAGGGGCTGGTCACAAGCACCGGATCCATAAGGGTATTACCACACGGTCATGATGCGGTTAGGAACTGCAACATCTCATTTCACAATAGAAGTCAATGGGAAAATAGGTTTCGGAGATAGACCTGGCACTTTCAAAGTTCTGATGACTGCACCTAATTTAACATTAATAGTCGTGGGAAAAAAAGTACCCTAAACGCATGTGTTCCATAACTGAATCATGAACACATCATGACCACTCTGTGTGGTCGTATCCTTATAGTGATGGTGAGCTGGATTTTCTTCTTTATTCAGGCAAAAATAAAGCTAACATTATACGAAATCCACTTACCACTCAGTAAATTGAAAGTACAATATTAATGTATCTGGAAGTCTAAATTCTAGGCCTGAGCAACACAACTGAGATTAAATTATAGACTTGAAAAAATTGCATGTGGAGCCAGAAGATACAATTGGGGTCAAATGGCATGATAGAAATGGATGTATGATCAGAGCTGTGCATTCTGCAAAGCAATTTATCGTGTGCAATGGGATCATACAGTATTTACTGCGTGAGAGATGAACTTCATGTGTCAAGGTCAAACAAAAAGGTTTTCCACAAGGGGAATATCAATGTCCTGTCTTCAGGATAGGTCATCAATATCCAATTTGTGGGGGGCGCGACTGATTCGCGGCTCCCCACTGATTAGGCCTGAAAAGGCCACATTATTGCAGTGACGTCACGTTCATCGGTCACATGGACTATGTGCAGCTCAGTCCCATTCAAATGAATGTGCCTGGGCTGTAATACCAAGCACAACCGCTATACAATGGTGGCGGGGCCAGGAGTTGGACTCCCCTCTGGTCAGATGTTAATGACCTATCCTGAGGATAGGTCAAGTTTTTTAAAAGCCAAAACGTACATGTAGACATGAGCTCGCAAGCAGGCACAGTGCCAGCCACAAGACCCCATTGCCAGAAATGGTGCCCCCAATCACACCAGCACCAATTGCCAACAACAGTGTGCAAGCACCATGACTCAGTGGACCAAGAACAACATCTGCATGGGGTTTGTATATTCTCCTTGTGTTTTCATGGGGGCACTCTGGTTTCCTCCCACACTCCAAAGACATACAGATAGATTGTGAGCTCCATTGGAAAGCAATGCTAATGTCTATAAAGCACTGCAGAATATGTCAGTGCCATATAAATAGGTAACATTAATTGTGTTGGAGACAGTGCAGTATCCCTGAGCCGGGGTACTTGCAAATTGCTTAGTGTTTGTTAATAACATGGTTTTTGTATGGCTTCTATGGGGTTAATCAACACTGAGGTATCCACTAGCAGGGAGGGACATAAAGTGGCCCTGAAAAAAAAATGTACAAGTGGCCCCACTGTAGACGGGGCTGCATAAAATACCACCCTATCACCATACTGAGGATGCTTGATGAAGGGCTCCATGTTATAGCCCGAAACGCGTCACAATCGCAGCATGTTTTTCGTGTGACATGTGAATTGGATCTTAAACGTATCTTTGGAAATCAATAAAGAATATTGTGGATTTTAAGGAAGCTGGAAATCATCCTTTTTTGTTCTAAGATGAGGACGGTGATACAGTTGACTTCAGGAGGGCATCTGTGGCTTCTGGCCAGGTATAAATACCTGAGGCTCCTAGCAATAAAGAGGTTATCCAGGAATTGATAATGATGACCTGTCCTCAGGATAGGTAATCATTATCACATCTGCGGGGGTCCGAGTCCTGACACCCCTGGTGATCAGCTAATTCAGGGAGCTGCCACGCTCACCAGAGTTATGGTGAGCACAGCCATCTCCTGGCAGCTTACCAAGCACAGCATCGTACATTATACAGTGTCTGTGCTTGTTATTGCGACTCACTACCATTCACTTCAATGGTACTGAGCTGTATCTAGGCCATCTGAACGATGTAGTGTCGTCACATAGCCTAGGAATAATAATATAGTACTCCTGGAAAGGAGAGAGAGAGAGGCCAGAGCTGGAAATTTCAGGATCTGTAACAGCCAAGCAAACGGAGTCAGTAAGGTACACTGCTATTAGACATTATATATAGACGTTACTACTTTGAGAGGAAAATTGCTAAGACACCATCCACACTTAGACATGACCTGGCCAGTCGCATTTTAAACCTGCACACAGCAGTAGCAAACTACAGCTATCATTTCAAAATCATTAATGCTAGCCTCAAATTCTCTAGAGAAAAAGTACCACATTCTCAAACCTGGCCTATACCCATACAAAAATATCTAGGAAAAAGTGCACTGTGAATTGTTGGAATTGTGTTCTGAGACTGTTGGATGTACTACAATTCTCATTTTGCACTTCAGTAAAAAGTGACGTTTACTTTTATATACCTAGCCTAGTTACTGGTGGCCACAGCACCAACACCTCCTGCCCTACATCCACACCAAAAACCACAACAAAAAGGGCACCATAACTACTATCAAGCTAGAGTCCCAACGTCAGGGAAGAAAGGGTGCCACCTCCTTTCACTGCACTGGCCCTAGGGAGTGACAGTGTGAGGACAACCATTGTGATGGACTTTTGCAGATAGAGCCACTACCACTCTCATCCTCCGCTCCGGATCCTCAGGGGCTTGCAGCACAAGCAACAGTGCTTCTAATTGCAATCACAATGCTCCATTGTCAGTAACAGTACCCCCATTGACCGCTACAAAGTATATCAGTGGTAACAGTCAGTGAGCTCCACTTCCAGAAACAATGCCCTTAGTGGCAGACTTGGAACCTTAAAGGCAACGTAGACCTTTGTGGGCAATTTTTTTTTTAAATTATTATTACACTGTACTCATTTTGAGCTTAAAATAATCTTTTAAATTAGTCTTTATCAAAAATATAGCATCCTTTTTTCTGTACAGAGCTGAGATGCTCTAGTTGCACCTTTTGGATTTTCTGACTTTTCCGTCAGACCAAGTTCTAACAGACTCCTTATCTCTGCTCTTTGACCTCCTAAACACTCATTAAAGCTCAGTTCTTATCTTACTAAGCAAATGTGGCTTGAATAAGTGTTTATGACCTCTCAGTATTTTAAAGATAAGGTTTATTAGATGACCGGCACAAAGTGAAAGTACCAGTCACACAGCTAGAAAAATGATTAACATGCATTTATTAAAAAATGGTGTACATAGCCTTTAAAGAGGACCTTTCACCGATTTAAAAACTAAAAACTAACTATACCTGTGGGCAGAGCGGCGCCCAGGGGTCCCCCTGCACTTACTTGTATGTCTGGGCGCCGCTCCGTTCACCCGGTATAGGCTCCGGTGTCCGAGGCTATGAGCTGTGCGCTGTGATTGGCCAGCTCAGCAGCAAGGGGCACGCCTCATACAAAGTGCCCGCCCCATACAACCAAGGGAGCTTGGACACCGGAGCCTATACCGGGCGAACGGAGCGGCGCCCAGGCATACTAGTAAGTGCAGGGGGACCCCTGGGCGCCGCTCTGCCCGCAGGTATAGGTAGATTTTAGTGTTAAAAGAGGTGAAAGGTCCTCTTTAAGTCCTTGCCACAGTGCTCCTAATTAGAAGCATCACTCACTAAATGGAGTAACTGAAAGGCACATTATTTCCCAACATGGTAAGGCACAGTTTTGAACGACAGGGGACTACATAAATTTTAAGGTGTTCCCTAACTGACCATGGAAATTGGAGTCACCTCTGGCCATATACCCAGGAAACTTTGCAAATGGTCACTGTCCCCCTGCATTTAAGTGAATTGGGTTGAACTGTAATACCGAACACAAAATCGAATCAAAAAAATTTTGTTTCGTAATCCTGGTCAACCTTTTTAAAAACAATAATACATACTCTACTAATCTAGGCCAGTAAGTGCATAGGGTTTTATATATAACAGGTCCAGTTATTTGGACTCTTTTGGATGCAATGATTCTTTGCAATTGTTGTTAGTAGTATTGAGCGAGCATGCTCAGCCGAACTGGTGTTCGGCTTGAGCATTGCGATGCTCGGCACATCTCGGTGTTCGGCTGAATACCGTGTTTGCTCGAATCAGTGTATTTAAATCTAATTTAGCCTTTTTCTGAAATATTTCTGCCGGGATTTGAACTCATAACCTTCTACATTATAGACAAGAACCTTAACCACTACGCTATACAGCTACATGTTAAACTGCAGTGAAATATCAAATGATACTTCTGCTGTATAGGATTACTTACTACATGACAAAGTACTATGAGGTTTTTCTGACACAGTTTATCATTCAGCTTTATAGACGGTTGGTTAAGATCCTTGTCTCTAACGTAGAAGGTTGTGAGTTCAAATCCTGGCAGAAACTTTTCAGAAATAGAGGCTAAATTAGATTTAAATACACTGGGTGTCCCCAAGCACTGACTCCATATATGGACATAGCTATATATGGAGTCAGAGCAGGGACTCCTAGGCCACGGAATCACACTAGAGGATTCCCTCACTATACAGCGATCTTCTGCATACACCTCAGTGGGACCCGGCACCTCCCCTCTTCAGAACAGGGGGTGCCTGGTTTAATGCTCGGGTTCTCCCATTGACTTCTATTGTGCTTGGGTGCTTTGTAGAACACCCGAGCATAGCAAAGTGTTCTACCAGAGCACTTTGGTGCTCAATCAACATTAATTGTTAGCTTTCAGCTGGCGATCCAGAGGTAGCAACTCTAACTATACTTTATTCATAAATCATTTCCCAAAAGCTGCACATTGTAAAGGCACAAAGACTGCAAATATAGAAATCCACAATGCTATGTAATAGCTCTTATTATAGGATCTCATCT
This sequence comes from Bufotes viridis, assembly GCA_033119425.1. Classification (NCBI taxonomy): domain Eukaryota; kingdom Metazoa; phylum Chordata; class Amphibia; order Anura; family Bufonidae; genus Bufotes; species Bufotes viridis. The sequence continues at coordinate 87,252,165 of CM065594.1, read as the reverse complement.
CTCTCTCTCCCATTTACAACCCACACAATAAAAATTATCACAGTATCAGACCAAAATTAATAACTGCTGAAATCTGCCCCTAACTAACTTAACAAGCAAGCCCAGTCAGATGCAGTAGTGTAGGTATGTTAAAATATTTTCAATACATCTATGGGCAGAAGAAATCTGTTAGAGGGGACAATAATGGGGGAAAAATCACTCCAGCCTGCATGCCCAGGTCTGAGAATGAACAGCAAATTAATTGAATTAAAAAGGTGTATAATTCTTTTTCCACAAAACTATATATCAAATTCCACAGCATCGTACAATGCTATTGACAATAAGGACGGTGAGACACTCTTTCCACTGGCTGTATCTAGTATTGCAGCTAATCCCCTTTTGAGTGAAGAGAGGCAGAGAAGATGGGGGAGATAAGTTGCCAAATCTACTAACCGCTTTATTATGTGTTATTTAACTTTAGTACCTTGGAAAACCCAAGTATTTCTGCTGGTGACACAAGATCTACAAGATCTGATCTGAGATCTATTCCATTGTCTTTACCAGGGACGTTGCTAGGGTAAACCTTACCCCCTCAACTTTCAGTCCCATGTAAATAACATCACTCCCCCAGCCGCCTTCAACATACAGTCTCATGTAAATAACATTGCCCCCTCAACATTCAGTCCCATGTCAATAACATCACTCCCTCCCACAGCCACCATCAACATACAGTCCAATGTAAATAACATCACTACCTCCGACAGCCGCCTCCAACATACAGTCCCATATAAATAACACCAACCTGCCCTCTACCCCTCCAACATTCAGTCCCATGTAAATAACATCACTCCCTCCCTCCTCCAACACACAGTTCCATGTAAATAACATCCCTCGTTTCAGCCCTAACATAGAGTCTCAGTTAAAGAGGACCTTTCACTTATTTATTTTTAAGCTTGATTAAATACCTTTTTTGGGAGAAGGTGTGCTTTTTTTTCCCCTCCCTGGCTGTGATGCTCTCCGCTGTGATTGGTTCGCGGCACAGCCAGGGAGAAGGAGAATCCCATTGAGAAACCCTGGCGTCTCCTCCTCCCTGTACAAATGCTCAGTATTAGCATACTGAGCGGAAAAACAGCAGGGGGGCACAACGGGGCGTACAAGCGTATTTTAAAAAAAACTGTCAGGGTGGCAGCATCAGCAGGTAGGTGGCAGTACCCAGCAAAGAAAGGTATTTAATTGAACTAAAAAAAAAACAATGAAAGGTCCTCTTTAAATAACTCCCAGCATTGCTCTGCCTCTCCCTTTACTTGCCTCTCCTCATGTAGCAGACATCACCACAGCTTCTTCCCCCAGGACTTCTCCTCTTTAATGCCGTGTATCTAGCTGACAGGAAGAACATTCGGGCCTGGGATAAAGCATCAGAGGCCCAGGCCCCGAATGTTTTAACCTAGCAACACCCATGGTCTTTACAAGATGGTCAAATAATTTACAAGCCATGCATATAGTTTATCAGACGTTTGACCATTAATGGTCATACAGTCATTGACTAAATAGTATAATACACCAAAAGAAGTTGTTGGAATCTAATGAAATTTTCTACGTATGAATGTAATGATGATATATGTAAGTGATTACAATATTAGAGTGAAATGATAAACTTATTGGGTAAAACTGTACAATTGAAAGGAGGTTCTAGTAACATGTTGGGATTCCTCTAGCCTGGATACAAGATGAGATATGGTTGGACATGGAGGCATACTGGTATCCTGTGGCGAATTTACCCACAGACGTTGCAGTTTGGCATGTTGATCCTGCGCAATTGTAGGTTGCCTAAGCAGACATTAGAGCTGGTCCCATAAATGCTCAAGAAATATAGTCACCAGGCAGGACAGGAAGTCTTGCAATCTGGTGGAGACATTCCAGGAAACCCCTGCTGTGTAGGGGCGAGCATTATTCTGCTGAAAATTGCCAGTTGGAAGCTCTGCCATGAGAGGCAACACATGTGGCGTCAGGATTTACATATTGTTGAACAGGGGCGGACTGAGAACCCTCAGGGCCCCCGAGCAAAATAAATCAAGGGCCCCCTTCCAGGCCCCACCCATGCCCTACCTCCAGCCACGCCCATGTTATACCTCCAGCCACACCTATATCCCGCCGCCACTACCTGGTCACACCGCCATCATTATGCCTCTGATCCCATCACTACAGAAATACAGGGCACTTACCTATTACGTCCATGGACGTCTTCTTTGATGTAGATGTTTTCTGTCCTCGTCTTCTCCTTTCAGACCTTCAGACCAGACCGCCATGTTGTCGCAATTTTCCATCTCTGCAGTTTAACAAACAAAAAATCTTAGTTTACTACTTTTCCATCATCCTCCCATCTTCTGGACAAATCATCCTATTACCCCCAATACTGTGCCGCTGTGCTCCCCAATACTACACTGCAGAAACAGATAATACCCCTGGTAATACTAGTACCACACAGAGCCCCCCATATAAAATACCCATTCTTTGTGGCCTCAGTAGAAGCCCCCATAGTGCCCCATAATAATGTGCCAGTAACACGTGCCTCTCCATGCCACCACATGTGCCAGTAATAAGTGCCTCTCTTGTGCCTCTCCCCCATGTGCCAGTAATAAGTGCCTCTCTTGTGCTTCCCCCCATGTGCCAGTAGCCCCCTTATTATGTGTCAGTAGCCCCCCCCCCATATGTGCCAGTAGTCCCCCCTTATGTGCCAGTAGCCGTCCCTCCTTATGTGCCAGTAGCCTCCCCCCTTATGTGCCAGTAGCCCCCCTTATGTGCCATTAGTCCCCCCTTATGTGCCAGTAGCCGCCCCCCCTTATGTGCCAGTAGCCTCCCCCCTTTTGTGCCAGTAGCCCCCCTTATGTGCCATTAGTCCCACCTTATGTGCCAGTAGTCCCCTCTTATGTGTCATTAGGCCCCCTTCATGTTCCAGTAGCCCCTCTTATGTGCCAGTAGCCGCCCCCTTTATGTTTCAGTATCCCCCTTATGTGCCAGTAGCCCCCTTTTGTGGCAGTAGCCCCCTTTTGTGCCAGTAGCCCCCCCTTATGTGCCAGTAGCCGTCCCCCCTTATGGTACAGTAGCTGTCCCCCTTATGTGCCAGTAGCTGTCCACCTTATGTGCCAGTAGCAGCCCCCTTAAGTGCCATTAGTCCCCCTTAAGTGCCAGTAGCGACAAGAAAAAGAAAAAAGAACACTTATACTTACCTCCAGCGATGCGATGCAGGCCTCTTCCGGCCTGTGTCTCAAGCTGTACTGCTCCGGTGGCGCGATGACGTCATCGCGCCGCCTGCACAGTCCTCTGATAGGCTGCCGGCCTAGTGCTGGCAGCCTATCAGAGGAACAGGGAGAGGACACGCCTCTCCCTCCTCTGTCGCTGCACGGAGATGAGCGCAATGGAAGCGCTCATCTCCTGATGTCCCCTGCCGCCGCGTCTGCCCTGGGGACGGGCCCCCTACTGGCCACGGGCCCTTGGTCCATGCCCGAGTGCCCTAATGGTCAGTCCGCCCCTGTTGTTGAACTATTATTGTCCCCCCTTATAACTACTAGTGTTGACTGGCTCTCATATGTGAAGGCCCCCTTCAGGGGTGGGCAACCTGCGGCACTCCAGCTTTGTGAAACTACAACTGCCAGCATGCATACTTGCTCTGCTCTTCTCAGAAGTCTCATAGAAATAAATGGATGAATGCTGGGAATTGTAGTTTCACAACAGCTGGAGTGGAGAAGGTTGCCCATCCCTGCCCCAGATCATCACACTAGCAGTTGGGGCAGTGTGTCTCTCCACAGCACAGGCAGGTTTAAAACATTCCCTACTAAGCTTCCATTCTCGAACCCAGCAGTCGCTGGATCACAAACAGAACCTGGATTCGTCGATAAAGATGATATGGTTCGACTCCCTAGCAGTCCAGGTTTCTCATTTATGACACTAAGTCAGCGGTGTCTGGCCGTCAATGGCATGAAACATAATGGGCACCGCCACACCAAAATTACTTCTGCTAAGTTCCTGAAATTGGTCCAAGTAGAGACAGGGGTATGCAGTGAAGGTGTCACTTGTGTTTGGATGGTGAACAACGAAACTCTGGGAGCTGCTCGTGCTTGTCAGTAGATCAAACGATCCTCTCTACTGGTGGTCTCTCGGGGCCATCTAGAGCCTGGTTGCATGTGTACTGTATATGACCTCAAGTAACCACTGCTCCAAAAATCTCCTAACTGCTAGGTCAGTTGTCAAAATTACCATCTTGCTTCTCTCAGTCCAATGATGTACCCCTCTCAAAGTATGTCAGCTGGGAAAAATGTTTTCGAGTTCATCATAGAAGCATGTCTAGCAGACAAAGATCTCTCATCAATAGTACACTACCCAAATGTAGTCTCGGAGAGCATTTTTATAAAGAAGCGGGGGAAGCACTTCATGTGCTCTTGTGACAATACCCTCTGTCTAATCAGACCACACCTGTAATCATTTATATATGTGCCTGAAACATAACTACTTGCCGAGTTTCGCAGCAATTCGACATTTCTATCTGGGTGAAATATTATTCTTATTATTTTTGCCAATGAGTGTATTTACTGATAGCAGTAGCAGAGCTGCATTTGTCTTTATCCAACCTGTACCACATTAAAAGCCACATTATACAACTGCATTTTTTAAATCTTTGTGCTCTTTGTCTAAATTTATCTCATTGTAAACACTCTCCTATTTATTTCTTTCATAAAAAGCCTTTTGATGTGCTAGATTGAAGCCCTCCTGGGTAACGCTGACATGGGAAGTCCATTGTCTCGGTGCACTTAGCAAGAATTATTCAGATCTCTTTAGAAAACATTTCTTCCCATGCTGTATATAAATGGATGAGTGGATATGCTACCATGTAAGTATGCATATAGAAGTCATTAAAGGGGTTCTCTGGCCCAAATTCAAAACTTGGGCTTAACCTTAACCCATGGACAGAAGATTATGACATTAAATGGGCACTGTGGATGGCACTTGGGGGCACTGTGGATGGACCTTGGTGGACACTGTGGATGTCACTATTATGGAGGCGCTGTGGATGTCACTGTTATGAGAATGCTGTGGATGTCACTGTTATGGGGCACTGTAGATGTCACTGTTATGGGGGCACTGTGAATGTCACTGTGATTGGGAGGCTGTGGGTATCACTGTTATAGGAGCACTGTGGATGTCACTGTTATGGGGGCACTGTGGATGTCACTGTTATGGGGGCACTGTGGATGTCACTGTTATGGGGGCACTGTGGATGTCACTGTTATGGGGGCACTGTGGATGTCACTGTTATGGGGAGCACTGTGAATGTCACTGTGATGGGTGCACTGTTGATGTCACTGTTATGGGGGCACTGTGGATGTCACTGTTATGGGGAGCACTGTGAATGTCACTGTGATGGGGGCACTGTGGATGTCACTGTGGTGGGTGCACTGTGGATGTCACTGTTATGGGGGATCTGTGAATGTCACACTCCAACAATTTATCAATATTGATTCGGGGAGAAAAACAACAACAAATCTCCAGCTTTAAATACCCCTTTCGGTCAATTATCATTAAAATATATCACTTTATTCATTATGCTATTAAAACGAGACATACCGTCCCACATACAACATATAAACAACCCAAAAGATAATCAAATTCACAGGATACAAGGGTAGGGGCAGTGCCAGAGGAGGAAAAAGGGAGGGATCCGGGTGTTGATGACTCACCCTATCAATTTCCCTATATTACCCCTCTGCCCAGGGACATCCCCTGAAGGTGGAGACTCCTGTCCTCCTTCCTACCCCTGTTTACCCTTAACTCTCCCTGTGTTCCAAAAACAAAAGATAAGAAATATATATATGCCTCAAAAAGCCGTTATGTCGCCTCAACGCGTTTCCCCAGTGTATCTGGGTTCATCAGGAGGCCAATGTTTCGATAGTATGATTGATAGTTGTATACATAGTAAACATATAAGTCATCCAAAAATGCGCATAGGTGTCTCCTGTGTGGAGTCTCAGGCCCTTAATTAAGGTGTAACCACCAGAATGCTTTGATAGGCAGAGCCACCGTATGTGTTATATATCAGGTATGTTTTAAACAATACATATATAAAACCTGATATGGTATCATTGCCACTGGAAGAGGGTACAGTCTCCAATTCAGTCCACAAAACACCGCTAATACAGTTTATCCAGGACTCAGTAATGGTGAGGGGTGGTTATTCCCCATCGATATATATGTACATGCCACCTGATCCGAGTCTCCACGTTTGTGGTGCTGGTTCAGACCTCCCTCCTCCAGTGCGCCTGTAGGAGGGAGGTCTGAACCAGCACCTAAGCGTGAGACTTCGATCAGGTGGCATGTCTATATATCGATGAAGTAACTACCCTCACCATTACTGAGTCCTGGATAAACTGATTAGCGGTGTTTTGTGGACTGAGTGAGACTGCCTCTTCCAGTGGCAATGTCCATATCGGGCTTTATATATGTATTGTTTAAAACATACCTGATATATACATGCAGTGGCTCTGCCATCAAGCATTCTGTGATTACACCTGATGGTGAGCCACAGAGACACCTATGCGCATTTTGGATGACCTATGTTTACTATGCATACAACTATCAATCATACTATCGAGACATTGACTCCTGATGAACCGATGCACTGAAGCAGCGTTGGCAGCATGACCTTTGAACATATTTCTTATCTTTGTTTTTGGAACACAGGGAAAGTTAAGGTAAACGAGGTAGGAAGGAGGACAGGAGTCTCCACTTCAGAGATGTCCTGAGGCAGAGGGTAATATGAGAAGTGTGATAGGTGGATCATCTTTCCTCACTGGCACTGCCCTACCCTGTATCCTGTGAATTTGATTATCTTTGAGTTGTTTATATGCTGTATGTGGGACGGTATGTCTCGTTTTAATAGCATAATGAATAAAGTGATATATTTTAATGATAATTGACCGAAAGGGGTATTTAAAGCTGGAGATTTGTGGATCTGTGAATGTCACTGTGATGGGGGCACTGTGGATGTCACTGTGGTGGGTGCACTGTGGATGTCACTGTTATGGGGGATCTGTGAATGTCACTGTGATGGGGGCACTGTGGATGTCACTGTGATGGGGGCACTGTGGATGTCACTGTTATGGGGGCGCTGGGGATGTCACTGTTATGGGGGCACTGTGAATTTCACTGTGATGGGGGCACTGTGGATGTCACTGTTATGGGGGCACTGTGGATGTCACTGTGATGGGGGCACTGTGGATGTCACTGTGATGGGGGCACTGTGAATGGCACTGTGATGGGGGTGCTGTGGGTATCACTGTTATAGGAGCACTGTGGATGTCACTCTTATGGGGGCGCTGTATGAGTTCTACGGCTCATGCAAACTACCAAGATCGGCCCAGGAATCACAGTCAATGTGGCAGCCACATTTTCCAGGCTGACCGCAGCTTCCCTGACCCAAACTGACTGTATCATAGTAATTTATGATACAACCAGAATGAACCTCAGGGCAGTTGTCGAGCACTCACATCATCATGTGTATTTACCCCACCATCAGAAAGGAGACTGGCTGTATCATAAATTACTATGATACAGTCAGTTCTGGTCAGGAGAGTGGCGGTCAGCCTTGGAGATGCGTCCAACACACGGATCGCGTATCCCATTCTGATCATGGACGTATCACATGGTGTACCACATATAACAGGCCAAGATAAACACTTCAGCAGCCAGGACCAAAATAGATAGGATTAGGCCTCATGTACATCATTGTATCCATTTTGCGGTCTGCAAGTTGTGCATCCGCTAAATAAGGATTCTGTCTGTGTTTTTCATAATTTTTTTGTAGACCCTTTGACTTCTATGGGCTTGAGGTCTGCATGTTTAAGACCAGAATAGGACATGTTCTACGTTTTTCAGAATTGACATACGGACGTGGAAAACACTTGTACGTTATCAGTGTGCTTTTCACATCCATATGTCAGTTCTGCTAAACATGGAACATGTCCTATTCTGGTCCTGAAAATGCTGACCGAGAACCCATAGAAGTCAATAGCTCTGCAAAAAATGCGGATGGCACACGGACAATATCTTTATTCAGCGGATCCGCAACTTGCATACCGGAAAACAGATACAGTTGTGTGCATGAGACTTTAGATACACACTTCAGTAGGTAGTATCCCACATGATGACCACATAAGAATCTTTGATACAGGGCTCGAGTCCTGTGGGAACGGGTGGGAATGGCGTTCCTGCACTTTTTTCATAGCAGGAATGCCATTCTCTTTCAGGGCAAAAGGACCAGGAAGGCTTTGTACTCACCGCTTCCTGGTTCTCGGCTGTCGACTGTGCAGGGCTGCGCACAGGCATGAGGCGCTCTGTGACCTCACGCTGTGCGCAGCCTTCACAGCACAGCCAACAGAAAGAGAGGAGCCGCGGCGTCCAGGAGCAGAAGAGGGTAAGTGTTTTTTTTATTCTATATTTTATGGGCTGGTGAGAGGCACTGGGGGCTAATGGAGAGGCACTGGGGTGGATGGAGGGGGCACTGGGAGCTGATTGAGAGGAACTGGGGGCTGATTGAGAGGAACTGGGGGCTGATTGAGAGGAACTGGGGGCTGATTGAGAGGCACTGGGGGCTGGTGGAGAGGCAGTGGGGTCTGGTGGAAAGGCAGTGGGGTCTGGTGGAGAGGCACTGGGGGCTGGTGGAGAGGCACTGGGGGCTGGTGGAGAGGCACTGGGGGCTGGTGGAGAGGCACTGGGGGCTGGTGGAGAGGCACTGGGGGTTGCTACAAGGCTACTGGGGACTGACTTCTGGGGACTGACTTCTCTCTTGTAGGGCCACATCTACTCTTTCTTTACTCTTTCTTTTTTTTGACTACTAAGACACCATGTTTACACTCTTGGCTATACATTCCTTCAAAAGCAAAAGATCTAGATACTATGACCATATAGCCTCCTAATCGTGAGCCAGCAAGGCTAAATACAACCCACCTTGCTAGACTCTGAAGCACCTAAGTGCATCTTCCATGGGAAGCTCTCTGTTCAAATGTAATGATCTTTGATTTACCAATGGCTCACAACAAACTCAATGATTAGGTTGATATCAAAGCATTAAACAAAATGTAATAAATGTATACTGTATGACTAAGAAGGTAGTAAAACCATCTGGAAGACACATGTTTAAGAGGCTGTTCCATAAAAGGAATTAGTATGGTATATATTTGGAAAGATAATCTTCAGCATCTGACTAAGACCATATCATTATATATTCATGGTAATCCTGAGTTGTCTTTGAGGGTGACTTCGATCAGACTCATTTTTGTAATCTGGATGCCATGACAACCTTTTCTCTGACATGTGCATGTTACTGCCTTTAATTTCTAGATGTGTTCTCTATCTCAAGAGGGTTGTTGACTCAGATAATGGGTTGCAAGATACCTGGGCCTTTGATCTTGTACGCTACTGCTCTAGTAATTAAAATCTTAGTCTAAAAATGCAGCATTATCAGTGTTCAGCAATTACTTGTAATTAGGGATGAGCGAATCGACTTCGGATGAAACATCCGAAGCCGATTCTCATAAAACTTCGTTCTAATACTGTACAGAGCAGGAGCCTGAGTTCGGGAAAGGTTTTTACAGTACAAATTAATTAATGAAGTTATTGCGCGAAGTCTCGAGAGAAGCAATAACTTCGGCTCATTGGAGTCAGTACATTCTAATACTGTATGGAGATCCCTAATTGTAATGTACCTGATCTGTACTTTAATTAACATTAGCTAAAGACATGAATATGATTCCCCCTCCCCCATAGGCATAAATTAAGCCCAGTAAAATGTATTACTGTTTGACAAGTTTTCTTTTTATTTCTCCAAAATATTGGGACAGTTCTGTCCACCATTAACAATGTCCAGGTACTCTACTGTACATCAGCACATAGGCGGACTCAGGGCCGGTGCAAGGATTTTTGCTGCCCTAGGCAAAGATCCATTTTGCCGCCCCCCCGCCATGTCACTTACTCACTGACAGACAGACACGCACAGACTGACAGACAGACACAGACAGACAGACGGACACGCACACACTGACAGACGGACACGCACACACTGACAGACGGACACGCACACACTGACAGACGGACACGCACACACTGACAGACGGACACGCACACACTGACAGACGGACACGCACACACTGACAGACGGACACGCACACACTGACAGACGGACACGCACACACTGACATACAGACACGCACACACTGACAGACAGACACGCACACACTGACAGACAGACACGCACACACTCACTGAACGACACACACATAAAATCACTCAGATACTCACTGACAGACAGGCACACACACTCACTGACATACACACACTCACTCAATGACAGACACACATACACTCACTGACAGACAGACACACACAGGCAGACACTCACCTCCCTGGGGTCCAGTGTGGTGTAGCTCCTCAGTCCTCCAGCGCACCGTTTAGTATGCTGGGGCCGGAATGACGTCATATTCCGGCTCCCGGCATCACAAAGGGCGCGTGAGGGAGGAGTGGGGAGCTGCTAGAACAGCCTCCCTTGCCGCCTGCCTCCTCTGCATCAGTAATTTACTGGCAGAGCAGGCACCTGCCATCAGGGTAAACAGGTGCCTGCTCTGCCATATTTAAGAAGGACCTCCACCTCCTGGCCCTCCTGTAATGGCGGTGGGGGTGGCTCAAGAGCCGCTCGCCCAGCGCTGCAGCCCCAGACAGGGGGAGCCTACCAGGGCGCCCCCAGCAGGCCGGCGCCCTAAGCGAATGCCTAGTTTGCCTAACGGTAGCGCCGGCCCTGGGCGGACTGGCCATAGACCCTACAGGGAAATTTCCCTGTGGGCTGATGCCCAGAGGGCCGCCTGATCCTTCCTCTTGGATGCCATCCAGATACATAAAGATCTGATGCTCTCAGCCTATCTGGTTCTGCTGAGGTAGTATTTTGTTCTGCACTGTGGTATTTGGTTCTGCACTACGGTATTTTAGTTTAACTTTCCCTACTTCTGTTGCCTCGCTTTCTGTCAATTTGGGCCCACCTACAACATGGGGCCACTTTTAGATTTTTTTCCAGGGCCACTTGAAGTTGCATCAGCAGGAATAATGGAAGAAGAATATCACTGGAAAACAAGAAAAGTTTTGAAACATCATTGTCAGGAACATAAAATGTCTGCCAAAGTAGGTGACCTTGGAGGCAGATTTAGCTATTGACTTTTCTTTAAGATTTGGGAGCTCTTTGGGAGAATGCTTTAGATTCCAAATCTTAAATTGAACGTCCATGTTGTAACATATCATGCCCTGATGCATATCTAAAATACAAGCTAAAAAAAAACAACATAGATAAATATGGAATTAAATAATAAATTATGTCTGCCTACACCACTAGAGGGAGTTTAGGAGCTTTGCATGGATGGGGTCACGGGCACCACTGCAGCCAATGACTGGCTTCAGCAGTGATGCCAGTTGTGGACATGTCATCACTGAGGCCAGTCAATGGAGGTTGATGGACAGGGACCAGAAGTCCAGTGGAGAGAAGCTTGGAGCCAAAATGGAGTGACAAGCAACAGGTGTATATGGCTTTCTTCACAGGTACTGCTGGATGGGGACAAAAAAGACAACTCCTTTGACTTTTCCTCTGTAGAGGAAAGGTTTCTTTAGTTTGATAGCGCTTTATATTTTCATTACTGCCCTGGAGTCACCTTGCTAAATTTCTCAGAAGTTTTATCTGTATCAAAGAAATGTACAAGTAAGATAACTGTATGGGAACGCTTCACAGTTTGCCAAAAGCAATCATAGTTATTAGAACTCATCTTTCTGAATTCTCTGGCAATTTTATTACAAATGTTTTTCTTAACGATTTTTCATGGTTAGTCAGTAATTAGGAACTAATTCAGAGCAATTCCACTCTGGTAGTCCTATGATGCCTGGGATTATTGAGGATTGTTATCTTAATTCAGTTATATAAAAAAAAGCATCTTCCAAAACTGAAATATGGTCATAAAGAGGTAAAGATCATAAATGTCTTTGATACTTATGGCTTATCCCGGTTCACCTCATTGTTATGGGCAGTGAGTGTGAACCCACTGTGCCAACCACCCGGTTTGACTTTGGGCTAGTCCTGAGGCTGTCATCCTGGTGGTCCCCTGGTTTTTACTATTTAACCCCTATAGGGTCTGGCCTTTGCTGCAGAGGAGCCATCAGGGGGCAACCTACTGAAATAGTTTCATTATGGTTGGCTGCTGACCCACTGGGGTCAGAAACACTGGTCTCAAAAACACTAAGGAATTAGGCAATACACATAGTCAGGAAACCAATAGAGGTCAGGGCAGGTGGAGTATGCACTAACCAGTGAAACAGTCCAGCGCTAAGAGTAGGTGGCTCAGACTCAGTATGGTAAACAGGCAAAGGTCAGATCAGGTAGCAGAGAGTCAGGGTCTAGGAAAAAGGCAGAAGTCAGTACACAGACAGATGAATGGATTATAGCTCTTTTTCAGGGCCTAGAAAGCAAGTGAAGCCAAAAAGAATATATTGTTGGGTGGAACAAGCAGCATAACATACTGTACATACTGTAGGAGAGCTGATGAGCTCATTTGTTAAACAGCTTAACAGAGAGCAAAAGGGGGTTTAGCTCTTGCAGTGCTGCAGGATAAGGTTCAATGAATAGACACTTATACACACATAGAAAGAGACATGGCAGCCACCCTGCAGCATAGGACAGAAGAGTCTGGTGGCCAGCATCGGGCAGAAGCTAGGTGAGTACCCACCATAGATAGCGGGATGGCAGCAGGCATGGAGTGTTGCCAAGACACGCGGTAAAGGTGAGGCTTGTTTAGATGATAATAAAAGATGGTCAAGACAGGGGTTCTGAAGGCAAGAGGTTTGACTGAGAACTTCTCCCCAGAGGAATAGAGCAGTAATTAGTAGACTGAAGACACTAGAGTCAAACGGAAACAGTTCAACTTTACTCACAAGAGGGACTGAAGGTTGGCAGTTACACAACGTAGGCTAGGATGCTTGGCAGGTATACAATACAGCAACCTGCTGTGGTGTATCAAAACAACTTATGATATATTCAGTACTTCGATCCAAACCTGCTTTGTCAGTACTCTCTTTATACAGTACTCTCTATATATGGGTCTCTGAGTTTCCCTCAGTAGTTCTTTTTCCCTCAGCAGCAGACGTTCTCTCAGGGATAGTGGCTTGGCCTCACTACACACCACACTCTGGCACTTGAATATATAGTACATATTGCTGGGTATTCCTGTCAGGCAGCTCAGCCATGATGGCATATTGTAGGCAGGATAACATCATTACCATGTATTTTAAAGCAGTGTAGTGAGGCCCTACCCCCTCACCCTAGGCAGCTCTGCAAGTGGTGGCAACCAGAGGTACTCAAACTAATATAGGTTGCTGGCAGCCATTTTCCATCATTCCTGGAGAACCCCTTTAAAGAGTGTGAAGGGTCATATACGACTTTTCAGGGCAATCTAAGCACCTTTTGATTAGGACCAAACTGAATCTGGTGGCTGAACTAAAAGAATTTGGTAAATCTGCTCATCTCTAGTCATCCTATATTTTTAAGATTGCTGGCTATTTAAAATTCTCAAGACAGAAACAAACGGACATGGAGGAAATTATCTTGTTGCAGACATAAACAATGCGTAACCCATTGTCATAAACCCTAGAGGGTTAATTTATTTTTCTAAATGATTTCAATATTTTTGTTTCCATGTCTGCTTGTTTGAAAATGCCGGTGGCTTTGTACATGAGTGAATAATCATTACTCAGCCGGTACAAACTGCAAAAACACAGTAATTGAAAATTGCTTGAAATGGCCGCAGACCAAGTATTTTATATTACGGAGCTGATTGATGGTATATCTGGAATATGGCCCCTTTCACATGAGCGAATTTACCCATGCGGGGGCAATGCGTGACGTGAACACATAGCACCCGCACTGAATCCTGACCCATCATTTCAATGGGTCTGTGAACTTGAGCATTGTTTTTCATGCATCACTTCTGAGTTGCATGAAAATCGCAGAATGTTCTATATTCTGCGTTTTCACGCAGCCCTGGCCCCATAACAGTGAATGGGGCTGCTTGAAAAACTCATTGCATCCGCAAGCAAGTGCGGATGCAATGCGTTTTTCACTGATGGTTGCTAGGAGATGTTGTTTGTAAACCTTATGTTTTTTATCACACGCGTGAAAAACGCATCAAAACGCATTGCACCCGCGCAGAAAAAACTGAACACTGAACGCAATCGCAGATAAAACTGACTGAACTTGCTTGCAAAATGGTGCGAGTTTCACTGAACGCACCCTGAACGAATCCGGAGCCAATCCGTCACGCTCGTGTGTAAGAAGCCTTAATGTACTATAACACATTGGTAGTATTACACCAATCCCAGAACTCATTGTAGTGACTAGATCCAATCAATCGTAAAGGTTGGGAAGATACAATTATATCTCATTCATTCCATACTTATCTATAGTTTCTCACAGCTCCTCTGTATGAGAAACGAAAGATATTTAAAGGGGTTAGCCACTTTTTACAATCTTTTTGTATAAGAAGATTCCCCAAAATAGGCTGATCACAAAATGTCCTTCAGCTAGGATCTCCAGTGACCTGTGTCACGAACCAGCGGGTGTGACCCCACTGTGCCACGTGTCCTACTTCCTCTACGGGTGTTGTCTAAGTGAACCCCTCGATCTTCACAGTACCCCTGATGGTGGGTATAGACTTTACCGAGGGGAACACCAGGTCGCTACCTCTTGAGGAGGATAGGCACACGAGGCAGCTGGTCCAGGCAGACCAGGAGGTACCTGAGAAAGGTACCAGAGGTACATGCGTTTTCAGCAGGCTGAGTTGTTACCAGGAGCAACAGTGCAGGACCAAAGGATGAGGCAGAGGCAAAGTCAGACAAGCAATAGGTCAGGGCAGGCGGCACAGGTACAGGTCAGGCCATTCGGATCGGCAACAGGAGAGACAAGGCAAGCAGGCAAAGAGGATCAAAGAGGTTGCAGAGTCCAGGAACACAAGTTTGAGTCAGGAACACAGGAACACAAACGGATATCAGGAACCTTAGCAGGACACAAGGACCTTGACACTGAGGCATCTGGGAAGGGGCTGAGCCACTTATATATGTGCTGGAGGGCTAGGATTGGTTGGCGAGGTCACATGATCCAACCCATAAAACACAGGAAGTGACACGCACTGGCCCTGAAGGAAATGCTGCAGGAAACAAGCAGCAAGCAGGCTGTGGCCAGGGCTGAAAGGAAACACTGGCAACAGATCACAGCGGAACACGGTACCCAATACCGCCGTGGTAAGCAGGGGAACAGCAGCGCACAGCAGTCGCTGTTACAACCTGCATAAATCAGTGGGAGGACTTGTTTAGTTCCCCTGCAGCACCCCCACAGGGTAAATAAAGCATTACACATTTCCTTCTGAAACCAATAGACTGTTTATGTTAAGTGCAGACTTACTGCATCCATCAAAGAAAGAGGCACTATATGTAATAACCACTACAGGTAATTGATGGACATCCTAAACTAGAGATCCCCCTCTATTTAGCCACCAACAGCCCCCTTCCTGCTAAGAGCTGTAAAAAAAGTACTGCACCCTTTCCAATCAATGTCCGCTATTGCTATTGTTTTTCTGACTTGATATTGGTAAACAGATATAACAATTGCTATCTTGACATACGAACTGTATTTCATGTGTTCAAGTGGTTGCCTTGGAGCCAATAACCCTCTGGAATAGGGTTGAGCAAACTTGTATTTTAAGTTCGGCGTCCAAAGTTTAGGTTCGGGTTATCAAAGAATCCCGTTATGGATTCCGCTACCACCGACCATAACGGAATTTGGAATCCATAAGGGGATTCTTCAATGAACCCGAACGCTGAACTTAAAAAAACACTTCCTTCTTCTCCTCCACACAGAGCACAGGAGCTCCGCCCCTCATGTCACATGATCATTATACCAGGCCCTTTACCACCTCTTATCCAATCCAGTACTGAGCCACGCCCCCTGCACTGATCACATGACGGTGACGTCACCCCAGGTCCTTAGTGTTATCCAAGGTTCGGGTTCATGGAAGAATCCCCTTATGGATTCAAAATTTCATTATGGTCCGTGGTAGCGGAATCCATAACGGGATTCTTCGATAACCCGAACGCGAACTTTGGACGCCGAACTTAAAATACAAGTTCGCTCAACACTACTCTGGAGTCCTTCCCTTTCCCCCTGGACATAAATAAACCCACACAAATGTTTTCATGTTCTTGCCGCAGCTTCATTTCCAGCTGCTTGGTTACCTGGTCACATGACCACTGTGGCCAATCACGGCTTGAATGATACATCACTGCTGAGAAGTAGCGATGTAGTGTACAAGCCAATGGGACTGCTGGGGCCTGTGACTGGCCACAGTTGTCAGGAGACCAACCGGCTTCCTGGTCCTGCAGGGTTTGGAAGTGTCTAGGAACGGAGCAGCAGTGCGACAGGGGAATGGGGTTTTTTATACTTAGGGTACAGGGAAGGATTGTTGGATCCAACCCTGGACAACTCTTTTAAGCATCAAATTAATATTTGCTACATCCATAATTCTATCTGCACATAACCACCACTAGAGGCAGCTCACAACATATTTATACAACTAGATTTGAACACAGTGGGAGCTGTATACATCTATATGCTATGAGCTCCCTCTGGTGGTGGGTACAGGCAAACACTATAATAGAAAGAATTTTAGACCTGTCCCCGCTCCCACTTTTCGCACATGGCTTTTTTCTTTGATAGGTAGGCCACCCAGTTTAATGGGACAGAAGTCAGGTGAGAAGGCAACTGGTAAGGTGAAGTCAGAAGGCCAAGCGTGTCTGCCTCGCTGTCATGCAGTTGTATACATATATACCATGTAGTCTCATTGACCTGAATTTGGAAATGAAAATACAAATAAAAGGAATTGCCAGATGTTATCCCAGACTGAAGTCGTTGAGATTTAGAGTAAGCAGAGGTTAGGGGAGGCACATGGCACATTAATCACGGTCTTGTGCGGGCCTTTATAGGAAGGACAGAGTGTATTTGAATACGTTAATCCTTGTAGCAGCAGAAGTTTTCATTTTAGCATTGAAAAGACAAGTTAAAGTGACATATCCATCAGTATCTGATTGGTGGGGATCCCGGGGATTCCCCCAATGGTCAGCTGTTTGAGGAGGCACAGGCACTCCCAGTAGTGCCATCACCTTCTCTCTGCTCACCAAGCACAGCGCCATACAGTGAACAGTGGCTGTGCTTGGTATCACAGCTCATCTCCATTCACTTCAATGGAGCTGAGCTGAACATAACATCACATGGCCTAGGGAAAGCTGAGAGAAGGCCGCAACGCTACTGCAAGCAACTCTGCCTTCTCAATCAGCTGATTGGTGGGGGTCCCGGGTGTCACACATCCAACGATCAGATACTGATGACCTATCCAGAAGACAGGTAATTAGTATAAAAGCCTCGGAAGACTCCTTTAAAGGGACACTGACAGGCCATTTCATCATATAAAGTGTTTTATATGACCCTATTCGTCTTAATCTGCTTAATCCAATTATACTATTTTCCCCCCTGTCTGCCTTTCCAATGCTTTTCTTGATATGCAAATTACCTGAGTTTGTGCCCAAGGGGCGGTCCCTCTTCCAGCTTTGTGCCCAGCCGTGCCCCAACTGCCGCCTCCTAGTGCCGCCCAGCTCATTAGTATTCACTGCGCTGGGCGGCTTTTCATCCTCCTGATGCAGCTAAATCCAGCACATGCCCAGTATTATATTGCTGGCATCGGCCTCACATGGACGTTGTGCGCCTGCACTGGATACGGTCACCGGCAGGCGCAGGAGGAGTAACTGAAGCCATGGCCGACTACTCTATGGCCCCTTTCACACGGGCGTGTTTTCCGCGCGGGTGCAATGCATGAGGTGGACCCATTGCACCCGCACGGAATCCGGACCCATTCATTTCTATGGGGCTGTGCACATGAGCGGTGATTTTCACGCATCACTTCTGCGTTGCGTGAAAATCGCAGCATGCTCTATATTGTGCGTTTTTCACACAACGCAGGCCCCATGGAAGTGAATGGGGCTGCGGGAAAATCACAAGCATCCACAAGCAAGTGCGGATGCAGTGCGATTTTCCCACATGGTTGCTAAGCGACCTATTCTCAATAAAGCGAGCTATTCTCAATAAAGAATGCATTGTAGAATGAGGATTAAGGGGTTAAAAATAAAAAACTAAACTTACCTTAGCCACTTGATCGCGTAGTTGGCGATCTCTCTTCTGTCTTCAAGCATTAGCTGTAGTCTAAAGGACCTGTGATGACGTCACATCACATGGTCCGTGATGGACCATGTGATTGGACCATGTGATGTGACGTCATCACAGGTCTTTTAGACTACAGCTAATGCTTGAAGACAGAAGAGAGATCGCCAACTACGCGATCAAGTGGCTAAGGTGAGTTAAGTTTTTTATTTTTAACCCCTTAATCCACATTTTACTAAGCATTCTTTATCGAGAATGCTATTATTTTCCCATATAACCATGTTATAAGGGAAAATAATAAAATCTCCAGAATACTCAACCCGAAACCGGACTTCAGTGAGGAAGTCCGGCTTCGGGTCTGGGTACCAAACATGGCGATTTTTCCAACGCGCGTGCAAAACACATTACAAAAGTTTGCACACGCGCAGACAAATCGCGCATATTCCCGCAACGCACCCGCATCCTATCCGGGCATCAACCATGAAGCCTGTTTGAAAGAGGCCTATGTGGCGCAGGCGCACTCTGTTACTGGAGCTGGAGGGTGCTGGGGACCGTATCCAGTGCAGGCGCACAACGTCCATGTGAGGCCGATGCTAGCAATATAATACTGGGCATGCGCAGGATTTCGCTGCATCAGGAGCATGAAAAGCCGCCCAGGGCAGTAAATACCAATGAGCTGGGCGGCACTAGGAGACGGCAGTTGGGGCACTGCTGGGCACAAAGCTGGAGGAGGGACCGCCCCTTGGGCACAAACTCAGGTAATTTGCATATCAAGAAAACGTTTTTTTAAAAGCATTGGAAAGGCAGACAGGGGGGAAAATAGTATAATTGGATTAAGCAGATTAAGATCAATAGGGTCATATAAAGCACTTTATATGATGAAACGGCCCGTCAGTGTCCCTTTAAGGTATATATGTGTAACAATTTCTTGCTAATTATGAGGCAGTTTTGTAAGCAGTCTTGTGTAAACCTACTGTTTTATGTATAATAGCTCATACGGACCTATGTAGGTGTTTTCTGTTTTCAAACAAACCCCATTCAGGACACTGATAAAAAGATCTTAAATTAATTAGTGCCACCATATTACCAGACGAGCAATTACTGTGTCGGCGCTGTGACAGGTGCAGTTGATCCTGTGTTTGTTCCACTACCTGCGCAGCATACGTTTCCAGTCTATGACCTCCCTGGTGGAGAAGTGACAGACAGCGGCCTAGCTAGAATTCATCTTTAGAACTGTTTCATATCATATACATAATTACTTTGTGTGACACCCTCTCTTCATGTATTTTGTGTAGACATTATTGATCTTGTATCCTAACGACATGAGATGTACTTATTTACTTTAATGTCCATACATTTTCCAGTTGTACTGAGGAAGGCTTTATGCCGAAAACGTTTGTCACCCTATAACTGGAATTCGGCTTGTTCAATAAAGTATTATCTTGAAATGCATTAGGGGATCACGGGAGCCTATTTTTGCCTTATCACTACGGCCTCGGAACAGTCTCCTCTTGTCCACGAAATCTATTGCTTGGAGTATCATCCAACCTTCTATTATTATTAGAATTCATAGGGCCACATAGCAAATTAAGATCGGGCCCCCACTACCTAGTATTAAGAAGTTAAAGCAACAGCATAGGTAGCAATAAATAACAGTATGTATAATAGCACTGTGCTGTATATCAGAAACCCCCCTTATAACAGAAAGCCAGTATATTGTATTCCCTACAAAGAGGTAGTATGTGTTTTCACCTGATTGGGCCCCCACCCAACCACTATACAGACGTGAATGCAGCATTGCCCCCTCGTTGTAGTGTGGCGTTATCTATACTGGATTGTAGGCTGACACATCAATACCGCTCCTACCCTATTATGCAGCCCATCCACATTCCTATATTCAGATAAATGAGATTGTCAAGAGAATATACAGTCATATGTACCACAGCTTGGCTTTTCAGATGTAGCAGAGCTCAGGCTGTTTTCTGGTTTTGTGTGTTCTTTGTGTATGACTGCAAGACTATTTTGTGGGAACTCAGGTATATTGATGCACATTCTGCACCAAGAAAGAGCTAAATCACAAATTCTGCTCAGATACTGTAGGTAATCTATCTATCTATCTATCTATCTATCTATCTATCTATCTATCTATATATCTATCTATCTATGTCATTATCTATCTATCTATCTGTCTATCTATCTATCTATCTATCTATCTGTCTATCCATCTATCTATCTGTCTATCTATCTATCTATCTATCTCTCTATCTCATATATATCAATCTATCTCTCTATCCCCTATCTATCTATCATCTATCTATCTATCTATCTATCTATCTATCTATCTCATATATATCAATCTATCTGTCTATCTATCTATCTATCTATCTATCTATCTATCTATCTCATATCTATCTATCTCTCTATCTCATATCTATCTATCTATCTATCTATCTATCTATCTATCTATCTATCTATCTATCTATCTATCTATCTATCTATCTACCTATCTCTCATATCTATCTATCTATCTATCTATCTATCTATCTATCTATCTATCATCTATCTGTCTTTCTATCTATCATTTATCTATTTGTCTGTCTGTTTATCTCAGATAGATAGATAGATAGATAGATAGATAGATAGATAGATAGATAGATAGACCATCTAATGATCCATCTACTGTCTATCTATATGTCTGATATATCTATTAGTCTGTCAGTCTGTCTATCTCCCTTATCTATCTATATCTATCACCTATCTATCTACTTATTTGTCTGTCTATCTATCTATCTATCTATTTATCTGTCTAGAAGAAAGATGTTGCAATATTGTACAGAAATGGGGGAATTGGTGCAAGACAATACCTTTATTGCCATTCATCTTAAAGACTGTCATGTACTGCTACTTTTCCCATGCCGTGAGCACTGGTGGGGATCATGCCCGGCTGGCTGTGGCTTTACCTAGCATAATCATTTCTTTGCCAGAGGTGCTCGGAGTCTTTTGACAGGGGTTGTCCACAATCTTGGTGGTCAGCTGTAATCTGTGTACAGCCTGACAACAAGCATTCAATTCTCCTCAGCGCCACCACAAGAGGAAGAAAGCATTGCACAATGCCTATTGAAAAACAGGCTGTGTACATGTTGTGGACACGTTGAGTCCTACAGTGTTTTCCAAATAAGATAATTCATTTAGACATTTGAGTTCGTTTTTTTGCCACATCCCAACTCAACATAAGGTAAATTATCTTAACTCAGCTAATCTTAAAATATATCTTGTGAGAGCCTCCAGATACAGCAGAGCAGAGTTTTTGGTGTGGCCAATTCGCAATATATTATGACTGGTTTTACATCGTATCCCATACTACTTTAGCTCAGAGAATTGAAGGGGTTGTCCAGTTTAAGGAAGAAACTAAACAACACTTGGGGTGTTACCTAGCACATTCCACACCACAGACCTGGTTCTACCGGCTAAGCTCTATTGACCCAACTGCAGCGATGACGTTCCATCAAAAACACGCGACCGCTGCAGTCAATCACTGACCTCACTCATCGCACATCTGGGACTGGTGATTGGCTGCAGTGGTCATGTGTTGTTGACATGATGTCAGGTTAACAGAGCCCAAAGAACCAGGAGCAGGATCTCCTTGGTAAGTAATAGTCTTTTTTTTTAATTTCAGGCATGTCCCGAGTGTTGTCTTGTTTCTTCCTGAAACGGGACAACCCCTTTAACAAGATACAACACAATCACACATATTGAATTCATTTAACCCCTTAACGCATTATGCCATTCATGTACAGCGGGGAATGCTGTGCCGGACCGCACTCCACCGTATATGCACGGCATTAATTTAAATGCTCCCTGGCCAAGATTGTGCGCCTGAAGCTCCACTTACCCCACCTCTGTTGACTTTAACTAAACCCCCTTTGATCATTTTATCAAACACCCCTTGAAACGGTATGCTTGTAAAAATTCGAAATCCACTTTTCTCCACATTTCAATTAGCATTCTAATATAACCCATAACAAAGCTAAAAATTCTCATGACACCCCTAGATTAATACTTTGACGGATGTTGTTTTATAAAAGGGGACTAGAACGTTGTATGTTCTGGTAGCTCAGAGCCTCTGCAATGCGATGACATATATGGTAATATACAACATATTTCTTTGATATAATTTGAGACCCTTGTTTCTTTTAGCTGTTATATTTAGCGACTATGTCCTACCATATAAAGATTTATATATATATATATATATATATATACATATATATTATCATCTATATATATATAATTTGTAGGATACCGAATACATAGTCTGTTGCTTATCAGTACACTGACCTTTACAGTGTGCCATACAGCAGTTCACAACCACATGTGAAGTGTAGCCATATTCAGGAGAAGTTGGGTAACAAATTGTGGGGGTACTTTACTCTGTTACCCCTTGGGAAAATGAATAATGGGGGCCAAAAGCGACATCTTCTTGTAAAAAATGAAATTTTTCATTTTCACAGCCAAATATTTCTAAATTCTAGGAATCGCTTGTTGGGTCAAAGTGCTCGCTACACGCCTTGAAAAATTCCTGGGGGGTGCAGTTTCCAAAATGGGGTCACTTTTTGGGGGTTTCCACTGTAGGGGTATTTCAGGGTGTTCTTAATTGCGACATTGCACCTGAAAATTAGTGAAACCTGCCCTCCAGAAGCCATATTGTGCTCCATCTGTTCTAAGCTCTGCCGTACGCCCATATAGCAGTTGACAAACACATGTGGGGTGTTCCTGTACTCTGCAGAATCAGGGTAATAGATATTGAGTTTAGTTTGGCTGTTAACCCTTGCAGGGGCGTAGCGTGGGGGGGGCCAGGGGGGCCGTTGCCCCGGGCGCCAGACTGCAGGGGGCGCTGGCAGCCGTTTGCACAAAAAAAAAATCCATGAAGTTGCTAACTGAGAACAGCGCCACAGAGTGAGGAGCAGCATCATCAGAACAAGCGCCCCTGATCAATCACCACGGCAGTACGAAGCTCCGCCCACAGCAGTGCGAAGCTCCGCCCACAGCAGTGCGAAGCGCCGCCCACCTTCAAGCGGGGAAAGACACAGTGGAGCTGGGGCAAGAAGAAGAAGAAGAAGGCTGCTGCAGTGTGTCGCTTCAGGACTCCACAGCAGGCAGCCTGAATGTGAGTCAGTCAGACTGTCAGTGTGACAGCTCCCAGAGTGTTAGGTGTGAGGTGGGCAGGTGGTATATTAAGGGTAATACTGGTGGTAGGCCTGGAATATGGACACCAGAGGTGACATCCTTTGGGCAGTACTGTCTCTGGCCATCCTTCACCAGCAGATTCCTGACTGCCACCTGCTTGCCCTGGCTCTCAGTGTCACAGTGTGACTGAATCACTCCCTGAGTGTTAGGTGTGGGGTGACTTATTCACACTGTGACACTGAGAGCCAGGGCAAGCAGGTGGCAGTCAGGAGTTGCTGGTGAAGGATGGCCAGAGACAGTACTGGTGTCCATATACCAGGCCTACCAGTATTACCCCTTCATACACCACCTGCTCATCTGGTAAGGGTGACCAGGCGGTATATGAAGGGGTAATACTGGTGGTAGGCCTGGTATAGTTGAGATGAGCAGAGATGGCATCCTCTGGGCAGTATTGTCTCTGGTCATCCTTCACCAGCACCCTGACTGCCACCTGCGTAGCCTGGCTCTCATGGCACTTCACTGCCTGCTGCTTAGGGTACTTTCACACTTGCGTTATTCTTTTCCGGCATAGAGTTCCGTCAAAAGGGCTCTATGCCGGAAAGAACTGATCGAGCATATCCCCATGCAATCTGAATGGATAGAAATCCGTTCAGTTTGCATCAGTATGCCTTCGTTCACTCACTGTCAGGCGTTTTGGCGGACATAATACCGCAGCATGCTGCGGTATTATGTCCGTCCAAAATGCCTGATCAGCTCGCCGGAATGCCGGATCCGGCACTAATTCCCATTGACTTGCATTAGTGCCAGATCCGGCATTCTGAAACTAACTGAAGGACGGATCCGTCCTTCGGTCTGCGCAGACCGGAAAACTGTGAAAAAGACTGCAAGACAGATCCGTCCATCCGCATGACAAGCGGAGGGGCGGATCCGTTCTTGCAATGCATTTGTAGACGGATCCGCACCGGATCCGACTACAAATGCTGTCAGTTGTCACACTGAACAGCGGATCCGGCAGGCAGCTCCGACGACGGAACTGCCTGCCGGATCACACTAACGCTAGTGTGAAAGTACCCTTAGCTATCAGTGAGTGACAGTCAGTGTCAAAGGCTACGCAGGTGGCAGTCAGGGTGCTGGTAAAGGATGACCAGAGACAGTACTGCTCAGAGGATGCCATCTCTGCTATCCATATACCAGGCCTACCACCAGTATTACCCCTTCATATACCGCCTAGTCACCCTGACCAGGCGGTATATGAAGGGGTAATACTGGTAGGCCTGGTATATGGACAGCAGAGATCTGTATTATTAGTATATAATGCCCCACAGTATTATTAGTATATAATAGCCCCTCTGTATTAATATAATATATAATGGCCCCTCTGTACTATTAGGATATAATAGCCCCTCTGTATTATTAGGATATAATAGCCCCTCTGTATTATTAGGATATAATAGCCCCTCTGTATTATTAGGATATAATAGCCCCTCTGTATTATTAGGATATAATAGCCCCTCTGTATTATTAGGATATAATAGCCCCTCTGTATTATTAGGATATATACTGGCCCCCTCTGTATTATCAGTATATACAATGGCCCCTCTGTATTATTAGTATATATACTGGCCCCCTCTGTATTATTAGTATATATACTGGCCCCCTCTGTATTATCAGTATATACAATGGCCCCTCTGTATTATTAGTATATATACTGGCCCCCTCTGTATTATTAGGATATATACTGGCCCCCTCTGTATTATCAGTATATACAATGGCCCCTCTGTATTATTAGTATATATACTGGCCCCCTCTGTATTATTAGTATATATACTGGCCCCCTCTGTATTATTAGTATATATACTGGCCCCCTCTGTATTATCAGTATATACAATGGCCCCTCTGTATTATTAGTATATATACTGGCCCCCTCTGTATTATTAGGATATACTGTCCCTCTCTGTATTATTAGGATATATACTGGCCCCCTCTGTATTATTAGGATATATACTGGCCCCCTCTGTATTATTAGTATATATACTGGCCCCCTCTGTATTATTAGGATATATACTGGCCCCCTCTGTATTATTAGGATATATACTGGCCCCCTCTGTATTATTAGTATATATAATGGCCCCCTCTGTATTATTAGTATATATACTGGCCCCCTCTGTATTATTAGTATATATTCTGGCCCCCTCTGTATTATTAGGATATATAATGGCCCCCTCTGTATTATTAGTATATATAATGGCCCCTCTGTATTATTAGGATATATAATTGCCCCTGTATATAATGATAGAAGAGGATGATAGTAAAGTGAGGAATTTAAAAATGTTTTCTGTGAAACTCTGCAGAGATGAGACGTGGCTGATAAAAGGTGTCATGACGTTCTAATTTCCGAATGAAGACGGTGGCCCACTATGCCATATCCTGCCCCAGACTTCAGGTCACACTGTGTGTGTTCTGAATTTTGGGGTTCACACCCATCTACTACATTATCTGTACTCAGAGAGTACACTGACCTTTACAGTGTGCCATACAGCAGTTCACGACCACATGTGAAGTGTTGCCATATTCAAGAGAAGTTGGGTAACAAATTGTGGGGGTAATTTACTCTGTTAACCCTTGGGAAAATGAATAATGGGGGCCAAAAGTGACATCTTCTTGTAAAAAATGAAATTTTTCATTTACACAGCCAAATATTTCTAAATTCTAGGAATCGCTTGTTGGGTCAAAGTGCTCGCTACACGCCTTGAAAAATTCCTGGGGGGTGTAGTTTCCAAAATGGGGTCACTTTTTGGGGGTTTCCACTGTAGGGGTATTTCAGGGTGTTCTTAATTGCGACATTGCACCTGAAAATTATTCCAGTGAAACCTGCCCTCCAGAAGCCATATCGTGCTCCATCTGTTCTAAGCTCTGCGGTACGCCCATATAGCAGTCGACAAACACATGTGGGGTGTTCCTGTACTCTGCAGAATCAGGGTAATAGATATTGAGTTTAGTTTGGCTGTTAACCCTTGCTGTGTTACAGGAAAAATTGATTAAAATGGAAAATCTGCCCAAAATTTAGAAATTTAGAAATTTTATCTCCATTTTCCTTTTATTCTTGTGGAACACCTAAAGGGTTAACAAAGTTTGCAAAATCAGTTTTGAATAACGTGAGGGGTGTAGTTTCTAAAATGGGGTCATTTTTGGGTGGTTCCTACTATGCAAGGCCCACAAAGTGACTTCATAGCTTAACTGGTCCTTAAAAAAGTGGGTTTTGGAAATTTTCTTAAAAAATGCAAGAATTGCTTCGAAGATTCTAAGCCTTCTAATGTCCTAAAAAATGAAAATGACATTTTCAAAATAATGCCAACATAAAGTAGACATATTTACAGTATCACTATGTGCCTTAAAAGCATAGAAATTCAAATTTAAAAATTGCAAATTTTTCCAAATTTTTGGTAATATTTTTTTTTTAAATAAACAAAGGTGAAACATATTGACTGAAATTTACCACTAACAGGAAGTACAATGTGTCACAAGAAAACAATCTCAGAATGGCTTGGATGAATAAAAGCATTCCACAGTTATTACCACAATAAAGTGACACATGTCAGATTTGCAAAAATCAGTCTGGTCACGAAGGTGCAAAATGGCCCGGTCATTAAGGGGTTCATTCTTCCTGATTTAAACACTTGCAAGATCTTCCAAAACACACAGATATAGTAGAAGTGAATTTTCCATTTAGTAATTTCTGTAGCCGTTTAGAATAATGACAGAGGTCTGCCTACATCCCTACGTAACCCTCTATCAAAACTGCACCAAATTCCTAACTCAGCTCTGCTATATCTAAGTATTGTATTCAGGAATGCACTCTTTAGTGGGTAAAGGTAGAATACTTAGGGCTGATACATTGCTGAGCTCTAAGCTCTCGCATTTGGGCTATGTGATCCAGCTCTTAGCGCCTTGTTAAATGAGACGTGTGTGTGCGGTGGAGTGGAGGCTGTGTATATTGTGTGCAGCGCATTACTTTGCATGTCATTTGTCCCTCCATTCAGAGAACAGGCTGGAGGATAGAGGAGGCTGAATCGCTGTCTGTGGTGCTGAAACTGCTCTTAGTCACTACACACCAGGACCAGCATTTGGAGACAGCACATGAACTGAGCATCACTTCTAGCAACATCTTATTTCCACTGCTCAATCCTCTCCAAGCAGACGGGACAGGAGCCCAAAGGAAATGGTAAAGACTTATATTATTTTCATGCACAGAAATATGAAAGCATGGATGTAGCAGTGTTGAATTTGCCATGTGAAAACTTCTTAGTTAGGATAATATAGCAGGTTCACCTGCAGTCCTATGTAAAACCTTGTGATAGCTCCACAAGTAATGCCACATGACAAAGTTATCATGTTTCTGCTACAAACCCAGCTCTGCTGTATCATTATATTTTTTTGGCTTTAGCAGTTACTTTAACATTATT
Source organism: Bufotes viridis (assembly GCA_033119425.1). Lineage (NCBI taxonomy): Eukaryota > Metazoa > Chordata > Amphibia > Anura > Bufonidae > Bufotes > Bufotes viridis. Next base: position 87,224,202 of record CM065594.1, on the reverse strand, counting down.
TGCTTCTAATACAAAATATCATACATTTTTCTTACATCCTGATGACTTTATTAAGAAGACTGGCCAGTGAGATGCATGGATAGATAGATAGATAGATAGATAGATAGATAGATAGATAGATAGATAGATAGATAGATAGACAGAGAAATGGATGGATGGATAGATGGATAGACGGATAGACGGATAGACGGATAGACGGATAGACGGATAGACGTATAGACGGATAGACGGATAGATAGATAGATAGATAGATAGATAGATAGATAGATAGATAGATCGATCCACATAAGTTTGATATCCATAAGTCTTAAAGGGACTTTCTGGTGTGGACAAAATGAATGGTTCCCTGAGGGGGATCTTACGAAGGAAAGTTCCCATAATTCACAATTATTACCAGGGGAGAATAATCAGGACAAAATTAATAATTGGCAATTGTTTTCAAGGAATGGCTTCAGGTCTACTTTTTAATTAATAAAAGGGGATCTGAAAGAGTAAAGAAGATAAACCCTTTAAGACTCCATAGACAATTTTATATGCTGAATAACTAATTTCAGGTTTCTGGTATTTCTTAGAAATAAGAAAGTGATCATGGTGGTGGATGGGTCATCCCATGGAATAACATGAGAGCCTGAATAGCTGATAACTGGAAAGAATAAACTACTGATATAGTAATATATGAATAAGGCAGCTTAAGCACTACCATGTGGGTAATACAATGATTGTGTTTTTGCATAGACTACTTGGATCTGATCGAAGTCTCCTGCTTTAAGCTTATATATTTCTTAATATCAACCAAGTCTCCGAGAAAGACCTTGTAAGATAGAACCATGGATAATTACACACTATCGTTAGATGGGATGAATGACACCGGGATCAACCACACTCTTGACAATATGCCTCAGAATGCCTTAAAAGTCCAGGTAGTCACCATCTTCCTTGTTCTTCTCATCTGTGGAGTTGGCATAGCTGGAAATATCATGGTAGTGTTGGTTGTTCTAAGAACCAAACACATGATGACCCCAACAAACTGTTACCTAGTTAGCTTGGCCATCGCTGACCTTATTGTCCTACTTGCTGCAGGACTACCCAATATTTCAGAAGTGGTTGCTTCTTGGGTTTATGGCTATGTTGGCTGTCTAGTCATAACCTATCTACAGTATCTTGGCATCAACATCTCAGCTTGCTCCATCACTGCCTTCACCGTGGAGAGGTACATAGCTATCTGCCATTCAATAAAAGCTCAGTTTATCTGCACTGTATCTAGAGCCAAGAAGATCATAGGCTTTGTGTGGCTCTTCACCTCCATGTACTGTGTCATGTGGTTCTTTCTAGTCGACATCACTGAAGTTAAGTTCGCGGATGGGATTCAAGTCAACTGTGGCTACAGGGTGTCCAGAAACTTGTATACTCCTATCTACTTTTTCGACTTCACCATTTTCTATGTGATACCACTGGTCCTTGCCACGGTTCTTTATGGCTTGATAGCACGGATCTTGTTTATGAACCCATTACCTTCTAACCCTCAGGATCTGAGCAGAATGAGTTCCAAACACTATGGGAAGCCCTACAATTCCATCAAGCTTTCATGCAAAGGCAACAAAAATACAGTGAGTTCCCGAAAGCAAGTAAGTAGAATTTTATATTTATGTGCATTTACCCATAAGAGGTTTCCAAGTCCATTCATGGTGTGCACTGTATGAATAATCTGTCAATAGATTTTGACCATCATGAATCAGCCAAAGGGGAGACATCAAACATCAAAGAGCCCTCGCTCACTCAAGAGGATTGGACATGTCCATATTTTACAAAGATAGCCAACTGTTTTCAATAGAAGTTGTGTAATACTTTTTTCCTGTGGGGGGCACTATAGGGAACTTGAATACTTGGTTTTAAAGCTAATGATTGGAGGTCCAAAGGAACCGATACACCTTCGCTAACGCTAGCTGTTGACCGAACGCATGTTCTTCTGACAGCTATCTCTGCTGACCTCCCATGCATATAGACACTTGGCTGATTATGTATGTGCTTTCAATGGGAGAAAAGGGGAAGACTCCTCTGGCAGAGGCTTGCTGCCGAGAGAACAAAACTATTCAACTTGCTTAATTTTTATTTCCCTCAACATTATCAGGCAGGTGAGAGTTAAGAGCTTCCCATACCCATTAGATTCTTAGCTGACCACGTCAAAAACAGTAGTTTCAGCCAACAATACTCTAATGTGTATAACCTTTAAATTATTGTTAGTGGACCCTTTCACCAACAAGGGACTGTCCAAAATGAACAAGCCCTTTAAGGAATTCTACTGTTTAGTGGAAGATGTGTCAAGTCCTAAAATGTAGGAAGAGAGGATTTACAGAGTGAAGATGATTTCTGCTGTTCTGGAAAGAATGAGTAAAAGACATCCAGGCTACTGAAGGGTGCATACTAGGAAGGAGGGGTATCTTCCCGTCATACACTGAGAACTTCTGGATCAGATTACTGGTTTATAGTATGTTTTCATTTCTGTTGGCAATTTACCTGAATATTTATATTTCACAATAACATTCATATGTGAGCTCCCTATCCAATCATATCCTTTCATAGAGAGGTATGACCTTGCATGTGTCCCACAGCAGTCTCCACAATTTAGAATAAACATGCTCTCTACCACAACAATAATAACAATATAACCGCGCAAAGAACCAAACAAATGTAATCAAATCCAAGTCAGGAGGACTGATTACATATTACAGTACAGTCACCATGATCTATATTCAACAGCAAGCGACATCTGCTAGAGAAGATCTAGCTTCATAGGATGACAAGACAAAGAGAAATTGTTTTTTGCTTTTTTTTTAAAATGTGCCTGAAGTTTCATAAAGGAGCCAGAATATCCTGAAAGAAGGAGAGGGTATGACTGGAGGATTATGAAGATAATTGGTTAGTCATTGGTTTGGTTGACAGCTATCACCCCCTTCCTCCACTTAATCAGTCAACAATAAATCCCTGACTTCCACTTATTGTCCAACAGCTATCTTCCCCATTTCTACTTCTTCGCTCAATATTCACCAGCTATTTTCCTATCTTTCCAGCCATTTTTTATGAACTGTATTTGTTTGGTCTCCATTCATTTGACAAACAGCACCCTGACCTCCACTTGTTTGGCCAACATCTATCTTCCTGACAATCACTTCTTCAGTCAAAAGCTGTCTCTCCTGATGTCTGCTTCTCTGATCATCACCTTTTTCACCATCTTCCATTTATTTAGTCAACAGCCTGACCTACACTTACAGTTGACAGCTATCTTCCACAATCTCCACCCATAGTCAACAGTTTTCGGCCCTGACCCCCAATCATGTAGTCTACAGTTATTTCCCCCAACTTCCACTCTTTCGGCCATCAATTATCTAACTTGGCTACTACTGATGTGGCCAACATAAATCTCTCCCAACTTATACTCATTTGGCATACAGCAACTGTATATCCATGGAGTCTGGGCCTATACTCTATACCAGGGATGCTTAACCTATGGTCCACCAGCTGTTGTAAAACTACAACTCCCATCATAACAAGCTGTAAACTGTTCAGGCATGCTGGGAGTTGTTGTTTTGCAACAGCTGGAGGGCCGGAGGTTGGGCATCCCTGCTCTATACTATATTAGCTACCTCCCTTTACCTCAACTTGTTCAGTTGACAGCTATCTCTTCTGACCTCCACTCATTTAGTGACAGCTTTGCCCTCTGACCTTCTCTTCTTCAGACAATAGCTATCTCCTTAACCTGCCCATTAACATGCATGATCACTGTTTTCCAGGGGAGGCCCCAAAACATATTAGACTGTCAGTAGATGATTGTGGTCATGTCCATTGACATTAATCTATTGTGTATGGTCTTGATTTATGGTCTTGATGAAAAGATCAGAAATCTGGTGCTGGAGGTGAGATCAACTTTCCTCACCTCCTGCATCATTCCTAAGGCTCATGTGATAACATTTTAGTACCTCTCGTGAGCAATGGGTTTTCCTCCTGCCTTTGTTCATATGACAGATGGTGGGATAAGTATTGGTTGCCTATAGTTTTTGTTACCTTTTTGGGGGGGGGGGTGATTATATTTTAATATTTCTTGATTCTAGGAACGTTAAGGGGTATTAGAAATCTTTGCGGGATTTTAAATATTAAAAAACATAGCTATGATAACCAGGCACACTCCTAGATGTTGCTCCTAATGTATGCTTAAGTTGTGTTTAAAAAGTCCCAAAGTGCAGTTTGTGACTTTTTCACTCTGCAAAAGTGGAGTATCTTTGTTCTAACTCTGAACCATAGCATTGTATCAGTTAGGAAAGGATTGTGTTATTGCCTAATTGTTTGTGTAGCGTAAAGTCCCCATGAGTCAAGCTATATCAGAGTGTGAATACTACTGAGGACTATGGTCTAAGTATAATCTCAAAGGGTGGTCCACTTTGGGCTATTTATTTTTGTTAGAAAGGTCTCCAACTGAGTGGTAAGTTATAGAACCCAGTGAAAAGTATTAAGTTCCATACAGTGCCATCATTGGACTGGGAAGATGAAGAATCAGTGGTGACCTGCCACATCAATGGGCTGTCTGTACAATGCATGGATGTCGGTCCTCCAGTACATTCTTCACTTTCAAGTGAAAGGGGCATAACTATGGCGGTGCAGCCAACCTGTTTTTGCTAGACTGCACAAAAAAACTGCTCAAAAGAATTAAAAAACGTAATAAGCTCTGCTACATATATAACTTTAACCTCCACTTAGTATGAATGTAGACACTGATGTCAATAGTAATTTTAATCCAGAAGATGATCCTGATCATTTTGAGGTTGACATCACAATTCTGCTGGCAGCCATAATTATTACACGGGACTAATCTGAAGTTCTAATTTGGCAAATTACAATCATAGTAAGATTGGTATAAATTAATCAGCAGCAATGATCTAATTCTGCAGCACTGCATACTAAACTATCCGCTAATTATGTGTCAAACGAAAAGATGCAACTTATCAGATACGGTCTTCAAGATAAAAGCATTGTTGCTCCTGGCAGCCAATTACAGTGCAGCTAGGTAAAGCTTTTAAAACATAAACAGAAAATTCTGATTGGTTGAGAGCCACAGTAATAGACCATCCCATCCCATTCATAAATGGAACTTTGTAGTGAAAGATCTTAGCGCCTACATGGCTATTTTCCTCTCATAGTACACTGTAGCAAGATTACTTTGGAGTCTGGATGCCCCTGTTGTATGCAAAACCATAATCTCCCTACTTTTTTGTGCTTTGAAGGGTTAACTTCCACTTTGATTTATTCGTTGTTTATACTTATACTGTTTTATATTGTTGAACTATACTTTTATATGTTTAGGGCTCATGAACATAGCCGTTGCCGTTTTTGCAGTTTGCAAATTGCGGATTTCCAAAACACAGATACCAGCTCTAGCGTTCCGCATTTTGCGGAACAGTACGTCCTGCCCTGTGTAGAACTGCCTATACTTTTCCACAATATGGAGAAGTACAGGACATGTTCTATTTTTGCTGGGCCACGCAACGGACATACAGATGCACAACAGCACATGATGTGCTGTCTGCATCTTTTGCGTCCCCATTGAAGTGAATTGATCTGCATTCAATCCTCAAAAAAAATCGGATTGGATGTGTGCATTAGCCCTTATTGTAATATATCCTGTTAATTTGCACTGTTATTGCAATATATCTGCACTCCATTATGGAAAGGGTTAATGCACAGCCAGCTAATACTGAGATACTTTGGGACTTTCCAGTCTGTACACTGAGAAGCTAGTACTTTTCAGCTCTGGCAGATGGTTGTTTTTACAACTGGAAACTGCTTAGTTATTCCTATTGACTTGTATTGGGACACAACACAGGTGTATGGCATCCATGAATTGCAACATTGTGTCTGTTAGGCTGTGCTTCTCCAACTTCATCCCTTCCACTAGAAGGTTCTAGGTCAGTAAGAAACTGTATAAAGGTATAACAGTCAGAGCCCATAAGTGTCTGCAAATAGGGAGCAGTGTATAGTAGAAGAGACTCAGCCTGACTGCATGAGTGACTAGAAGAAGACGCTGAGAGAGGAATACCCTGCATAATGACTGTGCTACAGACCCTGGGCCACTAGCCCTTTGGCCAGGGTATCAGCCTTCTGAGAGAGAAATAGGGACAGCTAGCTCAGGCCTTTCCTCAGCATGGAACCTTCTTCTGCAATGAAGGAGACTGGAGAAGCCAGCTCAGTAATTTGCCTGTATTGTTTTGCACTTGAGTTCTTCCAGTATGCAACATGCCTTACCATGCCCTCTAGGGAGAGCAGCAACATGTGGTGACACCTCAATGTGTACAGGGGATCTAGGGCAGTGTTGGGGCCACCTCAAACCCAGTCAGTGCACATGCACATGACACTCTCCACAAAGATCTATAGTAGAAAAATCAAGCTGCTTCCCCTGGAAGACTCACTGCACCATGTCTGGTCCCTTTGTACTCTAAAACTCAACTCCCCATCTCCCTGCAAAATCCCCCCAGCCCCCTCCTGGTAGGAATCAGTATTAGTCCATTTCAGCCCAAAAAGGGGGAGAATTGAATAGATAGTTCCATTCTATCTAAAGGTACTCTGCCAGATACATGGCCACCTGCTGGACAACTAGGCACATTGCATGTGATAAGATACATAAGTTATATAGCAATGTTATTAAAAAAAAGTTGTAGAGTCCAGCGTCCCATAAAATGATTATTTTGCTCATTCGACATAAAATGCAGTATAAAACGTCTACGCGTTTAGGACCCCAGTGTATAGGTCCTTCATCATGACATACACTGGGGTCCGAAACACATAGACATTTTATACTGCATTGTATGTCTGGATTTTATGTCGAATGAATAAAAAAATCGTTTTATGGGAAGCTGGACTCTACAACTTTTTTTGATATTTTCACATGACTGTGTCCAGGGCAGTTGTCCGTGCCTCCCAAAGAAAAAATGCAGGTGAGCGCAGCAATACTTACGTCTATCAGCAGCAATGTTATTAAGGCACAATATCAAAGAACCTGGAGTCAAATACACAGATGGCATAATTTGTTAGCTATTAGAGACAGTAGCAGGGTGTAGGAATGGTAGTGCCCTGCACATTACTTTACGTTTAATGGTATTTGGATAGATTTCCTCTTTTCATAGACTTCATTACTCTCTGTTGGCTGCACCGCTGTACCTTGGAACAGGCAGATGGCGTATCTGCTGTACATTGAAAAATATATTTCCTACTCCATTTCCTTATAAATGGGAAAACCTTTGTATGTCTCTCATAGATAAGCAGCTGAGGTTTTAGGTTTTGAGCTTGTTTAAAGGGGCAACATCAGGAAAGAGAAAGTGTTTACAGGGGATAAATGCAAAACCTGACAACCATCCGCTGTGAGCGTCGACTGAATTAAGTAGTGTTTTTTTCTGGGCAAGATGCCAGACACACAACTTATTGGAAGTGGTGCAGAAGTAGCAATATTAGAAGCCAAGGATCTCTTTGTGTACGGCAACCGGAGAATACAGCAATAGATAAGATAACCTGCATCCAGAGCATGCAGGCAATGAGTTTCTTAAAGGGAAATCTTACTAAGGCCTCATGCACACGACCGTTGGTGTTTTGCGGAACGGAACGCGCCCCATTGTAGAAATGCCTATTCTTGTCCGCAAAACGGACAAGAATAAGACATGTTCTATTTTTTTTGCGGGGGCACGGAACAGAGCAACGGATGCGGACAGCACACGGAGTACTGTCTGCATCTTTTGCGGCCCCATTGAAGTGAATGGGTCCGCGCCCGAGCCGCAAAATATACGGCTCGGACGCGGACCACAAAAACGGCCGTGTGCATGAGGCCTAAAAGTTTTGGGGGGTCAAGTGTGCAAATAATGGGATAGAGAGAACGGTCTTTGCAGCCATATTCCACTGTGACCAAGGGATGTGGAGCTTAAACAGAGGACCTCCCAATATTAAACTGGTTTTCTCAACTGGACAACCAATTTAAATGGGGTTTTTCCGATTCAAAAAGCCCTTTGACAAATACCCTGTTTAATAAAGGGGAGTCCTCCATTCAAGAACTTCATCTAACAGCTAGAGCAGAGAGCATTCCTCTGGAGGATGTTATAATGTCACTTTTTATTGCCCATTTGGAGGCACTGCTGTAGAACCTGTGATAGTTACAGCAGAAAGGGCACATCCCTCTGAGATAAGAAACTCCCCCTGAGCTGTCACTCTGAAATAAATCTAGTAGAACAAGTGGGGCGAAGTTCTCTAAAATTCGATTCGCTGCTTTGCCGACTGATACAAAAAAATTAGCTTCGTCGTAAAGTGCATTTCTTTGTAAATAGCGGGTGCAATGACAGGTAACGGCAATTGCGCTGCACCCTGTCATTGTACCTCTCGGATGCAGCGTTCATCGCTGATCGTGGCACCTGACTTTGATATTTAAGTCTATAATTAAAAAATAAATAAATAAATAAAATCCTAACTCATCCATTTGATCGCAAAGAGCCCGTCGCCAACCTTGATTGAAGTCTTGCGTGGCCCGTGATAACATCATACATCACCGCGCACGGGGTTCCGTAGGATCTTCAGATGGAGGTGGCGGTAAGGTATGGTATTATTATTTATTTTTTTTTACCCCATTTCAGTGAAAAATTGATTCGTTAACATGAAGCATGAGGAAATTCGGTTTTGCAGCGATTCAAATTTCCCCTGCAATTCCGATCGAAGTCCACTTCGTGCACTTCGGTTTGCTCAACACTAAATGTGGAGATCTCTGGATCCATATGAGCTAGGGGCCTGGCTCTTGAGTTAAGATTGTCATGTACTATATAAAGTCTCCTTCTTTACAGCAATCATGGAATAATCCACTTACGCCTCATCTGACAACAGACTTATTACAGCTGGCTGCGTAATTTCTAGAAGGTGACATCCTCCATCCTTGGCATATCCTTGGCATATCTTGTCTTTCTCTGGTAATACTTCTACACTGAGAGGCAGGTCAATGACTGTCATAATTTCATTATGGAGCAGAGCTGGGATCAGTGATTTGTGGTCAGCGCCTTCACAAACCTTGTTATGGGGAAAATCTATTACTGTATATTTATGGATTATGAGGAAATGATGATGAGGAGCCGAGCGGTTTCCTGTGGCATTGGGGCGTCATTGTGTCTCTACATTTATGTATAGATATAAATTCTCGCTTGATATAACTGTTTCTTGGAAAGCTGGACTCTCAAAAATGAAATCCCAAATAGCTGGACATTTATGTCCCACCTCTGTCTGCACTGGAAACCCCACCAAAATGACAAACACAACTTTTTATGTTAGGGACAGAATAGGACACGCTATTTGCACGTCCCGACTGGTTGTCACCCAGCTTTCTTAGCCTCCTGATGGGCAAGCCTACCTAGTCTTAAAGCCTCATATAGCTCCATAGGGAAGATGAATTCCCATTTTTGCTGGACTGTCCTTTGAACTGGACCTTGAACGGGTGGGAACGTGCACATTTATATTGACCACAGATTTGTGAACAGAAGATCTGCAGCAGAAGGCAATAGCAACAAAGTGGATGAGATTTTAACAAATCTCATATATATATGTGGCAAAAAATGTATGTGCGGATATTCACAATCGCCAAGGCTTGTCGGTTCCTGATGGCCGCTGATTGTTGGCAAAGTTATTGCAGATTTCACTACGGATTACTTGTGGATCCACAGCTAAATTTACAGGGACGGACAATTGTAAAATAAAACGGCGGTTCCAAATAAAAACAAAACAAAAAAAAAAACAATGTACTCACCTTCCCAATCTTCTGTCCCTCCCATGGTAACATTTGCCTGCCTATCTCCATTGATGATGTGTCATTTAGGCTGGATTGACGTCACGTTTTTGCTATCCGTTTAATGTATGTTAAAAAACGTATACGTTAATGGATGGCATCGGTTCACCATAGAGTCCCACTGTAAAAAATTATATATGTTAACAAATACGCTTTTACCGGACCCTGCAGGATACAAAAATATTGTGTGCTGCGCTTTTGTATCCTTTTTTTCCAATGTTAAACAGATTGCAAAAACATTATGTGAAGCCACCCCTAGACACGTGACCAGTCACATGTGGCTACACATCATCTCTAGAGGTCACAATACAGAGACCGGCGGGGGCCCAGGCAAGCGTTACCATTAAAGAAGACTGGAAAGGTGAGTACACCTGCAGCGAGCACAGGAGAGGGGAGGAGAGATGAGCAAGAATGGTGGTCATAGTACTCAGGGGCGGATTGGCCATAGATCTTACAGGGAAATTTCCTAGTGGGCCAATGCCCCAGGGGCCACCCAAGTCCCTTTCTCTGCTGATGACCAGCATAATGAGCTCTAAAAAGTAATTAACGATTAGTGTTGAGCGCGAATATTCGAATAGCGAATTTTAATCGCGAATATTGCAACTTTAAGAATTCACAAATATTTTGAATATACTGATATATATTCGTAAAAACTTTTATTTTTTTTCATCTGAACCCATTACCTGCCTGCTTCTTGCTTGTGGGCCAATGTGAGAAGGCTGCAATATCCTTCATTATTTAATTTATTTCTTCTGTTACTCGAGTTAATCGAGTAAAGGCGGGTTATAGGCAACTTTCCTATTGGGTTGGCTTGCTAGAATTCGCGAATATGTAGAATATAGTGTGATATATATTCGAAAAAAGGAATATTCTTTTTTTTTTTATCTGAACACATTAGAGTAGTAAATGTAATAGGTTCAGATGAAAAATAAAAGACGAATATTCGTTTTTACGAATATATATCACCCTATATTCTACATATTCGCGAATTCTAGCAAGTTAACCCAATAGGAAAGTTGCCTATAACTCGCCCATACTCGATTAACACGCATATTACATTGCTGATTTTTCGCAAAAGCTAAAAGAAATTAAATAATGAAGAATATTCGAATTCAGTCAGGATAAACTCAGGAAACTTCTAGCAGCTTGAAAAATTTAGCCAAAGTGTATTTCACGTTATGAGTTTGCATTATGCGATTTTTACATTGCCGATTTTTCACAATCAAGAGAATAATCTCGAATATGAATATTCGCGAATATATGACGAATATTCTAACAACTATTCACGAAAATATTGCAAATTCGAATATTGCTCCTGCCACTATTAACTATAATGGTTTGAGAATCAGGTACCCATGTACCCAGCCAGAGATTGCACACGTCTTCCGGAATTCAACGGCTGTGGCCCACAACTCACCTCCTAAGCCCCCTGCTGCATAGACAACTGGAGGAGAAGGGCAGACAATGGTAGCTATTGATGGCCACCACAGAGGACCAGCTTTTGGGGCAGTATATTGTGCTACACTGTGTTATTTGGTTCTGCTGCTCCTAATAAAGCCCCTGCACTGGTGGTGGAACACCAAAGTTATGAAGACCGGCCTTCCTTGCTGGATTACATTTCGACCATTTTCTATACCTAAAACAGGAGTAGAAAATGATGAATGAGATGGACCTCCCCCACCCACACCACGCCCACTTTTTTTGAACTGGCATGAGCGGGAAAAGCCTTAGATTGTGCAGCGTCCCACTGGTTATATATATGTGGGCACTGCAAAGTTATCATATTGTATTTCATGTCATATTTCATCATATGTCATGCTGTGTTCTATATTTGCAGTACAATCCTTGTTAACAGGCTGTAGGGTGCAGTACATACATCCACCACTAGATGGGGATAGCATCACTATATATATATATATATATATACCTCGGTTCAGGCATAGTCGGTAGTCTGTGAGAACAAGCCACTTGAGAAAGTGAGTCATGAGTGAGCCCTAGAAGGGGCATGGTGGAGAGGGAGTTGAGGAAGAAGAAGTAGTACAAACCCAAAGGATATCAGCCTCTATTTCAGGCATCAAGGACCTCTGGAGTCAAGGTGAAGGACTTATCAGCCACCGGCAACCTCACAAAACTATACTGGGATAAAAGGGACCAGAAGCAAAGTCACCTACTAGTAAGAAAAAAATATATAGCATAGCCTGAGAAACGTACACATAGCCTGTTTGCAGTGGATCTACAGCAATCTGCCTCTATATATTTAAAGACTGTATTACTTCTGGATGTAACTGTTACCAAGGAGCCATCATTCAGTAAAAGTTGTGAGTTAGATTCAATGTGTGTTCTGCTCCTCAATTACTACTACTATTCCTACCATTGTTGTACCACAACGGTACTGGTGTCACGACTAAAGGGACCTTGCCATAAGCACGTAAAGCCAAGTTACCACCAAGGGCACCTCAGCCACCATCTGGCCTGTGTCCCTTACATCAGAGTGTGCCCCGGAGAATTCCTGTGCTGTTCTCTTCTTCACTTTATGCAGTCCTGCACAGGGACGAAAAAAATGTGAGTAAACCCTCGGCCTAGTTACACTCACACCGTGACCTCACAGAGACTTTTCCCCTGTTGGTCTGGCATACTGCAATTGCTGAGCAGCTAACCATTGCACTGCAATTTGCACCTGAAATACGCCTAATATAAGCGTATTTCAGGGTAATAAATGACACCCCCTCCTTAACTCTACAGAACTTGTACTTTGCACCTCTCTCTTTATTCTAGCCTGCTTTTCCAAAAATGTTCCCTCTAGCCTGGTCCTGACTGGCATCTAATCAGGGATTATCACTGACTGTGTGAGAGCAACCTAAAAACCCTTGGACCGATTCTCCGTCAGATGATCACTAACAAGCGTTCTTAGAAACAATCGTTAGCGGTTATCTGGCAGTGTAAAAGAGAAGAATTCTTGTTCTTCTGGTAATAGATCATTCATGCAGTTACAAAAATCATTATTTGCCGGCAGCTGATCGTGTTGTGTAATCACGCTCTGCTGCCGGCAAACAACAAGTCAGTCTGGGGTCTAGCGGTGCCATTAACGATCTCCATACTGTGGAGGACTTTAGTGAATGTAAATGCCATGGTCTTCTGTCCTTCCTAGCAGAAATTGGGCCGTGTAAAGAGCCTTAAAGGGGTATTCTGGTAGGTACAAGTTATCAGAGCAGTGGCGGTCTTGCCGCTGGAACCTCCATGATCAGGAGAATGGGGGCCCCGTACCCTCTGCTGGCTCTTTGCTGCTCCTCTTAAATGACAGGGGCAGCCAGTCGCACATGCGCGTGGCCGCTCCATTCCTTTTATGGGAGTTCCAGAGAGAGCCGAGTACAGCACTGGACCATTTCCAGGACTCCCATAGAAATGAATGGAGTGGCTGCGTGCATGAGTGACTGACTATTCCGGTCATTTTAGGGGAGCAGCAAGGGACCTGCAGGGGGTATGGGGCCCCCACTTATCTGATAGTTATCTCTTATCCTATGGTCAGGAGATTATCACGCCTGAGATGGCAGGTAACAGACATACAGCGCAGAGGGGAGGGAAGAGGAGTACCCTTCCACTAGGGAGAGGGAGGAGTGATCCCTAGCTCACCTGGCACTGGCACCTGGCTGCCCTGACGTCCCTAGATGGGCTGCTAACCTGTGCGCCGATCACGCGCCTCGTCCCTGGCTTACTCTGAAATAAGCCTTAGGTAGTGAGTAGGGCGGTGGGAGCACTAGTCCTCACCACTGACACCTAGGGTAACAACAGGGAAAGGACAAACAACACAAACACAATAAACAATCCCCGAAGGGAAACAACAACAACAGGACAACAACAGCAGTGAACCGGAGATCCAACAGCTCCAGTACCAACGGCTCCACAGCAACAGTTGTCTACCTGAGGTCAGACTAGAAGATCTGGAAGGTAGGACTATATCTGGCAACAAGGGAAGCAGAAAGGGAGAATATATAGTAGCTGGGAGTGGCTGATAGAGAACAGCTGAAAGGAAAAGCTACAGATTCCAAAATGGGACAAAAAGGATTGCAAACCTAAGCAGGAAAACCTGGACTGGAATCTATTCTCTCCATTAGGTCATGGAGCAATCTCTTAAGAAACCAAGCCCGTAGCCACTCGCTGCGACCTTCTGACCCCAGGCATAACAGGGTGAGCGATAGGTCGTGACACCCTGATGACAGAGATAACTTGTATCTGCAAAAGTTCAAAGACTTATTTAGCACAGCTACATCTGTAACCGGGTTGATTTGCTTAGTTATCTTGTTACCCCGCTTGAAGATCCACTGTAGAGTTCAGCACCTTTATTTTTGGGGATCCTGACAGCTGAGGGCTCACAATATTTTACAAATACACTTTAAAATCCTCCCTCTCACAATTTCTAGATAAAGTCAGAAACGTTTCAGAGATTTGATGGATTCTACAATACTCCTTATGCTTTTTCTCTGACTGCCTGGTAAGATTTAGAAATGTCAGCGCTGCAGGGAAAATAAAAAGATCTGTCTGTAATTGTCCATAAAAAAAAAAATCATCATCTGACATTTCCAAAATAATTGAAAAGTGCAGCCGTCACTACTCACTAGGAAATAACATCTCTGTGCTTCCGAGGACTACATAAAATGTATGTGACATGCCTGTCCCTTAGGCCTCATGCACACGGCCGTTGTTCGGGTCCGCGTCCGAGCCGCATATTTCGCGGCTCGGCCGCGGACCCATTCATTTCAATGGGGCCGCAAAAGATGCGGACAGCACTCCGTGTGCTGTCCGCATCCGTTGCTCCGTTCCGTGCCCCCGCAAAAAAAATAGAGCATGTCCTATTCTTGTCCGTTATGCGGACAAGAATAGGCATATCTATAATGGGCCGCGTTCCGTTCCGCAAATTGCGGAACGGAACGCGGAGCAGCTTCCGTGTTTTGCGGATCCGCGGTTTGCGGACCGCAAAACACCCACGGCCGTGTGCATGAGGCCTTAAAGGCGTTGTCTGATTGTTTAATACTGATGACATATCCTCAGGATAGTTCATCAGTATGTGACCAGTGGGAGTCCAATACCTGGCATCCCCACCTGTTTAAAGAGTCTGCGGCACTCTGGTGCAGCTCAGCCCTATTTACCTGAATGGATCAGTACACATAAGTAACGCAACAGAGTTATTTAAAGAGACACTTCCATCAATTGTGAATAGTTCACAAACTGCGCAATTTCAGAAAAACTGTCACCCCGGCCCAAAAGCAAATAATTATCCCTTTTTAGAGGGTTACTAGAGATGAAAAAGAATCAAAAATTCAATTCGGCTACTTCGCAGAATTTCTCAAAGAAATTTAATTTTTGACGGATTACTTTGTCATGAATCGCATTCCATTGTATATGATGGGGAGCGGCGATCGTGCCGCCCCCTGTCATTAACTACTACAGGACCGCCGTACGCAGGATTGCGTCCTGCGGGCGGTCCTGCTCTTCTGTTCGGACGCGCCGGGGCGTCATCTCGCGAGACGCGAGACTTCCTGTGAACGCGCGTGCGCGCGCGCGTTCACAGCGTCGCGCGTCTCAGAGTTGGACTACAGCCTGCCAGCGATGATCAATCGCTGGCAGGCTGTAGATGCGATATAAATCGCATCAAGCAGCTATATCAGACGGCTGTTTTATGAACAGCGTCTGATATAGCTGCTACCTGGTCCTCTGGTGGTCCCATTTTCTGGGATCGACCACCAGAGGACCAGGTAACTACAATAAAGTTGCACCAAACACTACACTAACCCCCCACCCCCTCACCTATTAACCCCTTGATCACCCCATCTAGACCCCTGATCACCCCCTGTCATTGATCACACCCCTTGTAAGGCTCCATTCAGGCGTCCATATGTGTTTTGCGGATCCGTGGATTCACGGATCCGTGGATTCACGGATCCGATCCGCGGATCCGATCCACGGATCCTCAAAACACGGACACCGGCAATGTGCTTTCCGCATTTTGCAGATCCGCACATTGCCAGAACTATATAGAAAATGCTTTTTCTTGTCCGCAGTGCGGACAAGAATAGGACATGTTCTATATTTTTGCGGAACGGAAGTGCAGACCCGGAGCGCGGATCCGTAATTCCGGATCCGAGCGGGACAAAGTCTGTCCCCATAGAAATGAATGGGTCCGCAATTCCGTTCCGCAAACAGAATTGCGGACGTGTGAATGGGGCATAAGGGTCCCTTATCACCGCCAGTTAGTTAGCTACTTGTTAGGTAGCTGGCGCCCAGCCCACCGCACCGCAGTCACTGATTTTGGCAGAGATTTTTTCATCCACATTGATCGATGCGAATGAAAAAATCTGTGCCGTTCATTTTTTTTTTCAGCGCAGAGGCTGAACGGAAAAAAAATCTCATTACCAGTATGCTCAATATACGGAGAATCGCAGAAACTCCTAATGCTGGCCATACGTGTAATGATTGCGGAGACCCTCAAATGCCAGGGCAGTACAAAAACCCCACATGTGACCCCATTTTAGAAAGAAGACACCCCAAGGTATTCCGTGAGGGGTATGGTGAGTTCATGGAAAATTTTATTTTTTGTCACAAGTTAGTAGAATATGAGACTGTAAAAAAAAAAAAATAAAATTTCCGCTAACTTGTGCCAAATTTTTTTTTTTCTGTGAACTCGCCATACCCCTCACAGAATACCTTGGGGTGTCTTCTTTCCACAATGGGGTCACATGTGGGGTATCATGTCCTATTGAAGTCTATGGATCAGCAAAAAAACGGACACGGATCCGTTTTTTTGCGGACACGGATCCGTTTTTTTGCGGACAACATACAGTCGTGTGAATGGAGCCTAACTCTGATAAATCGTCCCTTTTACACTATTGCATATATATCCACCAAGCCAGCCCATGCTACACACTGCCGTCATCGAAAGTAGAAAGTGGTTATATTAATGTGACTTGACTGTGTATTTAGGAGGGTTAATCATTTGTGTGACTGCTACAGAAGGACAGTATTTGATAGTTTTCAATGGCTTATCACTGTCTAAAAAAAGGTGTTCTATGAATATTGAGTTTACAAAAAACACTCCTTTCTGATGGATATGTGCCTTTAATGTATGCTGTAAGATAGTGTGCAAATGTGGACATACCTTTTAAGTCCCTCGGCAAAATTCACAATAAATTTTATCCAAAGGTGTTATGTTTTATAAGGCTGAAGAAGTTTGCTACTTAAATGAAAATTGTGTTCATTCCTGTCATTTCTCTAATTTTTATTTACTTTTGACTTCATGCACACGACTGTCTCCGTATTGTAGTCCACAAACCACAGATTCACAAAATACAGACACCTCCTGTGTACAATCCACATTTTTCTTACCATTTAGAGATGAACAAAATTTGCATTTGTTCCAAATCTCAGTTCTTTTAGGCACCGAATCGAACCCGAATCTTTTAAAACGGCGCCCAGCCAATAAGCAATCCATAGTGTTCTATCACCACCAGGCAGAAGGTAATTGCAGTCAGTTGTGGCCAAGCAGCGGCAACTATAAAAGATACAGTTACACCTGACGCTGTATCAGACCGAAGGGGCGGATGAGGGAGAATCAAAAAATTAGGGAAAAAAAAAAACAATGAATCGATATAAGAGCTTTTTATAAATAAAATCTGTGGGCTAGAGGGGGTTATATACCAATTTCCTAGGCAATTTGGTTCGGAACGAATAGATTCAGACCCGAGCTGAACGTTTTGAAAAATACGACAACGTATTTGGAAGATTCGGTCATCTCTACTCCCATCACTAGAAATAACTATCTTGTCTTCAATTTGGACAAGAAAAGGACATGTTCTATAATTTGCAGAACGGACATACAGATGTGGACAGCACACGGATGACATCCACGTGCTGTCAGTTTTTTTTTTTTTTTTGTAAACCCTTAGAAATAAATGGGTCAGTGTGCAATCCACAAAAAATGTCTGATCAGACATGGTTACAAAATACAGTCATGTGCATAAGACCTTAGGAAGAGCTTAGTGAGAAGTAATTAGGTTGTATTTGAAGCCTCCATAGGGACCCCCACCAAGCTTCACTCAGCGACTAAACGCTGTATGTATAATGTATAACTAGACACATTTGTTATTTAGGCAGCTAGCATTGCATCTTAGATGGTTGATAACTGGTCCAGGACTACCGTCCAACAATAGCAGAAAACTTCCCTATTAATGGGACATAAAGTGGGTTGGGGCTGATGTAGATTTTTATAAAAAGAAGCCGTTTTGGGGGTGTTCTTTGACAGACTAGATACATAGCTTTAACATCAACCCTTGCATTAGTTTGGGGGGTCAGGTCTGGGATCTGTATTTTTTTTTGGGGTGTTATGAAGGGGGTCATATAAGCATACCTCCCAACTTTTTAAAAGAGGAAAGATGGACTTTATGTGCATCAAATTTTTCTCCACTAGGCCACGCCTCCGGCCAAAAATAGCGAAACACCTAATCCCACAACAAGTCCTGCTTTCTGAAAGCCGCTATTTTTTGGCCACTAAAGAATCAGCTGAGTGACCAGCCTCATAAACTTTAATTGGTTAAAAAATGGCCATGTGACGATTGTTACTTAAACTGCCCTCACAATGCCATTTTTCGCTTCCATGTGCATATAGGTAGTGATCAGCTAACCACGGGCCATACATTATAATCCATAACAGAGTTCTTAGATAACCCGAACCTTGTACGCCAAACTTGAAAACAGAAGTTAGCTCATCACTATCTATAAGCTAAATAACTTGCTCCCCTCCTTTCAGCCCCTCTAACATACAGTCCCATGTACATCACTATCTATCTACAGACTATTCCAATGTACAGCCCCATGTAAATTACGGTATGTCACTCTCTAAAACAGCCTCCACCAATGTACAGTCCCATGTAAATAATATCATTCCTTCCCTCCAGCCCCCTCCAACATAGTCTCATGTACATAACATCACTTCCCTCCCTTCAAAGCTATAGTGCTAGGCAAATAACCACTCCGTCCCTCAAAGCAGGAGAACTACAGCTCCCATCAGGCTCGGACTGGACCACAAGGGAGCAGGGGAATCACCCGGTGGGCCCCTGAGAACGGTGGGCCCCCAGTCCACCAGCACAGAATCTCAAATAATGTATATCAATATAAAAAACTGAGTAGACTATCCAGTTTATTATTGTAGACGCATCCGAAGGGTAAGATGGCGTCTAGGAATAGAGGCAGGCCAGTCGGTATCCTCTCTTCCTTGGGGCCCATCTTTTGAAGTTGTTGGGGCAGAATCCCCCATAATCAATTATCATAGTCTTATATCTTATAGCATCCTGTTGCTGTCTGTCTCTGTGTGGGCAGGTAATATTTGCATGTCGCTGTACAGTGGGCCTCCAGAATAATTATTACTGGTGGGCCCTAAGCATCCCAGTCTGACACTGGCTCCCAGCATATCCCAGGCTCTCAGCCTCTTACATTGAATCAGTTGCAGTATGTTCTCTCCTCTGCTAGGCCATGCCTCTTCAGCCACTGATCACATGGCTGTGACATCATTGCAGGTCCTTGAACTGCTGAGCTCTGCCCACTAACATCGTCCCAGGTCTTTCAGCGAATGCAGAGGAGGATGCTGAAAGAACAAGCCCTCCTCAGAGCTCCACCCCCCCACCCCCCAATGACGAGGACGGTGGGGGAGAGGCAGCGGAGGTGAACAGTGAAGTGGGCAGCGGAGGGCTCCCTGCTTCACCATTATAATCAGCTGTCTCTGCGTCCTATGGAAGCAGAGACAGCTGAAAGCGGGACATACCTCCCCCGCCCGGGACCTCGGGACAGCCAATGGGATCCGGGACTGTCCCGCTGAATCTGGGACAGTTGGGAGTTATGTATAAGCTACTGGTGATTTAGATCCCTTCTGTTGATGGAGTATCCTTTATAAATGAACAGGGCTTATGCAAAAAAGTTGGAAAATAGGGGCTTCAAATGTCCTGCAATTTTAAAATTATAAACCATGCCCATGGGAGCTGTAATGGCAGCCATATTGTCACCCAACTTTCCCTGTGATTATCACTAGGGATGTGCGAAGCGAGCTTTGGATCCTAGATCCGAAATCACTTGGCTCAAAACTTCGGAATAATGCTGTACCAAGAGCCATCTCTGTACAGGATTAAAATGTATGGCCTCCAATGAGGCACAGTCAGGAGACTTTGTTGAATAACTTCAGTATTTGATTTTTTAAACTGGAAAACCATTTTAAACCTTGGACTTGTACCTCAGAACCGATCGAAATCGAGTTCAGATCCAAGTTTTAAAATGGTTTTTCAGTTTAAAAATCAAATACCGAAGTTATTCACCAAAGTCTTGCAAGACTTCGGGATTGACTGACTTCGCCTCGTCGGAGGCCGTATGGATGACAAATTTATCAAACAACATGGGACATTTGATAAATGTGGAATATACTGTAGTACACCAACGCAGATTCAAGCAAAACTGACTTTAAATGTTACCTTCATGATAAATTCCCCCATAATGTGCAGTCCCAGCCGCGTTTGCAGGTAATACGTGCGAGTTCCTCCTCCCGTATCCGGTTCTTGTTTGCATTCAGCATGCAGATAGCTTCTTCTCTTATCTCTACTCGATCCAATTAACTGCAGACATGTGATAAGGAGGGGATGTCAAACAAGCTGCAGGCTATCTCTTCTGCGTAGTCACCTGTATGATATAGATGTGTATATAGGTGATTGTATTGTCTGCAAATCACAGAGTACACACTTAAGTTAGAGATATTATTGTCTGTGCCTTGTAAATGTCCATATAATCTCCTATGTGCCACATGGCGCTTGCGGAGAACTGTATTCAGTCATTGTGTAATGACCATGTGTCTTCCTGACACGAGAAAGAGTGATGGATGAGATGACTAGTGTTGATCACGAATTTTCGAATTGCGAATTTTAATCGCGAATATCAGCACTTCGAGAATTCGCGAATATTTAGAATATCGCTAAATATATTCGCAATTGCGAATATTCGCTTTATGCGAATTTTTTATATGAAAATTTTCGCATGCATGAAAATAATGTCATTATTTTCTTGTTTGCGAAAATTCGCATAAAAAATTCGCATAAATTAGCATAAAAATTCGCATAAATTAGCATAAAAATTCGCATAAGCTGGTATTTAAAAGGTATCTTTTAAATGCCAGTTTATGCGAATTTTTATGCGAATTTTTATGCTAATTTATGCGAATTTTATGCGAATTTTCGCAAACAAGAAAATATTGTCTGGAGATTACGAATTTGCGAATTTTCGAATATATGGCGAATATTCGCCCAAATATTCGCGAAATATCACGAATTCGAATATTGCCCCTGCCGCTCATCACTAGAGATGACATTTGTTGGCTTATAGACGTGACGTGACTCAGTAGATTTACCATTCAGAAACTGACTGGTAGATCCTTGGTGGATTGGATGTCATTCAGCGGTCTGTCTGAATGAAATGTGGGTGGTTCTGGCCAGAACTATAAATGCAGCAACCTAGTTAGCACTGCTTATGGGACCACAATAAATGCCTTAGTTCCTTTGTTAATGCATTTGTTCTGGCTGGCACAGTTAATATGAAGACCTGCAGCTGGCACTGTTACTGTGGGCAGGCTTTACCGAGCTGTTAATGGAGCAGAGTCTGCTAGCAACATTAAAGGGGTTTTCCGGGTTCAGAGCTGAACCTGGACATATCCCCATTTTCACCCAGGTAGCCCCCCTGACTTGAGCATTGGAGCAGTTCATGCTCTGATGCTCTCCTTTGCCCTGCACTGAATCACGCAGGGCAAAGGCATTTTCTGGAGTTCCGGTGTCGAAGCTGGCTTTCCTTAGGGCTGCCAGGCGGAGGCTTCCGCCCAGCATTGAGCCCAGTGACGTCACCGGCACTGATGGGCGGGCTTTAGCGCTGCCCTAGCCTGTAAACTGGCTAGGGCAGAGCTAAAGCCTGCCCATCAGAGCCGCTGACGTCACCGAACACACTGCTGGGCAGAAGCCTTCGCCTGGCAGTGTGTTATTGTAAATAAAAGAGCCCTTGCGCTGCGCGATCCTGCGCAGGGCAAGGGAGAGCATCGGAGCATGAAATGCTCTCATGCTAACATCAGGGGGCTGCCTGGGTGAAATTATGGGTATGTCTGGGTTCAGCGTAGAACCCGGACAACCCCTTTAAAGGGGTTTTCAGGTACTTAGATACTGATGACCTATCCTCACATCCTCACACAAGCTTTTAACTAGTGTGCCCTTAGAAGCCATCACAGCCATGCCTACTAATGGCTAGTGTTGAGCGCGAATATTCGAATAGCGAATTTTAATCGTTAATATTGCAACTTCGAGAATTACCTGCCTGCTTCTTGCTTGTGGGCCAATGTGAGAAGGCTGCAATATCCAGTGACTTAGAATATTCTTCATTATTTAATATAGTTTATGGATATGTGAAAAATCGGTAATTAAATATGCACGTTAATCTAATCGTGTAAGGGCGTTAAGCAACTTTCCTATTGGGTTGGCTTGATAGAATTGTCGAATATGTAGACTATAGCGCTATATTCGTAAATTACGAATATAGCGCTATAGTCTACATATTCGACAATTCTACCAGGCCAAGCCAACCCAATAGGAAAGTTGCCTGACACCCTTACACGATTTGATTAACGTGCATATTTAATTGAAGGTTTTTAGCATAACATAAACTATATTAAATAATGAAGAAAATTCTAAATCAGTAATGAGTTATTACTGATTTAGAATATTCTTCATTATTTCATATAGTTTATGTTATGCGAAAAATCGGTAATTAAATATGCGCATTAATTGAATCGCATAAGGGCATTAAGCAACTTTCCTATTGGGTTGGCTTGGTAGAATGGTTGAATACGTAGAATATAGCGCTATATTTGTAAATCACGAATATAGCGCTATATATACACAATTCCACAATTCTACCAGGCCAAGCCAACCCAATAGGAAAGTTGCTTAAAGCCCTTATGCGATTAGATTAACGCGCATATTTAATTGAAGATTTTTCGCATAACATAAACTATATTAAATAATGAAGAAAACTCTAAATCAGTAATGACTCATTACTGATTTAGAATATTCTTCATTATTTAATATAGTTTATGTTATGCGAAAAATCTTCAATTAAATATGCATGTTAATCGAATCGTGTAAGGGTGTTAGGCAACTTTCCTATTGGGTTGGCTTGGTAGAATTTTCGAATATTTAGACTATAGCGCTATATTCATAAATTACGAATATGCGGTGAAATATGCAAATTAATGCGGGGACGTTCGGCCGAACTCGGCGAACCTGAACTTCCAGGTGTCCACTCTACTAAGCAATGCTTATGTCTTATGTTTCCTTAACTGTGGAGATGTACTCCACACTGACAGCTGCTGCCATCACTGCCTCTCTCTACAGACAGTGAGGGCAACAGCAGTCAGTGTTGAGCGAGTCTCCACAGAAGACAGGGAGCGTTGCTAAGGCACAAAATGGGCCACTTTAGAGCTATTTTTCTAATAGAAATGTACGATTTCAGTAAAGTACATTACAAAAGTGGTCAATATTACAGCCCCTACTCATTTCCCCAAAAATTGACATTTACACTTTCAATTCTTGCTTATTCTGGGTTTTGAAGTCAAGAAGGCGGTCCTTCAGTGATTGACAGCTATTTCTGTATACACCATCATAGAGGGGAAGGCTGTCAATCACTGATAGGACCATCTCGTGGACTTTGAAACCCAGAATGAGCACAGATATGAATAAATAACTAATTTTTTCCCCATAAATCTCTATATCAATCTGCTCGGCTTCTCCTGCTCTATAACCTGCTGCCTTCAGCTCAGACACCATGTTCCATGTGACACCTTATCTTTAATGATCTTGAATAACCTAATATAATACAGGGGTGCGCCAACACTACATCACGACTATCATCTCCCCAAGCTTCAACTGCAGAATCTGAAATGAAAACTAAAGTGGTGGAAATTACAGCTCTACGATCTTGCTCCGCACTGGATCATGTATAAGACGATGGTGGACATATGCTTGAGTACAGGGCTAGTGGTGGTGGTGGTGGATGCTGTACAGTGTTGCAGGTGGAGAACAGTGGTTTGATGTTTCTTACACTATTATGGAACCCTGTCCATAAATGAGGAGACAGTTTCCCAAACCTCTGATTGTGGGTCTTTAGGAAGAAACCAGGGACACATGGGAATCCTAACTCCTCTCCCCTCCTCCTCCTCCTCATCTTTCAGGATCGCACAGCTGTTAATGAATCTCCTTCTTATTTGCACAATATTATATAACTACAATTAAGATGCTTCCGGCAGAGACTTCATCATGTGATCAGAGACTCGGGTTGAATCTCATAAATAAATTATGTTTGTTTAGAGCCAGGTGTGTGGTTACTATATTCTTATACTTTTATTACAGGCACCTTGCAAAATAATAAGTAGATCATATAATGTGAGCTGCACTTACTTCTGTGCCTAAGATTAGGGGAGTGGAGCAATAACCCAGTGAGACTCCATCCCGAGGACTCTATATGTGACACATGGGGCAGGTCAGCTGCCACCAATTTCAGAAGCAGCCTCTACCACTGAATGGCCCATAGACATGGCCATTTTATTGGCAAAATCTAATGGCAATCTAGCGTATTTGGGAACGTATCATTTATATCCCTTTAAGGAATCAAAGGACCAGTTGGATTTGGATCTTTGGTTTCCCTGGGTATAAGAGTGACTAGATTGAAACAGCATCAGTCTTGTCTATAGGCAGTGTCTAGTATTGCAGTATAGCTATATTAGGTTGAATTATGAAAGTGTTGTCAGTTTCAACACAGCCCACTGAGAGGACTTGCATGGTTTCTAGAAAACAGTCTTTCTTATCTTTTATCAGCCATTTCAGTTACAGGAGAGCAGTGTTCTTTGAAGGGTGATTGAAAGAAACTCCAGGGCAGCCCTGCACCTTCAGTGACCACATCATCCCACATGTCTATTTGCAGTGTGTTATTTGAGCTTTTCCATAGGACTATAGATAAACCAATGAGTTAACTTAAAGTGATTGTCTACTTGAATGCCCCTTTGTATATCGCATCTCCACTACCATCAAGAATGAACCCATGTTAGGGTAGGTTCACATCTTCACTAAAAGTACATCAATAGTTTATCGCAGCAGAGGAACACACGACGAAGTTACCATATCCGGGATGGCCGGATACTGCCGCACACAGACAGATCCTTATGCAGCAGTATTTCTCCAGCAGAAAGCCAGCTGTTCTGTCCCAGCTATAGGCTCTCATTTAAAATTCATATTAATTGTATTCAGAATTATATGTGTTAACCACTATACTCGGTTTACTTTGCTAGTGGCCATTGTTATATGTGGTTTTATGTAAGTTATCTATGGTTGTATTTCAGTACGTCATTCATCTTGTAATCCCTCCTCCTCTATGATCTCATATCCTCTGCCCTGCAATCCATTCCTGTTTGTCAGACATGCCTCACAGTGCTGCAGAGAGGATTTTTATTTGACCTCTATCATCATTTCTCATCATTTCAGTAAAGAAAGCATATTCAGGTAATTTCCCTCACTGGAATTATCCATGCAACTTGTGTCTGTAGGGGAATGATTATAGCAGAATTACAATATCTTCTATTGCTTGTATAAGAAATTGTCACTAGACTCATCAGAGACTTCTCTCTTTTACATCAATGGCAGAAGACTGTTATTTATGCCGGAAAGCCCCCGGATCCCTGTTTTATTATCCCATAATAGTCAATGGGAAGGTGGTGGTGTGCGGCAGTACATAGCTATGCCAAATATGTTAACTGCAGTAGTCTGTCCCTTGGCTGGAACAAACTACTGGATTACCTTTTGCGGAGATGAGAGCATAGCCTTATGTGTATATTACATGAACACCTATTGATTAGTAATAGTAAAAGAGAATTAGAAAGAACCCCCCCCAATAACCTGTTGATGATCTGGGGAAGTAAGCCTGGATAGGAGTTGTCCAATCCCTTTAACATAGTTATGTTTATGCACTGAAGAAACAGATATGGCTTTGTTTGGTTTAGAAACCTTGTTCCCTAATACATTAGGAAATTCTGACTTATTACTAGATGGTACTAAATTCAGCCATGGTGGAGGACCAATCGTGTCTATGAACTTCATGGAAAGCCCACTGGTTTAAATAAGAACTGTGAAAAGATTCAATTCTTCTGTGGTGGTGCTGCTAATTACAACTGGTCACTTGGAAATGGATCTCAACTGTACTACACCCTGTAATCAGCAAATGTGCGGACCCTTTTAGCAGAAAGGAATTGTCTAAAGTGGAAAAGTCCTTTAAATAACATTTAGCTTTGCTATAGCTGTATATTAATTAGTGCTCAAAGACTTACCATATATTTACTAGTTTTAGGGTTATATATATGCATCCTGAAACATACAGATCCTTCCTTATATTGCATGTGACATTAGTCTGAAGTTCATTATAGGGCTGAATTACTGGACTTCAGAGCAGGAAGTACAAATCATGATTTTAACCTTATTCTGACCCACCTTCCCCCATGGTAATGTACAGAGACTAGAAAACCCCTTCCTAATTAATTAAAATCCATCAAGTAGCATAGTATTTTAATTGGAGAACGGATTTGTGAGTAATTGCTGCGTGACTTCAACATACAAAATTCAATTTGTGCTCAAAATAATTTTTTATTAGCAATATAATCACATTAATTGCTTTGAAGCTAAAATAGCTGAATGTATTTTATGGAGATAATCATGTGGGAAGAGTATAGAACTTATAGGTAGGCACGCTATACTGCAGTTAGGATGACACAGGTGCTGTATGTACGATCATTCAGACACAAACCAAATACTTGTGGCTGTCCAGAGGATGCAAAACTCCTAGTATGTGCAGCAACCCAAAATAGGTAATAACACAGCTCAATGTGAATTTATTGTTCATAATATATCTATTCAGGAGTGTACAAAGGATTTTGTCATATATATGGATGCATAAGTGAGTATGCACACACACATGCACTTTTTAGTCACACATTGGCAATTAGTGGAGCAGTATCTGTAACGGCAGTGAGTGTAGAATAACTGTGTAACCTAACAGATTTGACTTTGGGCTACTAGTAAGTAGTGTTGCGCGCAAATATTCGAATCACGAATTTTAATCGCGAAAATCGCCACTTCAAGATTTAGAATATAGTGCTATATATTCGTATTCGTAAATATTCTAGATTTTTTTCATCTGAACCCATGATCCCTCCCTGCTTCTTGCTTGTGGGCCAATGAGAAGGCTGCAATGTCTTTGTCTTAGCTTAGCAACATCCCTGGCAACCAATAGGAAACTTGCCTACCCCTTACTATATAGGAACCATATATGCTACATACATAGTGCTGTGATGTCACAATTTCACAACAATACTTAGAGCACCAATCAGTAATGTGCAGTCAGACCTGCTAAAATGTGAAGTTGCACGTATTGCGCCAAAATATACGCATCATTAATTGCAGTTTTGCGCAATCACGAATATATTGAAGCACTCTATCTGCATATAAAGCAATTGTAATGTTCTGCCATGCCAACCATTTTCTCCAGTCTCAGGAAACTTCTAGCAGCTTGAAAAATGTAGCAAAAGTGACCCACGCCTGTATTGCGCGCGCAATACGTGCATATTACATTGTCGATTTACGCGATCAAGAAAATAATGGGGAATTTCGCAAATTTATGACGAATATTTGCACAAATATTCATGAAATATTGCAAATTCAAATATTGCCCCTACCGCTCATGACTACTCCGTTGTCCTGGTAGTTCTCTGGTTTTCACCCTTTAACCCCTATACAAGGATCTGGACCTTGCTGCAGTGGCACCATCAAGCCACTACCTCCTGGAGTAGTCTCTTTATGATTGACAGCTGACCCACATGGGTCAAGAGAAACAGATGCAGGGCACTGAGGGGAATGCAAAATCATAGGGACAAGCCAAGATCAAGACAGTCAGGTTGCATGCAGCATAGTAAATGGTCCGATGTCAGGGCAGGCAGTGAAGGGTCAATACGGAAGTCAGACACTGGTAAGGTCAGAATCTGGATGTTCACAATCCAGAAAACAGGCAGAAAGTCAGTACACGGGCAGACAACAGAAACACATGCGCTTGCATAACAATCAGTGTCACAACAGTGCTGGTCAATACCAGCGTTTCCTCTCATTTCTTCTACTCCTCCCTGGCTTCAGGAATGACCAGATTTTTTGAATTATTCCCTACCAGCAGAAGGACCCAGCTTTGCACTGGTATATTTCATCTACTTCACTTAATGTTTCTGTGTGTCGTTAAAAGATATCGACAGTATGGGACCTCGACAGCAGCCCATCCCCTTAACTTTGACCTTTACAGCAGGCTGCCCCTTTAACAGTGAGTTTAACAGCAACCCACTCCCTTGACAGTGACCTCCTCAGGGGCCCGCCCCCTTAATAGTGACCTCCACAGTGCCCGCCCCTTTAACAGTGACCTCCACAGTCAACGCCCTCTTTACAGTGGCCTCCACAGTGAAGCCCCTTTTAACAGTGACCTCCACAGTGAATGCCCCTTTAACAATAACCTCCACAGTGCTCGCCCCTTTAACAGTGACCTCCAGAGTGTCTGCCCCTATAACATTGACCTCCACTGTGAACACCCCTTTTACAGTGACCTCCACAGTGCCTGCCCATTTAACAGTGACCTCCACAGTGCTCGCCCCTTTAACAGTGACCTCCACAGTGCCCATCCCTTTTACAGTGACCTCCACAGTGCCCGCTTCTTTCACAGCGACCTCCACAGCAGCTGTCATCCACACCGCCCTGCCCCTTTAAAGTTGACCTGCAGCAGTGAAGAAAAATGGCTGGGTTGTTATGGAAACTTGGTGTAAAACTGTGTGTATGTGGAGACCAAGGACCTGCAAGCTTCTATTGGCTGATAAGGGACATGTGACCATGTGTATGGCAGTTGGGATATGAAGAGAAAGAGCTGGCTTCTGTTGGCTAATGTAGGTCATGTGATGTGTTATATTTGGATATTTTGGGAATATCTCAGGAACGGTACGGGCTAGAGAGCTGTGACCCCCACAAGATTTCTTTCCAGGTAGCAAGGGATGTATATACCAAGTTTCGTTTAAATCGATGATTGCGTTTTAGAGTGGTCGCGGAACATACACACATACATACATATATATGTCCATCGTCATATATATAGATTAATCATCTGCAGTTGGTGACCAATGGCAACCCACTGTATGGCCCAATGTAGTGGTTCTAAATGTTCCTAACCTAAGTGATGTACTTCCTACTAAAACAAACTTTATCAAATTACCTACACTGTTCTGTCTGTATAAACACATGATCAAAGACAAGATTCCTATAGACATGGCATGTGCCAGGGCTGGGCTGGGACTAAAAAGTAGCTCTGGCACTCAAACTCCAAATGTTTCACTGGTGACCCAGCGTCTTCAGGGGATAGTGAAGACGCTGGGTCACCAGCGAAACATTTGGAGTCATATAGATAAACAATGAACATGAACAATACTATTGAATGACGGAGAAAAAGGGGGAGATATTTGCATTTTGTTAAACTTTATAGATAACTGGACTAGGCGCATTTTGATACTGCGCATGCGCAGTGTGCCGGAATTTTATGCTACCTTCGGCTTGGCGCATTTTCCTACCTGCGCCTGCACCGAGCCGCCTCATTCGCGCGCGTGCACGGTGGCCCGGAATTTTATGCTACCTTAGGCGCGTTCACATCATAGGTGGACCGTCCGCGTCTGCGCCGATAAACCCCCCGGCAGACCAATCAGGAGCCGAGATGAGAGATGCACCTCCCACGTCACTACCGGAAGTGACATGGGTAGCAAAAAATTCCAGGTAGCAGAAAATTCCGGAACACCAGCAGCAGACTACTGATTACACGGCACAATCTGCCGCCAACAAACGATTATTTTAAAAACGTTGAAAGACTCAATACAGTAACAGATTCATAGTTACAGTTTAGATTCAGTAATTACCAGTGCCTACAAAGTTCAACAGCTGATATAGCTGTTTTCAGGTATTGGGGCTGATCTGACCAGGATCTGAAGGGGCTGATCATAAACCATTACCTGACTCTTACCAGCCCTGGTCATATCTGCCTTTATTACAGAACTCATATCAGCCCTGGTCGTATCAGCTCCTAATACAGAAAACATCAGCCCACCAACCCAGTATAGGAATCACTCAGACTGGCGGCTAATCTGTATTGGGGTTAAATGGGTTGTCCAAGTTATTAAAAATATGTCCCTCAAGTCAGCATTTGTGCTAATTATTTTATATGCTGCCACTAATATCCTTCACGCTGGGCTTTGTATGTTTGTCTGCAGTGATAATATCCTTGTATATTACATGTGACCACTGCAGCCAATAACTGGCCTCAGTCGTCATGTGCTGGATACTGCTGAAACCATTGATTGACTGCAGCAGTCTCCAGGGTACATGGACATGTCACCAATCACCAGTCTAGTTAAGAGACGAGGGATGAAATAATTAAGCAAACATTCTATTATTATTTTATCAGTTCACCAATGCTGCCTTGGGGGACATTTTTTGATAGCCTGGGCATCCCCTTTTTAATGAAATCATGCCAGGCTCTTACTCAAGCAAGCACATTATGAGCCCTGGAAACTGGAACAGTAATCCCATAAACCCCCTAACCTAAACCATTTCCAAATCTGAATCCCAGTTCATAAGTGTCCGCCCTGGTTATACCAGGGACACTAGTGATGGTCACATTCTAGCAGCTCCTACTGCCCCACCTCCTTCATTATTATCCTATAAGCAGCCAGAGTGGCCACCCTATATATGTGTTATAGTCAGCACTCATCCAGCCACCATCATGGGAGTTGGCACAGCTTCTAGGAGAGCCTGGAGTGGGGACTGTGTAGGAGAGATGGCTTTGGAGTCTGCTGGTGATCCACAAAATGTAGCAGTAAGCACAAGAGGAGTCAGAGATAACCGAGAGGTAAGACTCAACAGTGTTAGCACCGCCTTAGAAGAAGGCATTGTAAATCAATGAATGTATAACTTAAAGGGGCCAAGAATTGTGACCCACTGTAGGATCTTGTCCAGGGCCCATCAGGAATCTGTCTGTTCGATTCAGGCTATCTTCACATACATGGCGCAAACTCCTATAGTCTGTTCCAGAAGAATAGACTACTGGAGTTTACCATATCCGGCATAGCCAAACATGGCTGTGCCTCTCTGGATCACCGTTGAGTATAATGGGATTCAAAGGGCATCCGCCCACTTTCCGGCATAAATGTTTGTTTTTGGCCAGACAAAAAATAAGGTCTGGTTCACATCTGCGTTGTGAACTATAATCCAGTCACTGTATCCAGTATACATGCTGGCTTTCAGACGAACAAAAAATGCTACATGCAACATTTTTTGTGTGGTCGAAAGCCAGCATATATGCCAGAAAGCGGCCGGATTGACAACGAATCCCATTACAGTGAATGGGAATCCAGCGATGAACAGTGGTATCCGGGTATGCCATATACTGCGAACTCTGGATGTCTGCTGGAACAGACGGCCGGAGTTCACAATGCAGATGTGAACCCAACCAAATGCAGCACTTTCAGTTGCAATCTGGCAAAAAAAAATAATAATTGAAAGTAATAGTTAAACAGTTAAACTGATTGCGTACAATAGCATCTGTATTTTCAATCAGTTTTACTAATCTGCTTTAAAAAAAAAAACAGCAATGAAGCAAGATAAAGGCCTTTACTGCCACTGACACACCCCTTGTCCAAAAATGTAACCAATCACAGGTTACTTGTCTTTTTTAGGTAATAATTGGAAAACTTGATTTTATTTTATATTTTAAACTTTGCATCAGTTCTTGGAATTGATCCAGTTTCTCTAAAAAACTGATTCTGTGCCTGAAGCAAAAAACATGATGGTAGAGAACCCTAAGGCAGATAGTCGTTGTTGGCCTGGTATGTGCCCCCTAGGGCAGACAAAACACAGGACGAAAACCTAGGGACTACAAGATTCAAAGAGAAGAGCGGCATATGCGACACGTTGTGTTCCAGACCTAGGGGTACGATAACGCTATAACGGTCTCTATTGTAGTTACAATTTTACCATTGACTAAAATAGTAATCTGAAAATAAAATATCTAATTATCACAAGTTTGACAATGCTTTTAGATTGTCTACATATAGAAAAGTACATTTTTGATGTGCTTGTCAGCATAGATTGGCACTGAGATGAAATACCATGATATCTTTACTAAGGCTCAGTAAATCTGCTGCCATCTAGCATGTATTTCATACTACTCCTCATGCTTATACGATGGAATGTTAGGTCCAGGTAGCAAATACTTCTGTGCCTTTAAAACGCATATTCTGATGCCTGTCGGAAACAGTGACAGGCAAAATAAACTCTCTGCTCATTTAATTTTATCTGAGTGAAAGCAGAGAGATATTTTATTCACTGCGGACACATTCATTAACATGCGAAAGCTTCTTCCACTATAGCCCACATCTCCCAGGAGTCTGGAGAGCTAATAACCCTTCCCACAAACAAGGTAGTCAGAGCTCCCAGGCAGCAGAAATCATGCTTATCATATATTATTAAATCTCATTGGATAGGATGAGTTCCCCTATAGAAATGAATATATGACCATTTGATATTTATGTATTTATTTTTTGGAAGAGGGGGTTGTTTTTTTTAAAGAAATGCCAGGATAACAACAAAAATATAATTCAAAAATAATATTGATTATTATCATTATAATTAGCAATAATAATTGTAGAGAATAATATTAGAATAATAGAAAAACATACTAATACATAATTATTATAATGGTATAATAATATGTATAACAATAACAATAACATAATAATTAGGCTTGAGCAAATCGGGCTTCGGATCATAATTTCCGAAGTCGATTTATTCAAAAACTTAGTTTTTAATGCTTTTTCCGTACAGCATTACAATGTATTGGCTCCATGGAGCCAAAGTTCTGGCCCGAAATCATACGAGTAGAGTTGAGCAAACTTGTGTTTTAAGTTCGGCATCCAAAGTTCTGGTTCGGGTTATCCAAGCATCCCGTTATGGATTCCACTACCATGGACCATAACGGCATTTGGAACACGGGGTGAAGGACCTGGGGTGACGTCACCGTCATGTGATCAGTGCAGGGGGCGTGGCTCAGTACTGGATTGGGTAAGAGGTCATAGGCTACCACCTCTTATCTAATCCAGTACTGAGCCACGCCCCCTGCACTGATCACATGACGGTGACGTCACCCCAGGTCCTTAGTGTTGTCCAAGGTTCGGGTTCATTGAAGAATCCCTTATGGATTCCAAATGCCGTTATGGTCTGTGGTAACGGAATCCATAATGGGATGCTTGGATAACCCAAACCCGAACTTTGGATGCCGAACTTAAAACACAAGTTCGCTCAACTCTACATGCGAGACTTCGGCTGATTCCTACTGTATCATATCTGTGTATTGAAAAACAATTTAACATAGCAATCCGAACTGGGCTGTGGTACTGAGGTACCAGCCAGTACCAAAGCCCACTTCGGATTCCTATTTTAAAATTATTTTAAATACACAGATCAGTGAATTACTAAGGCATTTCTACGTCTTGCACGACTTCAGGCGATACGAAGTTTGCCTACACAGAGCCAATATATTTTAATGCTGTACAGAAACAGCATTAAAAACACATTTTTTTAATGAATTGACTTTGGATCTATGATCCGAAGCTCGATTTGCTCAAGCCTAATAATAATATAACATTTTATATTGTCAAGAGTCTCAGGACACCCTTTTATTTCTGAAACAAAATGAAAAATTAAATATCTAACTTTGAGGGTCTCAAAGGAATACATAGAGAAACAGGCTTCCTGCCCACACATAAAATGCTGTGTTATATGGATAGTCAAAATGCTAGTTACATGACACAGCTGAGGATCAGAAGGGAGGTTATAACTCACAAATACAGTCACTGGTAAGAAAATTACCCTCACTACAATTTACACTATATACTTTTCTAACAGAGAATAGAAATCCTTATGGGAGTGCTATTTTAAAAGGAGTGTTTCCCCAGGGAGCTCCCTATCCAACTGGTTGAATAGGCACATAGCTGTGGTTCACCTGATTAAAATGTTGTTTTTCTTTTCTTGATTTGAGCCTCCTTCCCGATTTTGTTAATATGCAAAATTGACTTTGGTGCAATGAGGGCATCAACATTGCTCTTGTTGCACACAAGCTCCACTCCTTTGTGTGGCAGGCAATGGCAAGTGCACTTTAATAGCCCGTAGATCAATCTTTAGCAGCAATCACCTCCACTAGTCATTTCCTGTAACTTAGAATGAGATCTGAGGAGGAAGCATAGAACATTCCTCTCCACAAATGTGTTCCAGTTTATCAATATTTCTCAGTTGCCTTATTTGCATAGCCTTTTGAGGTCATGCCACAGCATCTTGATTAAGGTCAGGACCCTAACTCAGACTCTATCTTCATCATCTTTAGTAGATTTACTTGTGTGCTGTGGGTCACTGTCTTTTCGTATAAACTATTGTCTCTTCAGCTTGATGTAATGGAATGCAGCCAATATGTTCATGTCACGCTGCCCTGGAATCAGAGAGAGAGCGTGCACCCACTAGACTGCCACCCACGCCACTGTCCCTGCCTACTTGCACTTACCCGTCCTAGGTAACGTAGCGCAACTGGATGGCGGTCCCTAACTTAAGTAAGTGCGGGAGGGACAGAGAAAGGTAGAGACAGGTAACGGGCGGCGTGTGGCAGCAGGAGCGTACAGCAGGCTAGGCGGGTAAACAAACTGGCAACGGTCACAACAAAGGTCACATCAGAATACAAGGGAGAGGCAAGACAGTATGAGTAACAAGCCAGAGGTCAAACCTGGAGAATCCAAGAGAGAAGCAGAAGAGTGGTCAAATAACACGCCGAAGTCAAATTCAGAGCAATAAGCAAAGTACAAAGTATCCCAAATAAACAAAATCACAGGCAACCTGTGGCCAGCAGGTTGCCTGCTTATATACACAGAGGCTAAGGTCATGTGATGTGGCCAGCGCCACATGACCTGCCCCAGGACAGAGAGCTGAGCACCGAGTGCCCAGCTCGGTGCTCAGATTACACAGGTATCCTGTCAACAGAGGACACTGGCCGCAAATAGAAGGAGTATGCGGCCAGGCGCGCTCCGCCCTCCATTGCCATGGCAGCGGAGATGCCGAACGGTTCCGGAGATTGACAGGACGCCCGCGGAGTAAGGAGGAGAACGCGTGTTGCCAGCGTCCTGTGACAGTTCACTTAAAACATTTTTTTTTATAAACCTTAGAATTCATTAAACCTTCAGTACTCACATGGTGTCCAGACCTTGAGGCAGAAAAGCAGTCTCAAACCATGATATTCCCTCTGCCATGCTTTACATTTGGGACGAGGTTTTGATGTTGCTGTGCGTTCCCTGTAATGATTCCCCACTAGCACTGTATCCACTAGAGTGCTCTATCCCACTTTTTGGTCCCAGCAGGAGCCCATAGTTTCGCTGGGCTCTATCTCTTCGAGTGTCTCTTCCAAAAAATGAGGGCATATCTAACATTTCATTGGAAGAAATAACATTTTTAATTTTCAAAGCCAATTGTATATAAATTCTATGAAACGTCTGTGTTGTCAAAGAGGTCAGTACACCCCTCATTAATTTCTTTCAAAGGTGTAGTTTCCAAAATGGGGACATTTAATAGGGATTTCCACTGTAGGGATACCTTAATGTCCCTTCAATTGTGACATGGCACCCACAAATCATTCCAGCAAAATCTGCCATATGGCGCTCCATGCATTCTGAGCCTTTTAGTGTACCCATACAGCAGTTTATAAGCACATATGGGGTGTTTATGGAAACTGCAAAATCAGGGTAATCATTAATAAAGTTTGTTTTGCTGTTAACCATTGCTGCCTTAGGCCTCTTTCACACTAGCGTTGTTAGGATCCGGCGTGCACTTCCGTCGCCGGAATGCACGCCGGATCCTACACAAAGCAAGTGAACTGAAAGCATTTGAAGACTGATCAGTCTTCAAAATGCTTTCAGTGTTACTATGGCAGCCAGGACGCTACTAGCGTCCTGGTTGCCATAGTAGCAGTGGGGAGTGGGGGAGCGGCATACTTACATTCCGTGCGGCTCCCGGGAGCGCTCCTGAATGACGTCAGAGCGCCCCGCGCGCATGGATCACGTGATCCATGCGATCACGTGATCTATGCACTGGGGCGCCCTGGCGTCATCCTGGAGCGTCCGGGAGCCGCACGGAATGTAAGTATGCCGCTCCCGCTCCTCTACTTTACTATGGCAACCAGGACTTTAGCGTCCTGGCTGCCATAGTAACCATTGACAAAAAGCTAAGCGTCGGTTCCTGCAATGCGCGAAGCTGACGTTTAGTAAAACGAGATCCAGACTAATGCCCTTCAATGGGCATTAATTCCGGATCCGGCGTTGCGGCATGTCTTCCGGATTTTTGGACGGAGACAAATCCTGATGCATCCTGAACGGATTTCTCTCCATTCAGGATGCATGGGGATAAACCTGATCAGTAGCTTTCCGTCCTAGAGGCCCGACGACGGATCTCTAGGACGGAAAGCTAAAACGCTAGTGTGAAAGAGGCCTTACAGAAGAAAAACTAAATTAAAATGGACAATCTGCAAAAAAAAGGGACATTTTGAAATGTCATCTCCATTTTCCTTTAATTCTTGTGAAACATGTAAAGGGTTAACAGTCTCTAAAATCTGTTTTGAATAATTTGACTTTCTAAGAAAGGATCATTTATGGGTGGTTTCAGCTACGAACTGCATTGGTCCTTAAAAAAGTGAATTAATAACTGCCGTATTTTATGAGGTATCACTATCCATCTTAAAAGCAGAGAAATTCAAATTTAGAAAATAGCGAATTTTTCCAAATTTCACTTACATTTTGGATTTTTTTTATAAATAAATGTAAAACTTATATTGGCCTTTAACATCAGGCACGATGTGTCACAAGAAAACATTCTCAGAATCACTTGCATAAGTAAAAGTGTTCCAAAGATATTACCCCATAAAGTGACACAGATTTGCAAAATGTCACCGTGTCAGGAAGGTGAAAAATGACTGTGCCCTGAAGGGGTTAAAAGACGTGATGTTTAGTTACATTTTCTTTGTCTATAATGTTGTCAGACTATATTTTATTTGCAATCAATGAAGAAATCCAATTAATTCCAAAGAGTTCACTTTAATTTTCTTGCAATTGTAAACCTCCTGGTACTAAGTAATAGATCCTCCTCTCTGATGTCATTATGAGTCCTAACAGGCCTAATAGACATATACCTATGGAAGAACCCCAACTGACACTGATGGGCTGCCAGAGGAAGCCTCCTATCTCTGTCAAACCTTTTTAGATGCTGCAGTTACTATTTAACACTATGTCTTAAATGTTAAAGAGGTTGTGCAACCATAAATGTATAAATGTATATAATTCAGCATGAAAAACGATTTACTTTTGTAATTTATTTTCTGTTACAAAAATGATCCCCTTATAGAATAAACATTGTACTTTATGTTATTTTCAAGCCCCCCCCCCCCCATGTTTAATCTGTATAGTAACATGCACGTCCAGCTACTAAGATGGTTACACATGCTCAGTTCCATCCTTCAACTGCCAAAAGCTGCATCTAATATTAGAAGCTATGACAGTTAGGCTACATGCACACGACACAGTTAGGCTACATGCACACGTTACATGCACACGACAGTGTGTCTGCAAAAAAAACGGTTGCGGCATCCTTTTTTTTTTTTTGTTGCAGAATGCGTTTTTTTCCACAGATCCCTTGTAATAAATGCCTATCCTTGTCCGCAAATGTGAAAAAAGTAGGACATGCACTATTTTTTTTGCTGAAGGGAAACACGAACAACGGATGTGGAACACACACGGATGAACTATCAGCATTTTTTTGCTGACCCATTGAAATGAATAGGTCCCCATCCTATCCGCAAACAAACCTGAACGGACGCAGAGAAAAACAACTGTCGTGTGCATGTAGCCTTACAGGGAGAAAGCTTTAGCAGAGTGGACACACCACCTGAGAGAGGACACGCTCTTGACCTGCCAGTCTAAACAGAGTGTAGCAGAGCAACTTGACAATGAATGGGGAGGTCACTGTATCAATGTGAGCTACAGGGGTGGTTCTAGCTTTTTTAGACAGAGATTGTCTTGTATTATATGAGGTCTGATTTAAATTAAACCTGGCATAACCCCTGTAAAGGTCTGAGATAAAGAATTCATCTGATCCACACCTTTACTGTAAGGGATTATCTGCTAATCATAGTGATTGTTTGATCATCAGGACACACAAGTACATCTTTTTGCAGCTAGTAGACCGCAATTAGAATATACTATTATGTCATAATGTAGGAAGGGGTTAAACATCAGCCAATCCTTTTAATTGCACTATATTAGTTAATTTGCACATTCCCCCTTAATTCCCTTCAAGGATCTCATTAAACATCAGGTTTGTAAATAGAATCCAGTACATTGCAGCAAGGGAAAGCACATGTCTGATGAGAGTGATGCTCCACTGATTCATCTACCGTTTACTAAAGCAAGATGCACAATATAAGAGATAAAGAAGCTGATTTCATCCACTGGTCCTCCCTCCCAACTCCCCCTATTCACAGCACAGTCGCGGGCATTAGCTTCCTTCTGCTTGAATAACAGATGTGTGAAGAGCGTGCTACCAGAATTGACTACATAGCCCACCTTCTGCCAATGCTTCATAAATTATCCATGTGATAAGTAGATGAATATTAAACATCTCAGTTCTTATCCTTGGTACAGTAGTTATCAAAGCTCAGAGAAAGTTTAACTTTAAATCTCTAGAGTTTCTTTATGAGATATGAAGCACAAATAGCTGGTGTACGTGACTGACTGGCATGAAACAGATGTTATTGAATATATTCATTACATGGGAACAGCCATGGTGCAAGCCTTTTTTGTATATGATAGAGATTACCTCATCTCTGACCCTATCACCCCATCTCTACCATATGTGCTATAATGATGCAGTGAATGCGTTTGGGGTGGCCCCAATACAAACAAAAAAAATGCAACAGCACTCTGCAACCAGAACTCTGCCCAAGATAGAAGCTGTAAGAGGACATTAGTGTACGTTTTGATCAAAAGGTAATAAGCCACTCGCCATGCCAAGGCTGTCCCGTGAGTGGTCCTAACGCTAAATCTGACCTGTTATGGGCCATGACAGCCACATAAAATTCTCCTAACGCTGAATCTTACCTGTTATGGGCCATGACAGCCACATAAAATCCAGGGAGTGTGGGCCCAGCATGCATGCTGGGATAAACCATACTTATTAACCCTTTCTGGTGCTGTAACAGCCTCCATTAGATCCAGGGATGCAGGTACCAACATGCATGCTGAGCCCACTGTGCACTCCTCCTGGAGCCAGATGGCTACTAGCAGGTACTGTGAATGCACAGTCAGCTTTATACTTACTCTGATTAAAACCAGCCTCTAGGGCAGACAAACTAGTCAGGTGTGCACGACTGAAAAGGAGGTTGCCACACCTCCAACACATACTAAACAGAAACACAAGGTGGGGTCAGTCAGCATGTCCCTTTATGCAGGTGCACGTAGCTATGGCAATTATACATACAAACAAAAAAATGCAACAGCACTCTGCAACCAGAACTCTGCCCAAGATAGAAGCTGTAAGAGGACATTAGTGTACGTTTTGATCAAAAGGTAATAAGCCACTCGCCACGCCAAGGCTGTCCCGTGAGTGGTCCTAACGCTAAATCTGACCTGTTATGGGCCATGACAGCCACATAAAATCCTCCTAACGCTGAATCTTACCTGTTATGGGCCATGACAGCCACATAAAATCCAGGGAGTGTGGGCCCAGCATGCATGCTGGGATAAACCATACTTATTAACCCTTTCTGGTGCTGTAACAGCCTCCATTAGATCCAGGGATGCAGGTACCAACATGCATGCTGAGCCCACTGTGCACTCCTCCTGGAGCCAGATGGCTACTAGCAGGTACTGTGAATGCACAGTCAGCTTTATACTTACTCTGATTAAAACCAGCCTCTAGGGCAGACAAACTAGTCAGGTGTGCACGACTGAAAAGGAGGTTGCCACACCTCCAACACATACTAAACAGAAACACAAGGTGGGGTCAGTCAGCATGTCCCTTTATGCAGGTGCACGTAGCTATGGCAATTATACATACAAACAAAAAAAATGCAACAGCACTCTGCAACCAGAACTCTGCCCAAGATAGAAGCTGTAAGAGGACATTAGTGTACGTTTTGATCAAAAGGTAATAAGCCACTCGCCACGCCAAGGCTGTCCCGTGAGTGGTCCTAACACTAAATCTGACCTGTTATGGGCCATGACAGCCACATAAAATCCTCCTAACGCTGAATCTTACCTGTTATGGGCCATGACAGCCACATAAAATCCAGGGAGTGTGGGCCCACACACGGGACAGCCTTGGCGTGGCGAGTGGTTTATTACCTTTTGATCAAAACGTACACTAATGTCCTCTTACAGCTTCTATCTTGGACAGAGTTCTGGTTGCAGAGTGCTGTTGCATTTTTTTTTTTGTATGTATAATTGCCATAGCTACTTGCACCTGCATACAGGGACGTGCTGACTGACCCCCCCTTGTGTTTCTGTTTGGGGTGGCCCCAATGCTATGTTGGGTCCCCCAGGCACCGCAGAGGTGTCACCATGTGTTGACGATCTCTGGAGGAGATGGTAAGGCGTGGTGCACCCCAATGGGAAATAAGTCCAGAGAGTCATTGTCTGCAGTAAACCAGGGTGCTTCTTTACTGGAGGAACTCAAGTGCAAAACAGTACATGCAATGCACTGAGCTGGCTTCTCCAGTCTCCTCCCTGGCAGAAGAAGGTATCATGGCTAGCTGTCCGTCTCTCTCTCTGAATGCTGGCAACCTAGACAAATGCTGGTCTGTGGCTCAGTCGCTCTGCTGGTTCCCTGGTCAATGAGCTAGTAATCCAGGGTCTCAGCACCCCCATCCCAGGGTCTTCTTCTGATCACTCGTGCAGTCTGGCAGAGTCTGGTAGAGTCTGTCCTGCTAAGCACTGGTGCCTATCTGCAGACAGCTAAGGGCTCTAACTGCTCTCCTTATGTATAGTTTCTAGCTGAACTAGAACCTTCTGGTGGGAAGGTGAGGTGGAGAAGTACAGCCTAAACAGAAACATTAATATAATGAGGGACATTTATTAAGCTCTTTAAGCCATTATTGTGGTGCAAAAAAGTAGCACATTATGGTGCACGTCATATGTGCACCATAATCTGTGACTTTTTAAGTTTCTCACCACTTTGCTGAAGTGGCGAGAAAAGGGGCAAGGCTTAGCGGAAATGGAGGGGACTTCACACGGCCCACCGCATTTACTATAACATGGCAGGGCAGAGATGCGCCTGATTTGTTAAAAGGCATGTGTCTCTTAATAAATTAGGCACATCTCACGCCAGTGCAGGGAGATCACGACTGGTGTATGGAAAAATTTCTTTCAGTTTTTGTTTAGACTTAAATAGAACTTTGATGCAAGTACAGTATATGGCAATACCTAAGTGGTTTTCCCTAACATACACAAGTTTTCAGACATAAACCAAACAGTCAGAAAGTCAATGTGTCTTTTTTTTTTTTACCTTCAAAACTTTGCATAGGTAGAAAGTCATAAAGTTTCTCAGTATTAGCTGGTTGGGCATTAACCCTTTCCACAGTGAAGTGCTGCTGTAGCAAAATAACAGTAAAAGGTTATATTACAATAAACATATCAATGCAGTTCAACAATATGAAACAGTGTAAGTATAAAAACAGCGTAAATCACAGTGCAAGTTAACACTTCAAAGTGCAATAATGTAGTCAGTTGATGGGTTTACAGAGTAGCAATAGGGACAAATGTCTACAAATGTCCATAGTTCAAAATACCCTTGCTCTAGGGCACTACAAAGGCGGGTCACATTATATGAGGACAGGGGACATTGAGGTAGGGGAAAAGGGATTCCATTATAAAAATTTTAGTCAATTAGGGGACTTATGGCATAAGCCTTGTTTGCATAGGGCTGTCATTGACCCCTATAGCAGCTGTGTTGGTTGTCTCAAGGAGAACTTTAAACATGCCCCCATAATTGTTTTTATATCTGACTGGGATTTTACCTTTTGTCTTTCTTTTCAGTCTTGTACATATGGAGATTCCATATTTGGGACCTTCATCAGTTGACCAGATAAACAGAATAACCTATTACATATAAGTATTTCATGAACAGCCCAATGACTTCAGTGGACACCTTGCACCATCCTGTGGTGGCACTGTGGGAAAATCAAGCTTTTTCTGCCATGTTCACTCTCTCATTACAGCTGCTCACTAGTGGTAACAGTAGTGACACAACTTGTGATCAGTCTGTTTTCAGGAGTGGATCCTTTACTGCAGACTTTTTCTTCTCAGTGTCCAAGAGAGACATCTCTACTCATTTCTCTTTCTCTTTAGTTTTCGCTCCCCTTCTCTATACCTTTCTTGGTGTATTATCAATTAACCATCCAGCTCTTGAGGTTCCAGTTTCCAAGGTATTTCCTGTTGACACTGCTTAGGGGCTTTGGAATTAGGGTGCTTGTGTCCAGAAAGTCATTTTTGGAGGTGATGTCCAAGGTGCCCTCTGGATTTCCTTTTTCAAACTATGACAGCAGAAAACTGTGTGTGATTAATGGATGGCTGATCTGGATAATCATCTGTGTCTGTCATCAGAAGGACTTCCCAGATCCCCATCAGCTCCCCTCATTGCCTGCTTTGTCATATGTGATTCTTCAAGACTAAGAGCCCTAGTGTCTTCTTTTCATCACACATGACCTTAAACACTTTCTCTACTTGGAATTTAAAGGTGTTTTATTATCTTATGGTATAGTCTGAACTGTAGGTTTTTGTAACTGCGGCTGCTGAGCGCCGCTGTTCTTCTGCTTACCGCCGTGGTCCCGGGCGCCGCGTTAAGCGGTGATCTGCTGCCTGTGCTTCCCCATTCACCGCTGCTGTCCTGGGCTCTGCCCTTGCAGGTACGCTTTGTTCTGGGATTCGCTCCACAGTTTCCTTTCAGCCCTGGCCAAAGCATGCTTGCTAGTTCTTCCCTGCAGCACTTCCTTAAGGGCCGGCGCGCATCACTTCCTGTGCTTTATGGGTTAGATCATGTGATCTCGCTGACCAATCCTAGCCCTCCTGCATGTATAAAAGTGGCTCAGCCCCCTTTTCAGATGCCTGAGTGTCAAGGGCCTTGTGTCCTGAAAAGGTTGCTGATTTCTCTGCTTGTGTTTCTGTGTACCTGACCCGTGCTTGTGTTCCTGGACTCCGCTACATGTTTGATTTCTGCCTGCTTGCCTTGACTTTCTTGTTGCCAACCCGGACTGCCTGACCTGTACCTGTGCTGCCTGCCCTGACTTATTGCTCGTTTGGCTTCACCCCTGTCTGCGGTTCTGCACTGTTGCTCCTGGTTACAACTCGATCTCCTGACTAGGTCTGTACCTCTGGTACCTTGCTCAGGTACCTCCTTGTCTGCCTGGATCAGCTGCCTTGTGTGCCAATACTCCTCAAGAGGTAGCGACCTGGTGTTACTCTCGGGAAAGCCTATCCCCACCATCAGGGGTACTGTGAAGAATGAGGGGTTTACTTAGACAACACCCTTAGAGGAGGTAGGACGCGTGGCACAGTGGGTTCACAACTGCTGGTTCGTTACAGTTTTCGGTAGGTCAGCAGATACAACGGCAAGGTCCACATACCTACTACTTTTTTTACGGCTCAGAAACTATCACAACCGTTGTTTCTACCTCCTGTCTATTCCTGGAGACACATGACAAATCTTCATGTCCACATTGTGTATTTCTACAGCTCCTAACTCACATGTGAACCAGGAGCCGTACACAGAGCTACCTTCTCCAATGCAGCAAAACATGTTAGTGGTTGTAGTTTTAACACTGATAGACAGCCACAGGTTTGAGACCACCTGTATCCCAGAAAATTATCCTTTTCCTGTTATTTCCCATATCTAAGCTTTGCCTGGCGACTTTGCAATTATATTGCAGAATCAGAATGAAAATGATATGTTTACATTAATAATCTTCATTTTGGGTGGCTGGGGGGTCTGGCTCATTTGCCGGATGGTTACAGTTTATCTTGTAATTAGTATAATTTACATTTCAGCAGTCTTAAGACATTGACTGTTTCTTCGGACTCCCTTCTGTTTAAATCCTTAAGCAGACGTTTGTTGTGTTCTTTTCTTGGTCTGCCTGCTGCTTTCATTACTCTTGGCAAAGGGAAAAATAGCTCAATCTAAGAATAATCCCAACTTTATGAAAGTGGATCCATCAATTAGCTGGCATGTTGCTCCATTACAGTAAACACAAGAAACAGTATTCCGAGCTGGTGTCTTTCTGGAAGACGCTTTACTGGATCATTCGTCACCTTTCACTTAGAAGAAGCATCCAATTTTTTTAGAGAACAAATCTCATTTATGTCTTAGCAGAC
Source organism: Bufotes viridis (assembly GCA_033119425.1). NCBI lineage: Eukaryota > Metazoa > Chordata > Amphibia > Anura > Bufonidae > Bufotes > Bufotes viridis. The sequence goes on along the minus strand of CM065594.1, from coordinate 87,179,680 downwards.
ATTTCCCTTGCAGTGGCTTCTATGGCAGTCCATGTAATACATGAATGGCTCGAGTCCATCAGAGACTTAAATGCTCTTATAGCTTAGCTCACTATGACTCACAGAGGGGAGATCCCTTGTATGTGCCAGAATGGAGAGCCCTTCCACTCAAACGGGTATTCTCATCTTGCCATGAAAAGTTGAGATAGGACAACGGCTTTAAAGTTTTTTTATGCTCCTTATATTGATAACCTATTCTCAGGATTTAGTGGGGGTCCAATACCTGGCCCCTCACTGATTGGTTGTTCTCTGCAGCTGTAAGTCAGGTTACTGCAGCTCAACTCCCATTCACTTGAATGTAATATCCACCTACCACCTCCTTGGACACTGGATACCCAGAGAGATTGATAGTATTCCACACAATATGGATTGTAAGCCAAATAGGGCACACAAATCATATGGAGCCCCACAGCAAAATTCATAATGCGCCAACACACACTGAGAACTCTTTCAAATTGACTATTATACATATCTTTATAGGCTAGAGCCATGTTTTTCATAATTCAAATGCAAAAATTCTGGCTGCATGCAGCCACCCCTAGATGGCACTGAATATATATGTTTTTTGCACCTGTTCTAAAATTCTATCTTCAATATGCACCCTCTAGTGCTGACCAGTGCTATGACAGTGTGAGAGAAGCAAGGTAGGCAGTTAATTGCCTGGCTCCAAAGTAGTTGCATACTGTGCCTATTTAATATATAAGTCCCAGTAGATCCTACCAGAATCGGCCAACAGTAATGAGTGGTATGTTACTGTTAGGGATAAGCGAATCTACTGCAGATGAAACATTCGCATAAAACTTCATTAGAATACTGTATGGAGCTGGAGGTGACGGTTTGATTGGCACAATTTTTGGGTGCATATAACTTTTTGATCGCTTGCTATTACTGTTTTTGAGACGTGAGGTGACAAAAATGTTGTTTTTTTACATTGTTTTTATTTTTATTTTTTTTATGGTATTTACCTGAGGGGTTGTGTGATATTTTTATAGAGCAGGTTTTGATGGACACGGCAATACCTAGTTAACAATAACAGCATTTTAGAAAAAAAAATGTTTTAGTGTCTCCATAGTCAGAGAGCCATATTTATGTAGGGGCTCATTTTTTGCGGGATGAGATGGCGGTTTGATTGCTGCTATTTTGAGAGGAATATGCCTTTTTGATCGGTTGGTATTACACTTTTTGTGACATAAGGTGACAAAAAATTGCTTTTTTTACACCTTTTTTTATTTTGTTTTTACGGGATTTACTTGAGGGGTTAGGTCATGTGATATTCTTATAGAGCAAGTTTTTACGGACGCGGCGATACATAATATGTGTAGTGTATTTTATTTTTTGCATCTTTATTTAGTGATATGTGTTTTTTTATATTTACTTTTTTCTCACTTTTTTACTTTTTATTTTGACCCAGATCCACTTGGTTCTTGTAGATCCAGTGGATCTGGTGTCTATATAATACAGTACAGTACACTATATAGTGTACTGTATAGTATTTTTTACTTAAGACTTAGTCTGATCAGACTTTTGCCTTTAGCAGAAGTCTGATCAGAGTTACATTACCATGGCAAGCAGGACGCCTCTGAAAGCGTCCTGCTGCCATAGTAACCATCACCTGCTGCCAGAACAGAGCAGCGGGTGATGGGGAGGCATTACAGAGGAGGCTCCCGCACCGCCCGCGCCACCCGCAATCACACCCCTGGGGCTGCAGGGGGGGTTAAAATCTAATACTTGGGGAACATTTAGTCTTGATCCCCACGGTCTGTGATTGCAGAAAGCGCTGCAAACCGCAGGTCTGAATTGACAGATTGCAAACGGAAACGGAAGCATATAATAATGTTTTAATAGTAAGTACATTGGAAAATTGGGCTGGGCATAACATTTTTAATAGATGCTTCCGCAAAAACGGAACGGATACGGAAGACATACGGATGCATCCGTTTGTCTTCCGTATCCGTTCCGTTTTTGCGGAAGCATCTATTAAAAATGTTATGCCCAGCCCAATTTTCCAATGTACTTACTATTAAAAAATTATTATATGCTTCCGTTTCCGTTTGCAATCTGCAAAAAACGGATCACAAACAGAAACCATACGGAAACGGAACGGAAGTGGATTGGAAACGTAAACACTACTGAAACCAGAAATGGAAAAACTGATCCGTTAAAAAGGGCTTGCAAAACCATACAGTCGTGTGAATGACCCCTAAGAGTTTTAGTTTCACAAGAGTATGAGATCCACAAGTATTAGACCTATGTAGAGTGCTTAAGAATTGAATAATTCTGCTTAGAAAAGATAAACTATATTTTTAATGGTATGTTCTGGCATTCTGGATAAACTTCAGACCTTGGAGTGCAGCTCGGCCTATTAATGTAAATGTACATCCTGGAAATTACTTACTGTAACAGATGATTTCATGTTCCATAAATAGATTGTATCCTCACATTCTAAAAAATCCAGGACTCGGAAACCTGTGATTTTCCAATTAGGTTTTTAAGTGGCCATACCATGACTGTCCACACCAAGTGGAAAGCAAGAACATTCAAATTCATAAAGATGGGTTTTAGCCTGACAATGTGCAGCTTATCTGTCCTGTCTGGCACCGCTCAGTATTTGTGCTTAGTGATGAGCGGCAGGGGCAATATTCGAATTCACGATATTTATTATTATTATTATTATTATTCTTGTTGTTTTCTTGATTGCGAAAATCGGCAAAATAATATGTGCATAATGAGCGTGCAATACAGGCGAGGGTCACTATAGCTACATTTTTCAAGCTGCTAGAAGTTTACTGAGACTGGAGAAAATGGTTGGCACGGCAGAACATTACAATAGCTTTATATGCAGATAGAGTGCTCCAATATATTCGCGATTGCGCAAATCGGCATGTATGTATGAACAGCAGAACCTATCACACTACCTAACACCCTGCACTGGAACCTATCAGCTACACTATATCACAATCTAACCTACACTGACTATCTCCCACTAACTATCTGTATTATATATATAAGCTAACTAACTATCTAATGTAATGTGACACAGGAAAGCAGAGAGCACAGCAATGACACTGCTGTCTCTCTCAGAACTGTAAAAAACTGTAGAAATGGCTGCTGGGGAGGTTCTTATATAGTAAGGGGTAGGCAACTTTCCTATTGGTTGCTAGGGATGTTGCTAAGCTCAGACAAAGATATTGCAGTCTTCTGAGTTCCATGTAATGTAAAATTGTGAACAGAGTAACACATGCATTTCTACAGACCAATAGGTACATTATATATCTATAATACTGTAATACCCTGACCTGTATTATACCGATTACATCCATTAACTCAGAGGTGGCATCTTCTCCAATTATATTCATTTACTTTCATTTTCTTCTCTATCTGGCCCAGACAATCATGACCGCTGTTCGAAAGAGTAGGTGTTGAAAAGTAGCAATTAGGAAAGTGCTGCATTTTGTTCTGCATGATTCCATGTACAAACCGGATTCCAAAAAAGTTGGGACACTATACAAATCGTGAATAAAAACTGAATGCAATGATGTGGAGGTGCCAACTTCTAATATTTTATTCAGAATAGAACATAAATCACGGAACAAAAGTTTAAACTGAGAAAATGTACCATTTTTAAGGAAAAATATGTTGATTCAGAATTTCATGGTGTCAACAAATCCCCAAAAAGTTGGGACAAGGCCATTTTCACCACTGTGTGGCATCTCCCCTTCTTCTTACAACACTCAACAGACGTCTGGGGACCGAGGAGACCAGTTTCTCAAGTTTAGAAATAGGAATGCTCTCCCATTCTTGTCTAATACAGGCCTCTAACTGTTCAATCGTCTTGGGCCTTCTTTGTTGCACCTTCCTCTTTATGATGCGCCAAATGTTCTCTATAGGTGAAAGATCTGGACTGCAGACTGGCCATTTCAGTACCCGGATCCTTCTCCTACGCAGCCATGATGTTGTGATTGATGCAGAATGTGGTCTGGCATTATCTTGTTGAAAAATGCAGGGTCTTCCCTGAAAGAGATGACGTCTGGATGGGAGCATATGTAGTTCTAGAACCTGAATATATTTTTCTGCATTGATGGTGCCTTTCCAGACATGCAAGCTGCCCATGCCACACGCACTCATGCAACCCCATACCATCAGAAATGCGGGCTTCTGAACTGAGTGTTGATAACAACTTGGGTTGTCCTTGTCCTCTTTGGTCCGGATGACATGGCGTCCCAGATTTCCAAAAAGAACTTTGAATCGTGACTCGTCTGACCACAGAACAATCTTCCATTTTGCCACACTCCATTTTAAATGATCCCTGGCCCAGTGAAAACGCCTGAGCTTATGGTTATGGATCTTGCTTAGAAATGGCTTCTTCTTTGCACTGTAGAGTTTCAGCTGGCAACGGCGGATGGCATGGTGGATTGTGTTCACTGACAATGGTTTCTGGAAGTATTCCTGAGCCCATTCTGTGATTTCCTTTACAGTAGCATTCCTGTTTGTGGTGCAGTGTCGTTTAAGGGCCCGGAGATCACCGGCATCCAGTATGGTTTTACAGCCTTGACCCTTACGCACAGAGATTGTTCCAGATTCTCTGTATCTTCGGATGATGTTATGCACAGTTGATGATGATAGATGCAAAGTCTTTGCAATTTTTCTCTGGGTAACACCTTTCTGATGTTGTTCCACTATCTTTCTGCGCAACATTGTGGGAATTGGTGATCCTCTACCCATCTTGGCTTCTGAGAGACACTGCCACTCTGAGAAGCTCTTTTTATACCCAATCATGTTGCCAATTGACCTAATTATTGTTAATTGGTCTTCCAGCTCTTCGTTATGCTCAAATTTACTAGTTCCAGCCTCTTATTGCTACTTGTCCCAACTTTTTTGGGATTTGTTGACACCTTGAAATTTTGAATCAACATATTTTTCCTTTAAAATGATACATTTACTCGGATTAAACGTTTGATCTGTCATCTACGTTCTATTACAAATAACATATTGACATTTGCCATCTCCACATCATTGCATTCAGTTTTTATTCACAATTTGTTTAGTGTCCCAACTCTTTTGGAATCCAGTTTGTACGTTTTTCTGGGTATTAGGGTGATGGTTGTTGGAGTGGTTGACATAAGTTCTGGAGATGTTACAGTGATAGACTTAGACGGTCATTTATCAAACTGTTGTAAAGTAGAACTGGTTTAGTTGCCCATAGCAACCAATCAGATTCCACCTTTCATTTTGGACAGCTCCTTTGGAAAATGAAAGGAAGAATGATTAGTTGATATGGGCAACTAAGCCAGTTCTACTTTACAACAGTTTGATAAATGACCCCCTTAATTTTCCTAGGAGCCCATGCATTCTAGTTGCAACCCAGGCAGAAATTTTGTCTATATGACCTCCCCTGCAGCCATAGAGGTTTGCAGCTCACTATAGTAATTATCAGTCCTGTCTATCTATTTATCTATCTATCCAAATGGTTTACTGTGTCCTTGGTAGGGTGGCCGGACAATCCAGTTTTCAGGCTCCCTGTCCTCCGCCCGAAGCAGTGCCTGGGATGTCCTTCCTTTCAGTAGCTCACGGTCAGAGAGCAACATTGCACTCTCTGAGCGTGAGCTGCAGCTACTGACTGAGGCTTCTCTCACTCCCAGTCAGTCAGACATGGCTCCTTGTGGCTGACTAGGGGGGAGAGAAGCGTATCGGGCTGCCCCCGCTCACCTTCTGGGCTGAAAAATCTTCCGTCTCCTCCCCCGTGGTTTTCCCGCCGACAGTGGGGGTGGGGCTTCACTGAGCAGGGGACGTGGCTTCAATGGATTTGCATCACAATGGGCGTGACTTTGTGAATGGTGGGCGTGGCTTGGGGCGTGGTCGGTGAGGTCCGGCTTTCTAGGGTGAAGCCAGTGGCCAACCTAGTCCTTGGTGCCAGGGTTCGGCATGTGGTGGAACAAGTGGATAACTTACTGGGAAAGGCTGGTGATGACCCGGCTCTCATAGTCAATATTGGAACTAATGACAGAATACATGGTAGATGGAGGATCCTTAAAGGGGTTGTCTCACTTCAACAAATGGCAAGACACTTTCTAATCTATTGCTTCCTTTGCCTGCATGAATCATTTATCCATCATAATATATTCTTCTTGTTTCCTTGGTTATGGCCACTCTGCAGTCCAGCAGCGGTGCCAGTGCCTGCACACTATAGAAAAAGACATCAGCCTCTTTAGTGACTTGGTACCATGGAAGTGCGCATAGGCTGGGGCTTTTTCCCATAGTGTTCAAGCATGGCCACCACTGCTGTACTGCAGGGTGGTCGTAACCATGAAAACAAGCAGTGTATAATGTGATGGAAGAATGAATCCAAACTGCAAAGGAAGCAATATGGACAATCACAATACATTTGAAAGTGTCTTGTATTAACTTTCTCTACATGATAAAGAATATCTGCCAAAGTGGGACAACCCCTTTGAAAATAATTTTAAAGAATTAGGCTCCAAATGACCTCCAAGGTGGATTTCTCAGAAATACAGCATGTGCTATGTGCAACCCAGGTAAGACAACAGGAGCTCAGGGAGCTAAATGTATGACTTTTGTCCTCCTGTCACCTGAATGAAAGGGGGTCAGCTGTGCTGGGAGGAGTAGTTAAAGGGAGTCTTTCACCTAATCTGCACAAATAAAGGTACCATTGGAATTAGGGCACAGGAGTCTATAACCTGATCTGAGCGGTCCAAAAGGCTCAGATTCGGTGAAAGGCTCCCTTTAAACTAGGAATTAGGGAGGAGGATAAAGCAGAAAATGAAGTGGTAGGTAGGTCAGAGAGGGGTCAGAATATATTGGTGGATGAAGAAATGTATTATTGGGGGGGGGGGGGGGTGTTATTAGGGGAATGGATAGAGAGATCCACATGTTACAAATGAACATTAAAGACCAAAGTGCAAAATTTCAAGAATTCATATTCAAGAATGTGAATGGGGAAAATGAAAGCATAACTTAAAATGTATGTTACAAATGCCAGAAGCTTAGCAGGTAAATTGGGGGAGCTTGACTTCCTTGCTCTGGAGAAAGTTATTGATATAGTTTGGGTGGCTGAGACATGACTAGACTCCTCACATGACTAGGATGTTAATCTTGAGTGTTATACACTATCTAGGAAATAGAAGGAAATGGATCCATCTCTTTTTTTACCATCCATTTCCTTCTTTACTATCAATGGCGGCATAGAGTTAGTATTACTAAATGCAGAGCACAGCGAGGCCGAGCCTGATGCGTGTGTCTCACTGCTGCAGCGGGCCTAAGGAGAGAAGGGGCGCAGGGAGCTGCGGTTATTGAATGACCGGACCGTCGGCTTCCCTGCGCTCCAACAGTGATAGGTATGTGAGGGGGCCACTTGGGGGTTATTACACTGTGAGGGCCCCTTACACAGTATAATGACCCTCTGATCCCCCATTGGTCCACTGGGGTGTCACCAGGCCCCCAGTGGCACTGAAAAACCTCTTCAAGATGACAATAGAGGTTGGCAAAATATAGGAAAGAGAGAGTGCTATGCCAATTCAGGCCACTGTTCCAGTCTGCCTGCCCAGAAATCCATAGGGTCAGGGAACAGGGTAGGCACCAGAGACTGGACAGAGTGTAGGCAGGGCCTGAACCTGGGTGTTGGGATGGAAGCTGTTAGCTTGCTGACTGGCCTCAGCCTGGCCTGGTACATGCAAAAACAGCTCTATCATGTAGAGAAGACTTAAATTTCTGCTGCTGCAGCTTCTGCTGCTCGTGGCGGTGGGAGGGGCTAACTCTGCAGGGGGCCAGAGAGGGACTTCCCTTCCAGAGACACTGGTGGCAGGCATCTGCCACATACGCTGCAGCAAGCTGTATACACACTGTTTCCTGGTTATAACCTAATTTGTCTGTCTGAGGGAGGAAAGCATTCCCCAATTTTGCCTTGATAGCGAGGGTGTAAAACATGGTTATCCAGTATTCATCAAACTGCTTGATGTCACCAATCCATTTGTCACTGCATAAACAAGCAAGCATACAGGTCGCTATTTTGGCCAGTGTGCCCAAGGAGCCAGTTCTTTCCACCTCCGCTCCCAACACTGAGATGATTTGGTTCTGTGGCCGGTTTCACCGTCATCATCATCATCCTCTTTCTCTTCCAACTTCTCTTCCTCCTCCTCAAGTGGCAGCACCTCCTTCCTCATGGGAGTTTCTGATTGTGGGTCCCCAACAGCTACACGGCAGACAGCAAGATGTGTTAGCGGTTCTTCCTCCTCCTCCTTTATTGCCACCTATTGCATGAGCATCAGTGTCTCTTCAAAAATACATATGAGGATTATAAGGAAACAACCTAGAAACAACACATGCTCCCTGCTTAGGCGTTCTGGTGCATGACCAAATTGTTTAGAGCTTTCTGCTGCTCGTACAGACGCTTAGGCATGTGCAATGTTGAATTCTAGTGAGTTGTAGGAGGAACGTAGTGACCCCTGGTTCCACAGCATGGTGTCAGACTCCAAAGTCACCTCCACGTCATCCTGCTGCTACTGAGAGGAGGACTGAGCCATCACATCCACAATCTCATCCTCTTTCTCCTCTATGATAATGTTGTGCCTTTCTAAAGCATCAGAAACAACTGCAGTCTGAAACTTCTACTACTTGTGGCCAGATAGCTGGTGCTGCTACTACCCACATTCTGGTGCTGGGTCTTCTATTTGAAACCCTTCCATAGCCCTGACATATTTGGGCCTCTCAGATAATTTTGTGCGATACCCTGTGTATTGGTGTAGTAATTCTGTATATGCTTGTATGAATATAATTAACCCCCCCAAAAAATAAAATAACCCGACCCCCCCCCCCAAAAAAAAAAATTTTGGGAAATGCTCAGAGACAGAAATAAATGTGATCGTGGGGTGCCGATGTGTGTATAGGCAGGCTGGGACCTGGTGTAGGCAATCAAAAAGGGTTATTTACCCCAAAATGATACCAATGAGAACTACAAGTCATCCCGTAAAAATCAACCCTCATACAACTCCATGGAAAGAAAAATAAAAAGGTTTGGGTCTTGGGATGCGACGATGCAAAAAGTCATAAAAAAAAAATATATATATGGGGGTAATTTATTAAGACTGGCATTAGATGCCGATCGGAATAACTCCTTTAGCTGGTGGTGGATCCGTCGAAGTTATGACGTAGCACCGGCCTCTACAAAACTTCGGCAATCCAGCGCTGGTCTAAATGTAAGCAAGCTTCCTTGCTGGCTTACATTTAGGCTATTTTCTATGCCTAAAACAGGTGTAGAAAATAATGAATGAAATGAGCCTGCCGACCTGCCCCCTTCCCCGCCCACACCACTCCGACTTTTTTAGACCTGGCGTGAGCGGGGAAAAGTGGCAGATTGTAGGGCAAATAACCTTTGCCCCGCAATCTGCACCTAATATAGGCATATTTCTGGATAGTAAATGAATCCACTTCGTGGACTTTGATTCGCTCAACACTAAATACCACTGTTTCTATTTTTGCAGATGACACCGGGCTATGTAATACTGTGCAGTCTATGGAAGATGTCCATAAACTACCATATTTTTTGCACTATAAGACACACTTTTTGTCCCCAAAAATGAGGTACATTTTTTTGCGTCCTATAGTGTGAAGCTAGCACAGCAATGTGTGGTAACAGGCAGAAGTACACATTACAGGCTGCTGTCATTACCACTATTCAGCACTGTGCGACCTGCGTATTTTTACCTATTACCGCACACAGGAGTAGGTACTGACTGTAGCGTGCAAGGCAGTACAAGTCAAAACCGTGACGTGATGCAGATCGGACCTGGTGACGCCTCCTTAGTCAGCCCCTTTATCTGGAGTTCAGCAGTCCAGCGTCCATGTGTGTGTGACTATTGTGCATGCCTGTCCCTATGTGAGCGGTTGTTCGGCACTCCCTATCTATCTCTCTATCATCTGTCTATTATCTATCTATCTCTAATTATTTGATTGAACTGATGAACCACACTGTAGAATTTCCAAGAGATAAATGCTTATTAGCTGATGTGGTTCAGCTCGTATAACTGGATTGTTAGAATCCTATTATTTTTACTACGTTAAAAGGTCAAGCCACTACCATTCAGATCAATAATACACCCCATTATCCCGAAAGCTTAGCAATACTGCAGTGCTCCCCCGTCACATTCCCCGGCTGGCCATTTGTATGCTTTAGAGTAGACAGTAACTAATTAATCTTCAGGGTTAAAGCACAAAATGTACTATAGACGCTTCACTGCCTCAAATTGTTTTAGGCTTTTAAACAGCAAGGACATTAACAGAAAATCACTTGGTTTAGATTGTTAATCAAATATGTAATATATGTAATATGACGGGTATATGGTTGTTATATGCAGATAGTATGGCCCCATGCTGATGGCAGAATCCTGTATAAAAGACAACTTACAAAGGTAGATAAGTAGCTAGACTTTCCTTTACTCAAGGAACAGATTTAGTTTGCTGCCTCCTCTCCACTCATCGTCTCACTCATGTGGGAAGACTCTTACCTACTGACTCTCTACTATGTTTTTACCAAGCACAGAAGTTGTCAGACTAACCTGATTTATTCTTATAATACATGTATTAATGATACACGTAGAGGGGATGGGATTAATAGCACTTTTTCTATTTTTGCAGATGACACCAAGTTATGTAGTATTGTGCAGTCTATAGAAGATGTTCATAAATTACAGGTTGACTTGGATACTCTAAATGTTTGAGCATCCACTAAATGAGGTTCAATGAGGATGAATGTAAAGTTATGCAACTGGGTACTAATAATCTGCATGCTACCTACAGTCATAAAAAAAAACATCTTTAAAGACTATGGGGGTCATTTACAAACAGATTTATGGCACTTTTTGCTTATTTGTGCCGCAATCCGCGACTTTTCCCAACTCATGTCTGGTCTAAAAAAGGGGCGTCGCGTGGGTGGGAAAGGGGAAGGACCAGCAGGCCAGTCTCATTCATCATTTTCTACTCCTGTTTTAGGTGTAGAAAATAGTCTAATCTATGCCAGCAAGGGAGCTGGCATACGTTTACACAGGCGGTTTATACGCTGAAGTTATGCAGAGGCTGGCGGCTCTACATAAATTCAGCTCATCTACTGCCAGCTAAAGGGGTATTAAGACCAGCGTCTAAAACGGCGGTCTTCATAAATGACCCCCTATGGTTTTACTTATCAGGACAAAAAATATATATATACGGTCCGTAGAAGGTCTAAAAATTAGATCAGTAGACTTCGGAGGAACAACAACACAAGACAAATTATACCGTGTCATTATTTATTTATTAAAAACGAGGCCAAAAAGCAGAAGTTGTGCATGAAAACTTAAGTACGGTACATCATTACTGCTTCCATAAGGATTTAGAGGACATGTAGCAGTTAGGAGCTTTGAATCAAATGACCTTGATGAACCCCTTAATGACCGGTGAAAGTTTTTTACGTGTTTTACATTGGTCATTAATCGGCCTTATTATAGTCTGTCACCTTTTTACGGCCTTTAATAAGTACTGCATGGACCTCTGTGCAGAGGAGAGCAGGAGCTCTAACATGAGAGCAGGGATCTTGCTCTAATGGCCCAAATCAGCAGACGTGCCAATCTGGGCCATTTAAGCCCTTAGATCCATGGTCATTAACAACAGCGGCATCTAAGTGGTTTAGAGGAAGGGAACTCCCTCACTCATGCATTGCTACCCTGCAAATGAAATTGTGGGATGACAATGTTTTTGTATGGCAGCTATGGGCCTAATGAATGCCCTCAGGTCTGCCAGAAGTGTGTAACCTATCAGGCTTTGCCAGAGGTCAGCTTGATAGTGCCTGTCAGTGTACATAGTGGAATCACATTATTATGACCACCAGCTAATATCTAGTAACCACTCTGTGAAATACGGACAGTAGCTAGATGGAAGTGACTCAATAAGGTCCGGATAGGTTGTCACAGGTACATGGAGCCATTTTGACTGTAGTGCATCTCACAGCTGCTGGAGCATGCCTAGGGAGGATCCATGAAGTGAACACGACGATCAAGGTAATCTCAGAGATGTTGGGTTTAAGTCTGGGGAATTAGAGCCAGGATAATACTTTAAAGTCTTGTTCATGCTCTTCCCACCAATGTCTGAGATTTACAGCTGTGTAACATGTTGCATTGTCTTGCTGAAAGATCCCCTCATCTCCATGGAAGACAATCAGTATGTATAGGTGAATGTGATCTGCAAGAATGGATTCATACCCAAATCAGTTGCGAGTACCTTCCACATGGATGACCGAGCCCAGAGAATGAATCCATAAAAACATGAAAAACCGCAGCACGCCTTTGTCTCCTTTTTCTTTATTCTTTATTCCATCATCAAATACACGTGCAAATACAAATGCACTTGTATTTGATGATGGAATAAAGAATAAAGAAAAAGGAGACAAAGGCGTGCTGCTGTTTTTCATGTTTTTATGGATTCCTGCTGAGAGGGACGCTGCGGACTGGCGTTCATCACCGCTTGCACCTCCACCAAAGAAGGCATGTATATCCAGAGTGCTGCTACATCCATGTATATGTTGCTTTATTGAGCCCAGAGAAAGCCACAATACCATTCCCCTTGACCATAACACTGTCACCACTAGCTCGTGTTCTTCCAGCAATGGTTGCAAGTTGTTTATTCTCTGACGTTTCTCGCCTGACACACCAAGGCCCATCTGTTCAATGAAAACGTGCCTCATCTGAGAATCCTTTGCCAGTCTGTGGAGGTCCATATATGCAGTAGGGTTTGCTGAACTTTTGTTTTAAACATATACGTCTGGTAGCCCCCTGGTGTGAGTTGCACCACTATAGAATGTTGGTCCACCCTCATGCTCCATTGTCAACCCTCACATCAATGGCACTTGGTCCTCCTCAGTTTCCATGCCGTCTATTCACAGAGTTTAGTCCACTCATGATATACTCTCACCACAGCAGCACGTTAACAGTTCTTAAACTGTGCAGTTTCAGAAATTCTGTCACCCTTGGCCTGAAATCCATAAAATGGGGTTTGTTTTTGCTACCACAGGTGTATGCTAAAAGGGTATTGTTGATGTCAAGGGCACTCCACCATGTCTCTGCCCATTAGGATCTGCCTGCCTTTAAGATCTTTAAGGCCTTTTTTGCAATGGAAAACAAGGAAACAAGGGGTTGGCTCTCACATCTTTATATCTACATCTGCTGGAGATAACTCTACATTGATGTCTATCTTCTGTATCTAAGCAGAATCTGAACTTGTAGAGACATGGCTAATGTGATATTCTGAGTGCTTCATCAGGTGGTGAAGGCGTATAGATGTAGCCTATACACAGTAAATGATATGCATGAAGACTTTGTTGTTTAGAAGTTAGAATCCTTATTAAAAATGCCTTTGAATCTATAATCAGACACCGTAATTTAATCCAATTCATATATCACTGTCGGGGTATCCTGGTAGATGAAATGCAATTGCATGCCCCTGGCTATAGTTAGAATATATTGATTCCCATTATGAGGTGAAGCAATTTGTCATTCACTAGTGCAATGAAATGCAATAAAGCCCATGGATAAGGAAAATACTCTGGGGGATGGAAACCTATCAGCCATTGATAGGTATCAAGAAGTATCCTAAAACAATAGTAATTGTTAATGGCAGCTGTCTTTCACAAGAGATTATGCTGGGGTTACTTTTATTTCAGCTTTAATTGCTTTGTCGGCACATTTTAATGAACCTGTATACCAAGACGGCTTTAGAAGCCCTAACTCATGTTTTACTTTCCTAATGGATTAGTCCATGATAAGTGCTGGATTAGAGTACCTTGGGCCCACCAGATGAAATAATCCTGAAAGACTACCCTCAATCAATATTGCAAATTCTTCCATTTAGGAATATATAAGCATGCTCATAGTCATAGGCTATTTGTGAATTCCCCATAAAAATTATCCCAAGCGGGTTGAAATTAGCTTAAAGGGTTGTATTCTACTGGAAGGCCCTTTACCATGGCAGAACATAGACCCACTGGTGCTCTGGTTTGCTGATCCAAACCTACACCATGAGATGTTAACTCCACATTCTGCAATTTGGTGCCGTCAGTTGACAAGAATTCTGAAGAGCAAAACTGTGTAGATTCCAATGAAATATACAAAATTTGTTAGATAAAGTATGCTAGGGTTCCAGGCACTTCAAGGAACATATGACAATGGAAGCAGAATGGGGTTGTTCGCCATAGCATGTGTTTATCTGCGGAAATTACACTGTGTGACCCATTGGGAACAGGGACTGAACCAGACAATGAATCCTTCTTCACTAGTTTAGAAAAGGAGAAGGGATTTAACAGCATAGATTAATCTAGGCGGTAAAGTACATGGGCATGTCTTGTGGGCATGTCCTGTAGATCAACATGTATAAATAAGGGCTCTCGGAGATAATTGAAGTATATGATATCTCATAGATGTTGGAGGGTGGAAATGCAGAGTACCGTTTTGGGCATAGGTAGCTGGGACATTTTGTACAATATTTTGGAGATGCTAGGTGTATTAATAGGATTATGCATAATAGATGGGTAAAATTTGTAGATGGGTGAAGAATAGGTAAAATGTTTTGTAAATGGATGTTGTGTAGGCAGGACTTCTTATAGATATTTGGTGGATATATAGAAACGTTTGCAGGTGGGCTGTGAAAAGGTACAACTACTGGTAGATGGTTTATGGATGGAGGAAACGTACAACCTCTTGTAAATGGAAATGGATTAGTGAAACCTTTCTGACACCCCAGCAACATGAAGTATGTCATTGAAGGTAAATGGTAAATTAGAACCTCTAGTTATATGGATAGAAGACAGTTCTTGGAGATGACAAAAGTATACATGTTACACAGTGGATGTGGAACCACTCTGTCAACCAAACAGATTTGACTTAAAACAACTCCTAAGTGCGTTATTCTTGCAGTCCCCTAGATTTTACCCTTTTAACACCTATACAGGGATTTGTACTTCGCTGCATGGGCAACCATTCAGTGTTTCCTGTAAAGTAAACTTTACTTCTCCATAGCAGGTTGCCAACCATTCCATAAATGAGATTCAAACTTCCTACTTGCTACTGCAGAAGCCAAAACTCTCACCTGGGTGATAGGCAAAAGATCTAACAACTTTATTTAAATGGTTTGAGACAAGAGAAAAGCGAATTTTCAAAAATTCGAGTCGCCGGTTCTCCGAATTATGGTTCTATACAAATATATTTGTGGCGAATTACGCTAAAAAACGGCTATTTCCTGGCTGCTGAGAGCCTTTATAGTGGTGTAGAACACTGTACCTTGCAGTAACACGCCTAGGGAGTCTGCTTTGGTAGTGAAATAATACTGTGAATCCATATGACATGCAGATGACTGGCGTCGCTCTTAGAATAACTGCACACTTTACTTATTTGGGTCACGGGGCCAAAACTGACCAAATAACTCAAGTATGAACTCAGCCTTACAGGTCAATGTTGGTGTCAAGAAGAAGCGGACTTCTTTTTACACTGTCATCAGCTGATTCCACATAGATGTAAACAGAACCTTTTCTATTAAACACTTATAAAAGTTGAGTCCCCCTGACAGAGTGGAGAGGGGGTCAGCAGTAAGTTTGTGTTGACGTCACTGAATATTTTGCCCTTCCTCTGATCCGTTAGAACAATAACCCCCAAAAAACAGAACCTGTCTGTTGGGCATTTGCCTTCACTCGGTCAGCATTTGGTCAGTAATCCATCAGTATTACTAATGCCAAAAAAAAAACAGGAGTGGATCCAAAACAGAGATGACACGTGAACGGAATATTTGCATGTCTTCTGTGTTTTGTACCCACTCCTGCTTTTGGCTACCAAATTACAAGCCAATTCTGATGGGACTAAACAGGCCTTACAGCTGCTACACAGAGAGGATCTGTTGTGCATCTCATTTTTCCTTCCTTCCTTCCTTCTGACAGATCAGAAAAGGGGTCAGATAAAAGATGATGTCAGCGAAGCCAAAATGGCAAAAAAATGGCCCAGTCATGGATTGGGGAGGGTGGGAACAGCATGAGAAGTCCACAGAGTGGCCCTATGACATAGTGGTGAGGTGGAAGCAGCATGTGGAGGCCACAGAGTGGCACAATCACAGAGTCTAGAGGTGGCAGCAGCATGAAAAGGCCACAGAGTGGCATGACGACGAGAGATTTCGGAGATGGCAGCAGCATCAGGAGGCCACAGAGTGGAATGATGACAGAGTGTGGAAGTGGCAGCAGCATGAGGAGGCCACATAGTGGCACAATAACAGAGTCTGGAGGTGGCGGCAGCATCAGGAGGTCACAGAGTGGCACAATGACAGAGTGTGGAGGTGGCAGCAGCAGCATCAGGAAGAGGCCACAGGGTGGCACAATGATAGTGTGTGGAGGCGGCAGCAGCAACATTAGGAGGAGGCCACAGAGTGGCACAACGACGGAGTGTGGAGGTGGGAGGCAATAACAGTACCCGTTGACGATGGTGGGTGTAAGAAGGAGCACTTGGCATCAGATGTGTGGCATCAGGCAGGTGGAAGCATCAGAATAGTACCTGATTCATCTTGACAAAGGTCAGTCTCTCCACATTTTGGGTGGACAGGTGAGTTCTTCTTGGGGTATCTATGGCCCCCGCCGCACTAAACACCAGCTCTGATGCTACACTACTGGCCGAGCAGGACAGCTTTTCCAGGGCAAATGTGGGGTGGCAGGGCACTGTCCAAGTATGCCACCACCTGCTACTTCAGGTCCTGCTCCAGGTGTAGCTGCTGCTGCTGCTGGTGAGTACCTCTAGTAGCTCGTCCTCACTGTATAGTGGAGCTGAGCCCAGGGCCTCCTTCCGGGCCATGCCAACTAAGCATCATGTCAGAGGAACCCACCGACACTTGGCTGAGGATGTCTGATGTTATTTGGGACGAAGTGGATCACCAAGTCAACCATTCAAGAACCGCTGAGCTGCTGGATAAGATATGACCGATAGATCACATCGGGAGCTCAGGACTCTCGCTACGACCCCTTCTGCCACGCCCCCTTACTCTGCTGCGACCTCTGCCTGCGCCAGAAACATTTACGCCTCTGCCACTCCCCTGTGCAGGGGCTGGCACTTCTCTGTATGGCATACTGTTAGATCGAATAATCCAATGTTAGATTAAATATTTTTTATTTCGCCACTAATACACGGCAAACGGGGCTTCAGAATATATCACTGCACCTCAGAACGTCAATTAGCCCCACATTTTTTTCTACTTTTACACAACAGGCATTTCAACAGATATAGGCAATGCTGGATGGCGAATATAATTTTATTTCATTACTAATACACGGCAAACAGGGCTTCAGAATATATCACTGCACCGCAGAATGTCAATTAGGCAAAAAATTCTACTTTTACACAACAGGCTTTTCAACAGATATATGCAACGATGGACGGCAAATATATTTTTATTTCACCACTACTACACGGCATACAGGGTTTCCGAATGTATCACTGCACCGCTGAGTGGCATAGATATTTTTAGTTTTTCCACTAATACATGGAAAAAGGGCTTTAGAACAGATAAGTGCACCCGAGCAGCAAATTTTTCTTTTTGTTTTTCCACTAATACACAAAAAGGGCTTTAGAACAGATAAGTGCACCCCGAGCAGCAAATTTTTCTTTTTGTTTTTCCACTAATACATGGAAAAAAGGGCTTTAAAACAGATAACTGCATCATTGAGCGGCAAATATTTATTTTCCTTTTTCCACTAATACACGCCAAAAAGGGCTTTAAAACAGATAACTGCACCGCTGAGCGGCAAAGATATTTTACTTTTGCCACTAATACATGACAAAAAGGGCTGTTATTTTCGCCCTTCACCACACAACGGCTAATAAGCTCTTTTTTCCCACTAATACAAGCCCAAAAATTCTTTAGAACATATAACTGCACCGCACAAGAGGTAATAAGACGTAGAAATATTTCCTAGTAATACACCCTGTTAAGTGCTGTATCAGACAGCACTTGCACGCTAATAAGAACGGTTTGATGGAATTGCAGAGCTGTATAATGGCAATTTAGATCCCCAGTCAGTGCCACAAGGTGTAATCAGA
The DNA here is from genome assembly GCA_033119425.1 of Bufotes viridis. Lineage (NCBI taxonomy): Eukaryota > Metazoa > Chordata > Amphibia > Anura > Bufonidae > Bufotes > Bufotes viridis. Next base: position 87,161,540 of record CM065594.1, on the reverse strand, counting down.
TTATTCCTATTATCCAGGCTGTCACCTCCCCGACTGAACCCTGTTCGACACAAATGCTGGTGGAATGATTCCTCCCTATCCTTTCCCTATACCTTGAGTAATCTTTCCCTGCACTTGTAAATCGTTTTTTTTCCCACCACAATCAAGTCTTTCCTATCACTGTCCCTAGCACCTGCAGACATGTCTCTCCCTTCACTAAGCACGCTGGTGAATGGCAGAATCTAAGATGGCCACCGTATTTATAGGGCTGTGACATCACATGGCTGGCTGGCTGATGATTGGCTGCATGCATGTCAGTATGGGTGATCCCACCTTCCCAGAGTTCCTTGCCCCATGTCCTCACACATGTAGCAGCCATTTTAGGAAAAAATGCGATTCGTTACCACAAAGCGCAAGGAAATTCGCATTCGGTGCAAATCGAATTTTTCCTGAAATTTGGTTCAAATTCCACTACATCAGCTTTGATTCGCTCATCTCTAATTGAGACCTTATCAATGAATTTTAAAGAGCATGTCTTCAAAAGAAAGCCAGTTAATTGATTACAAGGCAAAGCGCAATCTGGATCCAATTAAGGGGGAAATGATTAAGATTCAACTATTCACAGACTCAATAGAGAAGACAGTAGCCACATTTGAAAGCAATTTGGTATAAAATGTGTATATTAGAACAGCCTTCACATTTACACAACATTATACAATTAGTCAAACTGATTACATTTGCAAACTTATCCGGCTGAAAGAGAAAATGTAAAGCAATCTTTATGATGATCCAACAAAGCTCAGAAAGCCCACAATTATGTAGAGAAGCACGCTTATAATTCTGTTTGTGATTACATAAGAACATGGAGATAAGCCTTTAGTAATAGGGTATTTTCTTTCCATTAAATAATGTGGTTGCTCCTAAAGATGTGCTTTGGACATTTTAGTTAAGCTTTGGTCAAAAATGCAAGTGCCACGTGAGACATCTCACCCACCATGACTCTTCAAGATGAAAAGGAGTAGGTGGAGTATTGAGGACTTGAGATCTCCTCCTGATACATGATCTGATTCTTGTCTTCATAATATATGTGATTATTGGATGCAATTTAACTCATAAATATCCAACATGATTGTATTAGAATTGTACCTGTACCAATAGGAATTCTATGTACACATGCACATGCAAGGCACTGTAGCTTTTACAATACGTCATACATTAAACCATGTGCCCTTAATTTGGTGACACAAAGTATGGTCCGAAAATAATCTTTAGTTACCATATTACAGATCCGTACAACATGAATTCATATTATAATAGCATATTTGAACTAACAAAAATCATTATGTAGTTTTTGAGTACAAAGGGCTCATTTATTAAGACCAACGCTTAACACACTGCAAGTTTGGGTCCCCATTGATTTCACCGGGGTCCGGGTTCGGGGTCAAGTTCGGGTCCCGAACTCCTAATTTTTCCGGTTCGGCCCGAACCCGCCGAACCCGAACATCCAGTTGTCCGCTCAACTCTTATCATGGCTAATGGTGTCATTAACATCATCGTCATTATCAGCCTCGTTCTCCTGCACCACCAAACTCCTTCTCCGTTGTATGGCTTCTCTCAACCTGGCTCACCAGTTGTAAGTCAGCATGGCAACACTTCAGTTTACACATGATAGGAGGGAGGGAGAATGGAATCAAAACTCTGCCCTTGTTTCTGTCGGGGTGCGAGGTTGTCCATTGAGAAGTGTGCAAGAGGAGGTGGATACTCGCCTCGGTATAGGACAAAAATCTTGCTGCACTGCCAACAATTCTAAGGAGCAACTCCATGTTCTCTGCCACATCAAAGTACAAGAGCATTTTTTTTTTTTTAGTAAATAATGACAGCTAGGATATCTCAGAAAGACTGAGCGCACACAGTCAGTTTCCTGTAAAAAGGCAGTGGAATCCATTACCTGTTATGGCAGCAAACTGTACAGCCAGTGCAGTTTGGAGCAGGTGGGGTTAAGCTTGCACACAATGCTGGGTTCCTGGTATCAGACACTCAGTTGTTGTTTTTTCTTTTAAGAGAGACCCCAGCTTGCATGTCTCTTTTCACAGAGAAAGCATTATGGGAAGGCAAAAAGCACAGCAATAGATACAAAA